>CM069859.1:144408046-144940546 GCA_036172795.1 Pelodytes ibericus | reverse complement strand
TGTATCCACTGTACTAAAACATTTATGTGTGAAAAAAAAAAAATTGGTTGTACTATAAAATTGTCAAATATGTTATAGATCTTATGAAATTATAGTGCGAAATACAACTTGATTTTAACCAATGTTTTATTAGAGCCTACATGATGGATGTCGACATCCCCACACACTGTATAACTTTCAAAAGAGATCACCAAAACATTATTTTCTAAAAAAGCAAGATACATCATATTGCTTATTTAAACCCAGAGGGGCTCGAGTTCAATGTAAAAATCCAGAATGCTTCTCTGCAGCTAAGTTTTTGTGTTACATCCCCACCTCTTGGACCTGATTTTATACATTCCAAGACAAGGGCTTTAAGAGGTGCTGTACTTCCTGCAGCACAGGTGTGAAAATGGTCACTCACCCCCCGTGCCGGTATTTAGAGTAATGTCATTTAGATGTTCTCTAATTCTGGCTTTCAGTTGCCATGTTGTTCTTCCAACATACATTATGCCACACTTGCTGCACTTTATGACATATATTACATTTATGGTGCAGCAACTGGCATATTGTTTTAACGAGTATTTCTTGCCATCTGAAAGAGATATGACAACATTTGAGTTCTCTATGTGGGGGCAAACTTTGCAAATAGTATGTCCACATTTAAAGGTACATTTAAAGGTATTTAAAGAGTCCAGCCAGGTTTTTTGTGTGGCATACACGTCTCCTCTAAAATGGCTTGAAGAAAGAATGTTTTTTAGAGTGCGAGTTCTTTGAGAGGAAAAGCGGATGCCCTCTGCTAATATTTCATTTAAATGTGGATCAGCCTTTAATAATGGAATACATTTTTTTATGGTATTTACAATTTTAGTATAATTTCTACTATAAGTGGTACAAAAAGTTATCTTGGGGTCCTGTTTAGTAGTTTTCAGTTTGGGAAGAAGTAACTGTGACCTATCCATAGCATCTATTTTTGGCTTTTTGTATAATGGTCGATTTATACCTTCGTTTCTGAAGTTTATGGGAGAGTTTGGTCGCATCTGCATTAAAGTCTGAAATTTCTGAACAATTACGTTTCAAGCAAACAAACTCTCCCATAGGAATATTATCTTTTACATGGGATGGGTGACAACTCTTGGCATGTAATATCGTATTTGCTGCTGTTGATTTTCTATAAGCTTTAGATGTGATCAAGCCATGTTTTGGTTCACCCCATAATTCCAAATATACTATACTTTGTTTATCAGACTGCATTGTTAGGGAAATATTAATTGAGTTATTATTGAGATATTCATAGAAGGAAGATAAATCTTCCAAAGTGCACTGCCAAATAAATATTAGGTCATCAATATATCTACCATAAACGAGATATCTTGTTTGAAAGGGTTATCAGAAAAGATATTAAGTTCCTCCCATGCCCCCATAAAGAGGTTAGCATATGAGGGCGCAAAACGTGCCCCCATAGCAGTCCCCCTTATTTGCAAATAATATGTGTTATTGAATAAAAAATAAATCTGAGTAAGTAGAAATTGTGTAGCTGATATCAAAAAATCAATAGTGGTGTTATTATAATCACTATATTTTTCCAACATTTTCCTGATTGCTTTAAGACCGATGTCATTCGGTATATTAGAGTATAATGAAGCTACATCCATTGTGACCCAAAGACTTGATGGTGTCCACTGTAATGTTGTTAACTGGTTTAATACATCTTTTGTGTCCCTAATATAACTTTTTAACATAAGTACCACAGGTTGTAGGTATATGTCCACTAGTTTGGACAAACCCTCTGCCAGAGAACCAATGCTGGAAAAAATTGGTCTTCCGGTTGGTTTTTTAAATTTTTTGTGAATTTTAGGTAAGTGATAAAATGTGGGGACAATAGGATTTTGTTTAAATATATTCATATTCCACATAATTGATGATCCCTCTCTGGAGACCAATTTGCAATAGATTATCCAATTCAGACAGAAAGGCAGCTGTCGGATTAGAAGATAATTTTTTGTATGTGTATTTAAAATAATAATGTATCTGACAGACCAGATTGGACAAAATAATATAAATCACATATACTGAATTATAAATTAACTACTTAGAAAACCCATGCTATACAAAATAAATGGTCACACAGTGGATCCAAGTAGTATACAGTAGTGTAGAATTAGTAGTGGCAGGACCCAACAATAGATTACCAATAGCCACTCCAGCACTATTGCACTATGAGGGTAAGAAACAGCCATATTTAATCTCCTCATTCATCCCTTCTGGGGTCAGAGCATTACGATTTATTATCCATTTACACTCTGTCTGTAACAGTTTCCTGTCTAAATCACCACCTCTAAATCCCATTCGGACTTTCTCCAGGCCCCAGGCTCTCAAGTCAGTTACCTGACTAGCATGTACCTCCCTAAAATGCAAAGCTACAGGACTATCCAAATTTTTGTTCCTAATGTCAGACATATGTTCCAGAACCCAATCCTTCAGTCTGCTGATAGTTTTCCCCACATAGTACTTATCACAAGGGCATTGGAGAGCATATATGACCCCCTCAGAATTACACGTCATGTGTCCCTTTATCTGAAAGCTTTCTCCTTTGAGGTTTCGACACCTAATCATTTTAACAATACAACGACATGCCTTACAGTGACAACATGGGTAACAGCCATAACTAGTTTTCTCCTGAGTCCACCAATTGTCCTGGGGTTTAGATCTCACAAAATGACTCCTTTCCAGTAAATCTCTCAAATTGGGGGCCCGTTTAGCTGTAAGATGGGGATAGTCACCTGTACTTTGGGCTATATCAGTATCCAATTGTAGCACCTTCCAATGTTTATCCAAGATTTTTCTAAGGTCATTCCATTGTTCGTTATAGGTTGAGATGAATCTCACCACTTCTCGGGTCCTGTCTCTTTCAGTATTATCGAAGAGGAGTTTCTCTCTATGGTTGGCCTTTGCTCTCTGATAGCCCCCAGTGATTCTCCTCCTATCGTACCCCCTCTCCATAAAGCGCCCCCTTAGATCATCTACCTGTACCTTAAATATATCCTCTGTGGAGCAGTTTCTTTTAATACGAAGAAATTGACCCACAGGTATACCCCTTATGAGGGATTGGGGGTGGTGACTCTCGGCTCTAAGTAGAGAATTAGTGGCCGTGGATTTCCTATATACATCTGTCTCCAAAGTGTGACCAACTCTGATGATTCTAAGGTCCAAAAAAGGATATTTCTTGCTTGCTATACTCAAAAGTGAACTTCAAATTATGATCACTCATTTATTACTGCCATAAAATCGACTAATTCATCCACAGAGCCCTCCCACAGCATAAGAATATCATCTATAAAGCACACCCACAGAGCCACATGCTCATCCACCATACCCGCAAGTATATCAAATGCCACCTCCTGTTCCCAAAATCCTAAGTGCAGGCATGCATAGGTTGGTGCGCATGTGGCTCCCATGGCCGTTCCCCTCCTCTGAAGGAAAAATCTCTGATCAAAAGTAAAGAATCATTTCCAACAACTCCAACACAAAATAAGTATGTTTATCAAAACGGGAACCCCTACTTCTCAGGCTCTGATGCCCTCCTTATGTGGAATTGATCAATACAAACTTTCCACATCTATGGTCACCAGAAGGGTTGATTCCGTGAGTACTAATCCATCTAATCTTCGAAGGATGTCTGTAGTGTCCTTAATATAAGATGGGAGGGTTAATTCTTCTTTTGGAACAAAAGCTAGAATGATTTGAAGAAGGGTTGAACTTGATGAACTTGTGTCGTTTTTCAACCTAAATTACTGTGTTACTATGTGTAATGAAGTTACTCACGTTTTGTAGAGATGGAGTTGTGGCAATGAAATCACTCTTGCTGGGACAGTATACAGGGAGTAGAACTGGAAATGAGGAACAGAACTCTCCATGTTATGACTGTTAGCATGGGTGAATAGATTTTGAAGAGTAGTCGAAATTCAGGCTATAATTAGTCAGTGATGTGCGATGTGCACAGTACAATAGCACAGGCAATAATGATAACAATAGTTTACCTCTACTAATTGAAACCTGGAGGATAATTTGTCTTCTCGCTAGGAGAACAAAGAACAATGAATAATATTCACCAGAAAGAATATCTTTGTTACTTTTCCATCTGTAATTAATTATTATTATAAAAAGTATAACAAATTTAAAGATTTTCTGCAGATTTTACCTATTAACATCTCTAAAACAACAGCACCCTATGTTGTTGCATGTTTGCCAGCAAGAAGTAGAGGTGTTTACAAGATCAGGAAGAAGAGATGTTGCCAAAATTCCACTTTGATGGCAATATCAACATAACATGTATTATAACAATCTATAATATGCTAATAAAATTAAACTTTTTATTAAATGAAAAATTTGAGCTTAAAAAATAAAAATGACTCATTTTAATTCACAGTTCAAGGAGAGGGTGTTATGGGCACTTGCAGAACTTACAGGTTTTGTTTCCCCCTTTCTTCCATCTTGTTACTTACAATGTGTCCTTTCTGTTATCAAATTGGCTTCATGCCAAGTATTGCAAGTAAAATGTTTAGACTGTAGAAGCCATTTTGTCCGT
Source organism: Pelodytes ibericus (assembly GCA_036172795.1). Classification (NCBI taxonomy): domain Eukaryota; kingdom Metazoa; phylum Chordata; class Amphibia; order Anura; family Pelodytidae; genus Pelodytes; species Pelodytes ibericus. Next base: position 144,935,979 of record CM069859.1, on the reverse strand, counting down.
CTTAAGCAGGACATGTGCCTCATTATTTTGTCAATTTGTATAATTGCGAAGAAATCAAGACTTAAGGTTAATTATTTTTTTCTTGAATGACCAAGGTTTAACGCAAAGTAAACCATAGTTACCATAGTTACCCGTTTTAATGTGTTCTATGATATTTTTCCTGCCCATAAATTACTGTAAGTAATGTTTTCTAAAATCTAAATAAACACCATTTATTAGTTGACACAGAATGAGTATACTGTGTTGATGCAACTGCATTAACACAAGAATGAGAGATTAACCTGTAAACAATCAGTAATATGTGTGATGTTATTTTACAAGCATATACATTTAACTTTATTTACTCTGCTTTTATTATGGATTATTAAGCTGTTTTTATGTTGTCATTTATATTCAATAAATATTTCAAAGACAAAGTTATTGCTTCCAGCTCCCTATTTTTATTGTATTCTTAATTTTTTGTAAATATAAATAGAGAAACCTTCCAATCTATATAATATTGTTGCTAAAATATATTTGTATGGTTAGTCCTACTAAAAATGGTACCACAGCAGTAACATCATGGTCACCCACATTCACACTCTACAGGTTATTCTCTCTTTTCCCCACATGCCCACCCATATTCCTAGTAGGGCAAGTAACACTCAGATGACCAATCTGGTTGCACTGAAAATAGCGACGGGCAGTGGCATCACCAAAGGGGGGCTACTGGGGCTGAAGCCCCGGATCTCAGCTCCTTAGCCCCGAGTCTCCTAGCCTGTATTAGTTCCCCACAAATGCGAAGCTTTCTGCTGCGTGGGGAGGATCATAGGTTTAAGGTCTTGCATGCAGTAACTATAGAGGTTGCAGGGTTCACGACTGCCACCAGGTCTGCCACTGTTGAGGGGCCTGAGTGACCCTGGGAACCACTTATCTGTTACCCAGCATCTTACCTGCATTATTTTGTGGTGCGCCAGATATGATGTAATTTTATATCCGGCGCAGTGTTCAAGCCCTCACGCAGTCCAGTTTGTTTCTCGCTGCATGTAGGGCAGAAGCACCCCTGTGGCGCGTCCATCAGACACATAGATCTGAGTGCAGTGTGAGGGGTGCATGCTCAGCCACCTCAAACTCTGATACTGTAGGAGCAGGATGTCTTGAGAACTTTTTGGTAGGACACCAGCTTCAGGGTTTGGAGGCAGACAGTGTGTCTGAATCATCCCCTCCATGCAAATTAAAAGTAAATGAGGGAGGGGTGTGGTTTGGTTTAGAAACCACAGTATTTTTTTTTTAGAGAAAATATATGTATGTGTAAGGGTGTGCGTGACTTTGTGTAAGGGTCTCTGGGTGTATATGTGTGTGTCTTTGTGTAAGGGTTTCTGTCTGTGTGTGTGTGTGTGTGTGTAACATCATCTGGCTGTGTGTCTTTGTGTATGGGTGTGTGTAAGGGTTTCTGGGTGTGTGTAATCACCAAAGGGAAAAATAGCGGGGAATACCCGTTGCTGCGAAACTTTCTTTACAGGACGCAATATGGCTGCTTCATGCCAAAACTCACCCAGGCATGCGGAGACCTCCTTGGACGAAATGGAATTTTAACCCGATGACCTCAATTCTGATGACCAAGCTCCCCTGACAAAAGGTGATTTGGACGCCCTATCCCACCATCTTCTAATCCAATTGAAAGACCACCAAACGGAGCTGGCTTCCCAACTTATACAAGCTGTAAAGGATTAGTTGACTGATGTCAAAACAGAACTAAGCCAACACGATCACATGATTCATGCTGTAAAGGAAGATCTACTGGCAGTTAACAATGCTATAATAGCAGTGGATACCCGCATAGAAGAGCAGGCCAAGATCTCTACATACTTACTGATGCAAGTCATGGACCTAGATAACTGAGGGCGCAGAAGTAATCTACGCATACAAGGAATACCAGAGAGCTCTGCAGATGAAAATCCGGGTGCTTTACTCATTGGTATATTTCAAAATATGCTAGGTCCAGAATGCACACAGGACATTATCCTGGACAGGGCCCACCGAGCCCTCCGCCCTTAAGGCCCCCCTGATTCCAGCCCAAGAGATCTTATCTGCTGTTTCCACTCGTATAGGCAAAAGGAACTTATCCTCACTGCAACACGGAAGAACCGAACGCTTATTCATGATGGGACACCATTCTTTTTTTTCCAATTGTTGGGTGGCTCATCCTTCAAGCTCGCAAAATGCCTCAAATTCCCTCCCTCCTCCTGAATATACCATTATCATCTACTAAGGTGTCAGATGCTTGACACATCCATCTGACCCACACATTTTAATACACATATTTAACCCAGTTTGCTCACATATTTACTTTTTGAATACCTACACCTGGAAAGCCGGGGACTCCTGCTCACTGGCCCCTCTATATTAATGACTTCATTCATAACCCAATATGGCCTCTTGGATAACTAGACAACCAGCGACGTGCTCCTGTGTAGCCCTATTCTTCAACGACCAATATATAGACAACCAAGCAGAGACTGATATGCTGAAGTTCTCTACAAGATGCTTCTACCAGGTTCAGCAACACTTAATATCGTGCAAACCTGAAGACCAATATGGCGGACATAAACATCGTACTACAGGACATTACAGGACACTGAATGTACCGCCATGTCTAATGTCTATTTTATTATAGTATTTATGTATATTTGGAGCTAATTTCAATGTGCTGCTCGACCCACGCATGGACTCCATACTGGTGTGGCCCATCTGCGATACCACCTATGATTAAGCGTGTTTTTCACGCGAAACGCGTTAGGCTGCCTTCCTGTGGACTCTATCATCCGTGGATTTATCCTTTTTTGTCTGTTCGCTAACACTGTTTTCACCATTAAAGCATATCATTTTACATCTACCCGGTGAGTGGAGTGCACAGTTGTTTTCTCATTTCATGCCCATCTGCGATACTCCGCGATCTGAAAGGTAAAAACTACACTACTCAAATGGCAGACGCATGGAGTATTACCCATCTGACACTTAAAGATTGCACATACTATTCTGCCACTCACAATAAATACTCCCATTTAGACTATTTCATGATATCTCCTAGACAACTTCACCTGGTGACACAAACAGACATAGGACACATCACCTGGAGTGATCACGCTCCAACAGTCATGAAACTGCAGATTCCAGCTATGCCTCCACATAGCCCAATCTGGAAGCTCAATGAAACCATTCTTAAAAATCCTACTCACGTGACACAATTAAATGATATACTACCTAAGTACTTTAAAGAAAACAATACCCCTGATGTTAAACCTCCAGTTGTGTGGGAAGCACATAAGGTGGTTATAAAGGGCCACATTATTAGGCTAACCTCTTTTATTAAAACAAATCCTCTAGGGCCTCCATGAAAGATCTGTTAGATGAAATAGCGACAATTGAACACAGACACAAACTAACTATATCACTGACTTTGTATCAGACACTAATACATCACAGATCACTGGCTACTCTCTTTACACAGAAAATTTTAGAAAAACGTACACGTCCTCAGAAATAAAATGTATGAGTTTGGGAATACACCAAGCAGGTATCTTGCCAGAGCACTAAAGGCTAAACACCTATCATCCTTCATTCCAAAAATCAAAACTAAACAAGAAACATTAACACATCAGACCAGCCTAATAGCCAAAACATTCCAAGCCTACTACAAAGACTTATACAACTTTTCTAATCCATCAGCAAGCCTCCCTTTACTTGCCTATCTCTCGGGAGGAAGTACTGCCGGCCCTAAAATCCTCTCCAACAGGGAAAAGACCAGAACCAGATGGTTCTATAAGCTTTTTGCTGACACACTCACCCCACACTTTCTCACAGCATTCAATTCTCTCATTTTTGACAATTTCCTTCCACCACAAGCACAGGAAGCACACATCACACTTATACCAAAACCCGGTCAAGACCCAGCAGTTTGCTTCAGCTATAGACCCATATGCCTGCTCAACTTTGAAATAAAGTTATTTGCCAAAATTCTGGATAATAGACTACGTGATATACTTCTGGTTTTTGTTTCACCTTATCAAGTCAGGAGGCCAGGGACAATACCACCAAAGTGCTTAACTTAATCCACTATCCACAAACCAATGCCACTCCGGCATTACTGGTGTCAATTGACGCTGCAAAGGCATTCAACAGGGTGAGCTGGCCTTATCTACACAAAGTTCTAAATAATATAGGGCTGGGTCCCAATATGCTGAACTGGATTTCGTCTCTCTATCACAGACCAGCTTAACCTGTCGAACAGTACAAGGCAGGGATGCCCCCGTCACCTCTTTTCTTTGTTCTGGCTATGGAGCCCTTCCTCAACACACTCCGCTCAAACCCTGTGATCCTCGGGATAGAAATAGGAAACACTACAAACTTGTGGCCTTTGCCAACAACCTTTTGCTATTTGTATCCAACTCAAAAGACTCGTTCCCCAATATACTGAAAGAAATGACCACATATGGACACATTTTGAATTTTAAAGCTAACTTAATTCCCTGGGAAAAACTACTAATGAAAAGGATTTAGGAATAATTATAGACAACAAACTTGGCAACAGTGCCCAATGCCAGTCAGCAGCTGCAAGGGCCAATAAGATATTGGCATGTATAAAACGAGGTATAGATTCACGGGAGGAGGATATCATCTTGCCTCTTTACAAATCAATGGTAAGACCTCACCTTGAATATGCAGTACAGTTCTGGGCACCAGTCCTTAAAAAGGATATTAAGGAACTAGAAAAAGTGCAAAGGAGAGCTACAAAATTAATAAGGGGTTTGGAGGATCTTAGTTATGAAGAGAGACTTAAAAAATTGAATTTATATACGTTAGAAAAAAGGCGTCTCAGAGGGGATATGATAACATTATATAAATATTTGCAGGGCCAATATAAAGAGCTCTCCAGGGACCTGTTCATTAACAGAAAGGTACAAAGAACAAGAGGTCACCCCCTCAGACTGGAAGAGCAAAGATTTCATAGACAGCAAAGGAAGGGATTCTTTACGGTTAGGACAATAAAGTTATGGAACTCCCTGCCAAGAGAGGTAGTGCTAGCAACCACAATAGATGCATTTAAAAATGGTTTGGATGTTTTTTTAGGAAAGCAGAACATACAGGGCTATTAATAATAGAATAAGCATTAATAAAAGAGCTTATTGATCCAAGGAGAAATCTGATTGCCTCTTGGAGTCAAGAAGGAATTTTTTCCCCCAGGAGGCAAAATTCGAAATAGCTTCCTTAGGGGTTTTTTGCCTTCTTTTGGATCAAAAGCTGTAATGATAGGTAGAAGGGTTGAACTTGATGGACTTGTGTCTTTTTTCAACCTAAATTACTATGTTACTATGTTAATTAAGTCCGAAACCTTAAATATCTCCTTACCAATGTCAGATGTAACAGACCTACGCACCACCCTTCCATTCCAATGGGCCACTTCAAGTATTAAATATTTAGGGGTAAAGATTCCCAATGGTAAATTATGTACCTCTTTTGAGACATATTAAAGCAGACATGGATAACTGGTCTAAAAATCAGTTGTCCTGGTTTGGGAGAGCTAGCTCGATCAAGATGAATATTTTACCTAGAATGCTGGATCTCCTATAGACACTCCCTATAAATATACCCAAGATGTTCTTTAACCCCTTTGTGACCTTATGACGAGTTAACTCCGTGTGCACCGCCAGCCAATCTGAAACGGGTCCAGGACTATGCCTCACACCCGGGGCAAAAGCTCCTGGGCACGATTGGTGGATTTCCGGGCATGTGATCACACATTGACTTTGCCTCTAATTCACTCCCTGTGCTTCACATACTTATAGTGAAGCACAGAGAGTGACCTGCAAAAAGAAAGAAAGAAAGAACATTTCCTGAAAAGAAAAAAAAACTAACCCTTTCATTGCTGATCATAGTTTTCTGTCTTTTTTGTTTAGGGGGGTTTTGGGAACCAATATTTTTCTTTTTTATTAGTTAGTTAATTAGGTGGGATAAGTGGGTTAGTGTGCACTAGTTGTGTAGCTTATTATTGGGAAAATAATGGGAAAAAACTTTTTTTCCTCCAAAAAAATTTCCTATTTTATATGTATTTTTTAATACTAAAATGTAAATCATTTTTATGTGTAGGTTATCAAAAGAAAGAAATATAAAATACAAAGTGTAGACTGCTGCGACTGTATGTGAACGGGTATGCAGCACTCGGGCACCGCTAGTGTCTCACTTCTAGCAAAGCAAATACAATACAAAGAAAAAACGTGACCAGTGCACTTCAACCAACACTACACACACTGTATATTTACCCTTAAAGCAAGTATGTATCTTGCAGTGTTGTACAAAGGGAATATGAAAAATAAAAGAATAAAACACACAATAGTGTAATATATCAAAGAAAAAGTGAAATAAAGTGAATGAATGGTGCCAAATGGCCATTCACATTCGTCTGAGCAACTACTTGCTCAGGTATATCAGCATAAGGGAGCCCAGGGAAAGGGTTAATGATGATCCATCATCCATGAAGACTCCATAAAATATATCAACACATGAGGAAGAAGGAAGGCAAGGATGTTAATGAACACTGTTTAATATATAATTAAAATAAAACATAGAATTCTTACAGTTAAAATCTGAAGAGTGCTCAATTTCAATAAAAGCAGTAAAAGCAGTAAAATCCTTGAAAAAGAGTCCAGTGTTGCATATCCCTTGTCTCCTGTAGCACACAACGCGTTTCTCATCTTAGGTGAGGCTTTTTTTTTTTTTTTTGGAGATGGTTTCTTTTTGCAAAAACGAGGAACAGCCATGGGAACAAAATTCGCTCCTAGCTATGCCAATATCTTCATGGCAGAGTGGGAACAGGAGTATGTATGGTCAGAGCATGGCTGGGGATCAAATTTGGTATCCTACCACAGGTATATAGACGACCTGTTTTTCATTTGGAAGGGGGATAAATTAGAATTAATGAAGTTTCTAAATCATCTCAACAATAATGACTGGGGTATCAAACTTTTCATTATTTAATATTTATTTCATTTTTGAATACAAAATATAAAAACACATACAAAAAAATACACATAAACAATAATACTCCAAATTAATGACATCCCACCATTGTATCATACATATCTCATGTCTCGTGAGTTTAGTTTTTTTTCCTATGTGAATTACATAGACCTAAAAAGTTTACTTAAAGTACTCATAAATTCAAGTCTGTTACAATATATCATAGATATCCTAACAAATTTGCCTTTCTATATCGTAATTCATTTAAAGTGCATCTAGTCATCATTTGAAATATGTTGTGAGAAATCCTAATTGCATATGATCCAATTAGAGAGTATTCATAGACATAAACATGGACAGACAAAGACAAATAAAGGGTCACGCGGAGTGTTTCACCAATTCATTCCACTACATATCATTATTGTCATAAATCGGGTCCAAGGAGGATGAGGGGGAGAAGTCCAGACGGGCCTTATATTTTCCTCTGTTTTCTTTCTTTCTTTTTTCCCTCTCTTTTTATCCCTTCTTTCCCGGGGCAGTTTTAATTATGTTCTATTAGCTTTACCCAATCTTCTCTTACCTCTAAGGTCACAGCCGATTTATCTTTTTCCATATCTAATTGATAAGATATTTGTTTTTTTAGTGTCTGCCAATTTGGGGTTTCCTCTTTTTTCCAAAGCCTAGCTATATTAATTTTAGCTGCCAACAGGGTTTGTATCAAAATAAATCTCAGTTTTTTTTGTTATTCTCTGTAATCCCAAATGTAATAGTGCTATTTTAGGGTGAAAATCTATTTGAATCCCAGTCATATCCTGAGCTACGTCAAAGACCATTCTCCAGAATTTTATAAGTGCAGGACAGGACCACCACATGTGCACATAGTTTCCTATTCCTTTTTTACATCTCCAGCACGTTGGTGAAGTGTCTGGATACATCTTACATATATGTTGTGGTACCATATACCATCGTGTGATGATTTTGTACTGCATCTCAATAAGGTTTAGACATTGGGTGTTTTTTTTGTATCTGGGATAATTGTTAACCATTCATTGATTTTTAAATCTCCATCTATATCTAATTTCCATTTACTTAATATAGGAGATATCAATTCCTCTACGGAGAATTCCTTGTTATCAAAAATTTTGCTTTGGATTATATTCCTTTGTCTATTGTCTGATTTCAACATATATTTTAACCCATCTATTTCATAATCGTTTTTAAAGGTAAAACCTGAGAGATAGCTCTTAATCCTCAGATAATTGAATATTTCTCTGGCTGGGAGATTAAATTCGTTAGTTAGGGCTCCAAAAGTTTTTATTTCTTGTTGTTGAATTAAGTTATCTAATGACTGAATTCCTTTTTGTTTCCATTTATTTAAGTTTAGATCCTCGATGTTATGCCTCAACAAATCGATACTACTAGAGATCCTGATTACTTTGTTCCAGTTTAGATTATAATCCTTTTGAAATTTATTCCAGAACTTAATCAGGATATTTCCTACCCAGAAAAGCGCTTATGTGTTCTATCTTTATTTGCACCTAAATCCTTGGAGTCTATCCAAAGTGTAAGAGACATATCTTTAATGTTGAGCATTTCGCTCTCAATGATTTCCCAAGATTCGGTGGTAGTTGTATCAAGCCAGCTTGATAGATGTTTAATCATAGCTGCTTTTTTCATTTCTGGTACGGCTATGCCCCCATCTTTAATGCTCCTAAATAATAGATTTTGATTTATTCGTGCTTTCTTGCCCTTCCATATCAATTTTAAGAAGCTTTTTTGAATCTCTTTCAACTGTCTTTCAGATAGATTCAGTGGGATTATCCCAAATATATAATTCCATTTCGGAAGTATATAGGATTTTATTATATTAATACGTCCCCACCATGAAACTTCTTGATTTCTCCATTCATTTAACATATTAGTTGTCTGAGCAAGCAATGGATCAATATTGAATTTAGACAAGTTGTTTATATTATCAGGAATTTTAATCCCCAAACAGTCAATGTGTTTTTCCACCTATTTAAATTTGAATTTGTTTTTAAATCTATAAATATATTGAGCACTTAAATTTAGCCCTATTATAGCAGATTTAGAGATATTAAGTTTATAATTAGAGAGGCTACTATATAAATTAAGCTCCTTCAGTAAGTATTCTATAGACAATTCTGGATCAACTAATGTTAAGATTATATCATCGGCATAGAGGTTGATTTTTGCTTCTTTATTCCCAAATTTTATTCCTTTAATCTTATCATTCCTCCTTATATACTGTGCTAAAGGTTCTAGAGAGAGGACGTAGAGGATAGGTGACAATGGGCATCCTTGGCGAGTACCATTTAGAATATTAAACCATGGCGATTGTATTCCTGAACCTATGATTCTTGCAGATGGTGTTGTATAAAGTGCCATTATGGCATGGTAAATCCACCCCCTGAAGCCGAACTTATTCAATGTTTGAGACAGGAATTTCCAATTAACGCGATCAAACACTTTTTCTGCATCTAAGGAGATAATACCCACAGGAATTTCCTTTTTTTTTGAAAGATCTATCAGGTTTAAAATTCTTCTATTGTTATTTGTAGCCTTTCTACCCATTACAAAACCCACCTGCTCTTCACCTATCAGTCCAGGGATCACAGGTTTTAGTCTATCAGCGATGATTGCTGAGTATAATTTAATATCCCCGTTAATTAGGGATATTGGACGATAGTTACCTATTTGCGTACAGTCTTTATTAGGTTTGAGTATTGGCATAATGTTTGCTTGAAGTAATTCTGTGGTGATTTTCCCATCTCTAGCTATGTTATTAAAGACCTGCGTTAAATGTTTCCCTATCTGTCCTTTAACAGTTTTATAAAAAAGTCCAGTAAAACCGTCAGGTCCGGGAGCTTTGTTTTTTTTTTATTTTATCTATAGCTATAATAATTTCTTGTTCTTCAAATGAGGAATTTATTTTTTTCTCTTGCTCATTCGTCAGGGTTGGAAGGTCACATTTTTTTAGATATTCTTGAATCTGATTTCCTGTGTCTAAAGTATTTAAATTATACATGGATTCATAGTATCTACCAAATGCTTTCCCTATTTCTTCTGGTGAGTATATCATTTTTTTGTTCGATATAATCTTGTAAATTCTATGGGTAGCACATCTTTTTTTAATTTTAGATGTCAGGATTTTATCTGCTCTATTTCCTTTGGTATATACTGTCTGATTCAATTTCTTTAAACATTTTTTAACTTCTTCTAGCAGTTTGATATTTATTTCATCTTTTAACCTACTTATCTTCTCTGCCATTAATGCTGTCGGATTTTTCTTATTTTCCTCTGTGTTCTTAACATATGCGATATATAGGTCTGTTAATGGTAATCCTTTCTCTCGTTTGATTTTTGCTCCTAATTTTATAAGATGTCCTCGTATTACGCATTTATATGCGCACCACGTTGTTTCTGCTGAAATATCCGGAGTTAAATTTTCTTTAAAAAATTGTGTTGTTATATTTCTGATGTAATTTTTATTCTCCTCTGAATCTAATAATTCGTTATTTAATTTCCATAAGCCTCTAATGGGTCCATCGAAACCATCTCTTATACTCCATATAATAGTGTTATGATCTGACCAAGAAATTTCTTTGATTTTTATCTTATCTACTAGTTTAAACTGGTTCAAGTCCGTCAATACTAAATCTATTCTTGAATATGAATTATGTGCTCCTGACCAGTGTGTATATTCTCTTTCATCCGGATGACGTACACGCCAAACGTCTATCAGAAAGTTCCTTTTTAAAAACATCTTAAAGTGCTGAGCATGGTTCAATATTCCTCGTGATAAGGTCATTCCATTGGGGATCTTTTTATCCAAACTAGGCTCTATTACCATATTGAAATCTCCTGCCCAAACTAGTTGTCCTTTCTTAACTCTATCTAATGTTTCTACTATTTTATTTAATGTTTGCATCTGTTCGTTAGCTGGAGCATAGACATTTACGATAGTGATCTGTTGTTGGTTTATTGTGCCTACCCAAATATTGTATCTCGCTTCCTTGTCATTTTCAACATACATCATCTTCCAACTAAGCGAGTTGGAGAATAAAATAGAGACTCCTCTCTTTTTATCTTTCTGAAAGCTTGAATCCGCAATTATCTTATATCCAGGGAGTTTAATCTTCTCTATATTCTTTTTTATCCAATGTGTTTCTTGTAGAATACAAATCTCGATATTTTCTTTCTTTAAAAGCTTTACTAGTAATGAGCGCTTATTTGGAGAATTTAGTCCCTGGGAATTTAAGGATAAATATCTAACCATTATCTTTATGTCCGCCTCCTCCTCCCTCCATCCTCGTCTGACCCTTCCACCCCGCGCGATCCTTAACACACATTAGACATAATTTCACATACATAAAACATCTAACAGAAATCTCCGTGCCTAGCTCCCGAGCTATGGTTTTGGAGTATACACAGATTCCCCTATACATACTGTGTATTCGAGAAAAAAAAAATCAGGTCTCAAGACCTATTTCATGAGGCGTTTCCTGGGGGATCAACAACCGCTTCTACTACATAATAATGTGATATTATATACCTCCCTCCGATTCTCAAGCATGCTTTAGAAAAATATTGATTCAGGGGGTAAAAGAGATTTAGATTCTGATTATCAGTGCATACACATACAGCTATTTCTTAATATATTAAAGGTGCCCCTTATGATTCTATATCCACCTCCTATCCGTTATCTATTTCCATTAATCATTCTATAGTTCAGATTGTGCACTAGTGATAATACCTAAAAAAAAAAAAAAAAATGTTTAAAAATTCAAATTATCAGTGCATATTCAAAAATCTATTTCTTTATATATTAGGGTGCTCCTCTTAATTCTATATCTACCTCCTAGCTATTATCTATATTTATAACATTTCCTTTATTCATCATCTTTCTTTTTCTTTCTTTCTTTAATTCAGTGTTCCCCTTCCTTTCTCTTTACTTGTATTGTGTTAACATTCATACCTATCTTCTTGTGTTATCATTCTCTTGGTGTATCAAAAAAAGTGCTCTACTTGAGGAAGAAGAAAAACAAAAAAGGGTTTCCCTTTTCACCCCACTCCTACAATAGTGATTGCTTATTCCCCATTTCCCCTTTCTCCCCCCCCCCCCCCTCCCCATTGGACAACCGGCTCTCCTAGGGCAGAGACAAGTACTCTGCTTTCATACCAAGTGAGCCAGGTATCCCAGCTCCCCCATAATTCCCCATAGTTTTTATGTCCTTACCCTACCTTATATAACCCTCCCTCATTCCCCCCAGCCCCTCCAGTCCTCTACCGCCCAATCTCACCATTCTTATTTATCACACCCCTACCTCTCCCAGTATCCTATTTCTGACTCTCTAATTCATCCCATGGTAACCCTTTCGCCTAATTATAAAGTCCACTATTGTTTATCTAACCATTCCTTTTCCTGGTTTTTAAATACATGTCTGACTCCATCCCTGTATACAATTATACATGTAGGGAATCCCCAGTTGTATCTTATGCCTTTAACTCTCATTTCCTCGTTTATCTGGCTGAAACTTTTTCTTGCTGATCTAGTTGCATATGACAGGTCTTGGAGGATTTTTAGGTTTTTATATTCGTCTTTTTTCCCCCTTTGTTCTAGAAATGCAGTGGTTAAAACACTTTTAGTTTTATATGAGAGGAAGGCTACAATTACATCTCTTGGGGAAGTCTCTGCCACCGATGGAGGTTTGGCTAATCTATGGAATCTATCCATCAAAGGTAAGGAAGGATTATTTTGAATTCCCAATGATGAAAAAAATTTAAGCAGATATTCTTCTAATTCTTCTTTGGAGACTGATTCGGGAATATTCCTTATTCTTATGTTATTTCTGCGGGACCTATCTTCTAAATCTATAATCTTACTCTGCAGTTGATCTGTTTTCTTTTCCAATTGTTACAATTTCTCTTTGTTCTTTAATGAAGTGGATTGTGCTGTATCTATTTTTTCTTCTAGTGTTCTAACCCTGGAACCTAATTCTGATATTTAATTTTTTATTTTGTTTTTTATTTCACTAGCATTAAGCTGTATTTCCGATTTTATAAGTTCCCACTGAGAGTCTAATGCAGTTTTTAACAGGTCCGGTGTCAATACAGATTGGTCTGATTCTGATGATGAGTTCATTAAATCTGCTCCACTTGGTTTGCTTATTAATGATGTTTCTTTTATAGTCGTGACTGGGCTTGACAATGAATCATTAATAGTTTTTTGACATACTGGTGAGAAGAGAGCTGGTATCTGATTTGTTTTATTAGGTGTTTGTTCTTTGGCTATTTTTTCTCTCTCTCTTTTGGATAGAGGTTTCATCTTTGGTTTAGTTGCCATTTATAAATGGTTCTTGCTATCTATCTAGAGAGACTTCTCCTGTCACCTATTTGCTATTGCATTTTATCTTCTCTTCCTTTAAGCCTTTAAGCTGTTCTTAACTCTTTTTGTCTATTTTAGAAGAACTGCCTTCCCTTTTCTTTTAGAAGCGTTCAGATTGTATACCAATTACTTATATCTTATTATCTATACTTGTTATCTCTGTCATTGAGAGTCTTAAAGTTTTAAGAACACTATACCACTGCCACTACATACAATATATTCAATCCCCTGTAGGATACTTAAGAACTCAAAAGAACCAACCAGAGATATCCAGCCCTCCAACACAAATAAATATATATACTTTTCTCCTCTGCCTTCTTCTCGTCTACCTTCCTCTTCCTCCCCCACCCTCTACTCCCCGATGCTCAATTTTCAATTAACCGGGAGGGCTCAGATATCTCTTTTTGTCCCTCTTTTTTTTTTTTTCCTTACAGATATCTCTTAGATTCTATATGATTATTAAATCTTCACAGTAAATAACAAACAAAGTCCAAAACGTAACCATCAGTTAAATTCACTCATGGTATATACGTAGTGATTGTATAATCCTGAATATATATATATATCCTAACTTGATGTCCGAAAATATTCAAAGAATCCCTCTGAAAATGCAAAAACATTCAAAGCTATCGATAAACAATTCTAGGCTTAAAGACAACCCCAGTCTGTTTCGGTATAATCCCTTATGTACAGTTACATCGGTTTTAACCTCGAATCTTAAAGTCTCGGGTTTTAAAATACACCCACTCCAGTCCTGGAATAAAGAAAAAACCTAATAAATTGGAATTAAAAGGCTTTTCCCAACAGTATATCAAACCATCCAATTTTATGATTAAATGTTAATCAATAACCATATTCTGCTGTTTCCTCCGGATTTTCATTTATCTTCTCATGATGTAATATTCCTAGTAGGACCACAGGCCAGTTATGTAGCCCCACTTGATTAAACAGCAGAGTGTCTGTTAGCCCCTTAGTCGGTTGTTTGATTCTAAGGTAATTTCTCTTGTCACGGTTTCTCAGTTGTAATATACGGCTCTTTAGAGGTGTTATCCCGTTATCTTGGACTAAAACTTTACATAGATTTAAGGAGAAATGTCTTTGTGTTGTCTTTATATGGCAAAGCCGTAACCAATAATCACCAATACTTCATTATGTGAATACTCGTTTCAAATGTTACCGGCTTATATATGATATCCTTGTTATGGGCGATCCGATAGTTCTTTTATATTTATACAGCAAAGCATCTATGGTTGCTTAGACCCAACTGTATATTAATCTACCATAACAAGTTGTTTTATTTTTATTTTTATTTTTTTATTTTCCCATTACTGAATACTTATTTTGTAATATAACAGGCTTATATCTGTCCTGATGTTGGCCCCCAGGCCACGAGGTGTTTCTTTATGTATATGCAGCAAAGCGTCTATAGTGTTCAAGGATAGAGTCAGGTATGTATACAATACAGAGAAAATTTAGACTTATCTGCGCGTATCCTGTCCTTCCTCTGCAGGTATTCGGCGAGACCTCTTTCCAATCTGGACCTCCGTCCGTTTGTTCAGGTGTCTCGCTGCTTGGATGGAACCGGGCGGCCCCAGAATTTGACCTCCGTCTTCTTCCGCTTGCGCCCGTAACCTTCCCCCTGCATGAAGTATTCCTTCGGACGGTATGGTTATCCGCGCTGTATGAGCCTTAAATGCTTTATTGAGTAATTCACCTCTTGGCTCTTTACTGATGTCGGGCTTGACGTCGCGGTTCTCTGCTTTCTCTGGTTTCTCCGGTGGGTCAGCTCTAGGTAGCAGATAAGGATTTCAGGCGGGTAGGGTTCGGAATATGGACCCTTCTAGGTCCTGTTAAGTAACGGGAGGACCCTGTAGGCAGCAAGAGTATCCATTACTTGTCGTCCACGCGATCTTGCCTCACATCAGCGGGTTCTCTCTCCCCCCTGGAAAAGCCTCAGCCGACGGAGCGTGCGTCACTACGTCATCACTCCTCCCCCCTCACCTAACAGGTTTTCCTGTTAATACCGAGTCTGATGATAAAAAAGTGAATTTTTTGGATCTTGAGATCTATATAGAGAACATGAGTATCAAAACCAAAACCTTCTTTAAGCAAGTGGACGTGAATAGTTTTATAGGAAGAGATAGTGGACACTACTCACCTTGGCTAGAAAACATCCCAAAAAATCAGGCCATTAGACTAAAAACGTAATTGCACAGAGGACGCCATGTTTGATGAGCAATTAAATCTGCTAAAGAAACGCTTTCTGGATAGAGATTATTTGGAACATAATATAGAAAAGGCTTTTAATGCAGTAAGATCGGTAGAAAGAGACTCCCTCCTTAATTATAAGGATAAACAGGACAACCAAGGGAAAGAAATCGCCCTACCAATAATCCTTGATTATAATAACAAAAATAAGGAGTTAAGAAAAATTATAAACAAACACTGGTCGATTCTAAAAAAGGATGATATCCTGAAAGAGATTATCCCCGACAAACCAAAAATAATTTTTAGGGGAGCCCCTTCCATCAAAAGGTGTATAACATCCAGTTTTACCAGGAAAAATATTAATAAAAAGAAGAATAACACTTTCTTAAGTCAGAACCCAGGGTTTTACAGGTGCAACAATTGTAATGCGTGCAGACAGACCAGAAAACTACCTACAAAAATCAATGGTTTTACCTCCAAACACACGGGGAGGACCTATGACATTAAGGAGTTTATGAACTGCGATTCTAGTGGGGTGATCTACCTGCTGGAGTGGCCCTGTGGACTCCAGTATGTGGGTCGCACCACGAGGAAAATTAAGACAAGGGTAGGAGAACATTGTGGTAACATTCGGAATAAACTTTTAACCCACAGTGTCCCCAAACACTTTTTTGAGCATGGTAACAACCCGAAAGATCTGAGCTTTATGGCTATAGCCAAATATAGAAAATACTGGAGAGGAGGAGATTCATGGAAAGAGCTGGGTAAGCTCGAAATGAAATGGGTGTACGAACTACAAACCCTGGCACCTAAGGGTTAAATGCGGAGTTTGACCTGTTCAATTTCTTATGAATCAGTTGGAAGGTTTTTCTATACATTTACTATACTTTTTATATAAACAATCAGTTTGTGTAGGTGATTTTATGGAATGTGTATAACTTTCTGAACCTCACATGTCTGATCAATTGTCACACACTGGCAGAGACACTAGCAGCATCCAGCCCCTCCCCCTCTCCCCCCCCCTCTTCCCCTTTGCTGAGTATCAGTGGGTGTGGGTGGTGGGAATAACAGTACAAAGGGCAGCTAAATATGAGTTTTCTCTATTATGTAATAGGAGATGCTTGGTTCTTCTGGTACAATGCTTTTCGTTTTTTGTTTTTTTTGCAAATGTTATTGCCTGCCTATTCGTTACAAGTAACGTTGAAATGATGCCTCTGCCGTCTATCCTAACATCTCTTGTGTAATCACTCCCCCTCATCCTTCACACTGCATGTCTCTCCGTTTTTACTGAGAGATTCAGCCCAGCCAGGCAAAGAGAAGGAGGTGTGACATCAGGACCAATCGGAAATGAGGGGAGGAGACGAAAAGACGCGTCTCCATGGCAACGGTGACACGCAACATGTGGGAGACGCGATGAGGATCAACTATGCGACACACTATTTAAGGACCCAGCTGAGAACACATGAGGACACTTGAAAAAGCCTCACCTAAGAGGAGAAATGCGTTGTGTGCTACAGGAGACAAGGGATATGCAACACTGGACTCTTTTTCAAGGATTTTACTGCTTTTACTGCTTTTATTGAAATTGAGGACTCTTCAGATTTTAACTGTAAGAATTCTATGTTTTATTTTAATTATATATTAAACAGTGTTCAATAACATCCTTGCCTTCCTTCTTCCTCATGTGTTTTATGGAGTCTTCATGGATGAAGTGACGGATCATCATTAACCCTTTCCCTGGGCTCCCTTATGCTGATATCCCTGAGCAAGTAGTTGCTCAGACGAATGTGAGTGGCCATTTGGCACCATTCATTCACTTTATTTCACGTTTTCTTTGATATATTACACTATTGTGTGTTTTATTCTTTTATTTTTCATATTCCCTTTGTACAACACTGCAAGATACATACTTGCTTTAAGGGTCAATATACAGTGTGTGTAGTGTTGGTTGAAGCGCACTGGTCACGTTTTTTCTTTGTATTGTATCAAAAGAAAGCTCTAACTGTCCTTTAAAAAACAACATATAACTTGTATGGGTGCGTTAAAAGAGAGAGAGGAAAATTATGTTTCAACAAACGCATATTAAAAATTGAAAAACTCTCTGGTCCTTGGCCTAGGAAAACCCCTTGTCCTTAAAGGATTAAAGACTATATACACAATTACACAATTCATATTGAATAATAAAACACACCTAGACTAGTCTATAATTACCTTGTGAACTCTAAACACCTGTGAGGAGTGGGAATTCCAGATATTGAATTATATTGGAAAGCCACCCACTTAGCCAGAATCACAGTATGGTCAGGACCATCTCAAAAACAATGTGTTTCAGTTGAACAAAGGAACCTAGATATAACCATTCCTACTGCGGCTTGGATCCCACGCAAGATTAACCTTTGCCATAATCACCCCACAATTACCCTTGCAGTATGGGACAAACTACGTAACATGGAAGGTCTCATAAACTCCCCGTCCCCCCTTACCTCCTTAATCTTCAATCAAGATTTCCCCCCTGGCTTCCAGGCAAGCACCCTAGGAACTATTCTATCTCCTGAAGTCAGATACCCCACACTGGTGCATGTTATGTCTGACGACCGATTTAAACTTTTAGAAATTTTTCTTGCTACCTCACCTGTCACTGCAGCACAACATTACACGTACATCCAACTCAGCCACTATGTAACCTCTTTGATGGCACATAAAGAATACCCGAGATCTCTTACACCCTTCGTGGCGTTATGCACTAATACAGACTTACCTAAAAAGCTTATTTCTTCCATTTGTTCCTTCTCGTGAATCTCTCCCCTGTTGCAAAACCATATTTCATCAGACAGTGGGAAACAGAATGCTCACTCACACTCATAGATCAACAGCCTCTGGTCAGGAAAATGCTTATCAAATACTCATCAGATGGTATAGAGTTCCCACGACCCTTATACAGATTTTTCCTGCCCACAACAATGTCTTCTGGAGATGCTGGTTACACACAGGCACTTTTCTATATATTTGGTGGAATTGCCCCATGATAACTCCTCTATGGGAGGTTGTATCAAAGAGGTTGTTGACCCCAAATTCCCTCACGCCCCGTTATCAGCACTCCTACACCACTCCACAACCTATATGGAAATATAAATGATCCCTTACACCTGCATTGCTCACTGCAGCAAAAACTCTGAGACCCAGGCTCTGGAAGTAGCCTAGGACCCCCATGTTCACAGAATGGGGCGCCTCAGTGGAACACATCCAAAGATCAGAGGAACTCATTGGAGCCTTTAAAGGTGAGGGACTCAAAACATCACTCCAGTGGCTACACTGGTCCCTATTCCTGGAAAACCCTAAATGTCAGTTAAACTCCTCCCCCTGCATTCTTAGAACTCTCTCCCCTAAACTGCCACCTCTGTTACTCATGTCCCTGACTTATTAAGACTCCCTCCCATATCCCCACACTGTCATCTCGAATATCCGTGTCCTGGATTTTCATCACCCTAATAATTGAGTGCAAGATTATTCAAACCCCTCCATACTGTTTCCTGAAGGACTAACAGACATGTTATCTAATGATAACTAAGTCATGGACAACTATCCCACTGGTATCATAATCCAAGTTCAGTGCTTATATAGAATATTTCTACACCTTAAAGGTCAATGTTGTTTTACTTTTTTCTCTTCTGTACATATTGTTAATTATTATGCATCTGTTTGAACCCATTATCTGACCTAGAAAATAGAGGCTAGCTTAAACCTGACATAGGCTATACATGCTTGATGCACTCAGACATAATAAACTAACCAAGCTCCTGATGTCCCCATGGTTGAGTTTCTGGCAGCAAATCTGTTGCTCATCCGCCTTAGGCTCCTGTAAAAGATAAGCCCACTAGCCGTGTTGTGGGATATCATTCGTTATGCCCTCATTATCGTGCCTAAACGTGTGCATTACAGTTACGCCAAATGGAATTACTGAAGTAATGTAAAGTCTACACACGAAAGATTGTCAGCCTCTTCCTGTTTTTGTTTAATTTCTTTCCTAATTATTTTCTGTATTTCTATTTGTACCGCCTACCATTCATAAAATCAATCAAATTAATTTAAATTTAAAAAAAGAGTAACATTGGGCTGCCCTCCTGCATTTCACAATGGACTGGATCTCAGAAAATAAAAGATTTACTGACCCAATTCTAGACCAAAACACCTACCCATCCATAAATCTCAAAGCCCTCTTACATACTGCATTAGGAAACATGCCAAAGGAGGTCAAAAACAATATAGTATTATTTGGTCCAATCCGAGCTTGGCAACTTGTAAGTCTTCAGAATCACCAGGATTTTACTAAATCTTTATACCTTACATTCCTTAAAAACCCACAATTTTTGAACATAAAGGCATAATACACAGTGGGCAAGCAAAGGAATTACCTCCATACAACTATCAGCACAAGATGTTTAAATTAGATACACTCAAGGGTCGATTCCTAGACATAGACATACAACCCATAATCTATCAACAGGTACAAAATTATATAAATCACATAAACAATACATCTCCAGATAATATTTGGGAAAATCCCTGGTTGACTCGTATAGACTCTGCAAATAGAACCTGCTATAGTACGGCAACCATAAATAAGGGGCTTATAGTCAACTGGATTTCTCCAAAACTAATACTGGCTTAATCAAGTGGTCTATAGATCTTCAGCATTTATAAATTGATACTATTTTAAAAGCAAACAAAACATTCTTCCTCATGAATAAATCGACCATGTATAGAGATATGTTTTTAAAAATATTCCATTGAGCCTATATGTCTCCAGTATGTCTACAAAATAGCACAAAATGATTCCTGCTGTAAATGCAACCAGATGGGAGATGACTTTCTTTATTGTATATGGCAATGTCAGGTGATATGTCAGTTTCAGAATGTTGTCCAGGGCTATGTGGAACAAACATTTGGCATTCGTTTGGTCAACACCCTAAAATTCGCCCTCTTTGGCTATTCTAGCTTACCCACCAAACATGCCCGCTTTACAAGAATCATCTCCCCCATAACAAACAAAACCATTTTACAATTCTGGATAGGCAGGGATAATCCTTCCATAACAATCTTCGAAGAAAAACTCTTTTATATCTTTCGTATGACTTGGCTCAACACCCAACAAAATAAGACTGGGGGAATAGAACATTTTTTTAAAAAGATTGGAGCTTATACATCCTCTCACTGTCTCTGGCTGTAAAAAGAAAAACAAGCCTTGCAAACCTCACCTTGGTACATGAACCAAAGTAACATAGTAATTTAGGTTGAAAAAAGACACAAGTCCATCAAGTTCAACCCATCTACCTATCATTCCAGCGTTTTGATCCAAAAGAAGGCAAAAACCCCTAAGGAAGCTATTTCAAATTTTGCCTCCTAGGGGGAAAAATTCCTTCTTGACTCCAAAAGGGCAAT
Source organism: Pelodytes ibericus (assembly GCA_036172795.1). NCBI lineage: Eukaryota > Metazoa > Chordata > Amphibia > Anura > Pelodytidae > Pelodytes > Pelodytes ibericus. The sequence goes on along the minus strand of CM069859.1, from coordinate 144,914,927 downwards.
CAGATTTCTCCTTGGATCAGTAAGCTCTATTATTAATGTTTATTCTATTATTAATAGCCCTGTATGTTCTGCTTTTCTAAAAAAAACATCCAGACCATTTTTAAATGCATCTATCGTGGTTGATAGCACTACCTCTCTTGGCAGTGAGTTCCATAACTTTATTGTCCTTACTGTAAATAATCCCTTCCTTTGCTGTCTATGAAATCTTTGCTCTTCCAGTCTCAGGGGGTGACCTCTTGTTCTTTGTACATTTCTGTTAATGAACAGGTCCCTGGAGAGCTCTTTATATTGGCCCTGCACATATTTATATAATGTTATCATATTCCCTCTAAGACGCCTTTTTTCTAAAGTAAATAAATGCAATTTTTAAGTCTTCTTCATAACTAACATCCTCCAATCCCCTATTTGCTATTTTGTAGCACTCCTTTGCACTTTTTCTAGCTCCTTAATATCCTTTTTAAGGACTGGTGCCCAGAATTGTACTGCATATTCAAGGTGAGGCCTTACCATTGATTTGTAAAGAGGCAAGATGATGTCCTCCTCCCGTGAATCTATACCTCATTTTATACATGCCAATATCTTATTGGCCCTTGCAGCTGCTGACTGGCATTGGGCAGTATTGGCAAGTTTGTTATCTGCAATGATTCCTAAATCCTTTTAGTTAGTAGTTTTTCCCAGGGAAATACCATTTAACGTATATGTTGCTTTGTTATTATTTTTCCCATAATGCATAACTTTACATTTGTCTATATTGAACCTCATTTTCCACTTTCTTGCCCAGTCCCCCACTCTGTCCAAATCTTCCTGTAAAGAAAAAACATCAAGATTAGTCTTTATTACCTTACCTAATTTTGTATCATCAGGAAACACTGAGACATGGCTCTCAGCACAATGTGGGAGATCATTAATAAACAAATTAAAAAGAAGAGGCCCCAAAACAGATCCCTGAGGTACTCCGCTCAATACCCTGGTCCAATTTGATGCTTTTCCATTTACAACAACCCTCTGTGCTCTATCTTTTAGCCAATTTTCAATCCAAATACATACATTTGCCCCCAGTCCTATTTCTCTCAATTTGTAGATTAACCTTTTGTGTGGAACTGTATGAAATGCTTTAGCAAAACCATGTTGACTTTTACTAATTAAATTCTTATTCAAGATGTATTCTTGAGTGTACACCTTTAGCAATCCTTCAAATAATTTCCCCACTACAGATGTCAAGCTCACTGGCCTATAATTACCCGGCAGAGATTTTGATCCCTTTTTAAATATTGGAATGACATTCGCCTTTCGCCAGTCTGTTGGCACTATACCTGAACTGAAAGAATCCCTTAAGATCATAAATATTGGTCTGGCCAGAATTATGCTTAACTCTCTAAGGACCCTTGGGTGTATACCATATGGTCCTGGGGCCTTGTCTATCTTAACAGAGTTGAATTGCTTAAGCACTCCTGTATCAGCCAATCCCAATGTTTGCGGTGACGGTTCCGTAACTTCCGGTAGTAGGGGCTCATCCATCTGTTCTTCCTTAGTATAAACAGAATGAAAAAAAGTATTTAAAATGTCTGCTTTCTCTCTGTCCTCACTTACCAAATTTCCCATTTGGGATAACAAGGGCCCAACATTTTCACTCTTGAGCTTTTTTCCATTTATATACAAAAAATTGGGGTTAATTTCACTCTCTTTAGCAATCCTTTTCTCGTTATCCAATTTAGCCATTTTAATTGCCTTTCTGCAGGCTTTGTAGGCATCTTTGTATTTTATAAATGATAATGCTGATCCCTTGCTTTTATAATGTTTGAATGCCATTTTCTTGTTTTGCATTTCCTGTTTCACGTTACCGGTAAGCCACATTGGTTTTGATTTGTGTCTTTTGTATTTGTTTCCCAAAGGTATATATTGGGATGTGTACTTTTGTAATGTGTGCTTAAAGGCATTCCACTTGTCTTCTGTGTTTAGTCCAAAAAACAATTGTTACCAGTCTAAATGTTCAATTGATGCCCTTAGTCCATCAAAGTTGGCCCTTCTAAAATTAAGTGTTTTGGTGGCGTAGTTACCAATTTGCTTTTTTGCATTAATCTCAAATAAAACCATGTTATGGTCACTATTTCCCAAGTGTTCTCTTACTTTGATGTTTGAGATAAGCTGCTCATTATTTGTTATTACTAAATCCAGACAGGCATCCATTCTAGTTGGGGTGTCAACTAATTGTGCCATAAATTTGTTATTAAGCAGGTTCAGAAACTTGCTGCCCTTAACGGAACTAGTTGTGCCACAATTCCAATCTATATCTGGGTAATTAAAATCTCCCATGATTAGAACTTCATTCAGATTTGCAGCCTTTTCAATTTGTAATAAAAGCTGATCTTCTCCATCAATGCTAATATTTGGTGGTTTGTAGCATACACCTACAAGTAATGTGCGATTCTTTTTAGTGTCTAAGCTAATCTCCACCCACAGTGTCTCCACATCAGTTCCAGTTACATCATGCACACCTTCTTTAATACTGGGCTTTGATTTAGGATTTACATATTTACTCTGTCCTTTATAAAAAGTGAGTAGCCTTGTAAATTAACTGATCAGTCGTGGGTCTCATCCCACCATGTTTCTGTGATTCTGATTAAATCATACTGTTCAGCACTTACCAGTATCTCCAGCTCACCCAATTTGTTTGTCAAACTTCTTTCATTTGCTAAAAGACATTTAAGATTACTACCCATTTTCTGTTTAGTTGACAAACATGTAATGCCCGCAGGTTTAATTGTATGTACCTCCCTATGATCTATGTTAACCCCACCAGTGCTTTTCTCCTCCTTTCCCATAGTTAGACCCACCTTCCAATCTACTCTAGCTGCAATTGCTTCATTTTGATCTTGGCCCCCCCCAGAGCTTAGTTTAAAAGCTCATCTAACCCTCTCGCCATTCTCTCCCCTAATACTGCAACCCCCTCATCATTGAGGTGCAGCCCATCCCATCCATAGAGTCTGTAGCCAACTGCAAAGTCTGCCCAGTGCTCCAAGAACCCAAATCCCTCTTGCTTGCACCACCTTCGCAACCACGCATTAATCTCCCTAAGCTCCCGCTGTCTCCCTGACGTAGCGCGTGGTATTTCCGAGAATATTACCTTGGAGGTCCTTTCCTTCAGCTTATTTCCTAGTTCCCTAAAATCATTTTTAAGTACCCCCCCCCCCCCCACATACCATTAACTTTGTCATTAGTACCAGTGTGTACTATGACCGCTGGATCCTGTCCAGCCCCTCCCAATAATCTGCCTACCGCAACATGCCGAACCCGAGCACCCGGAAGACAACATACAGGTCGGTATTCAGGGTCCCGGCGACAGATTACCCTATCTACCTTCCTAATAATAGAATCCCCTACCACCACAACCTGTCTAGCCTTCCTAGTGTCCTGGCTCCCAACTGTGCAGGGAAGGCTACTCACCTGGCTGCTAGGAGTCCACCTGCCCCAGAAATGCCTCTTCTGAGCTAATCCCCCCAGCATCCTCACACAATCTGGCAAACATGTTGGGGTGAACTAGCTCAGAACAAGCCTCCCTAGCTCTCTGACCCCTACTGCCCCTTACACAGCTAACCCAGCTCTCCAATGCCTGCTCCGTGAGCAGTAAACTCCGCTCCATGTTGTTTATGTCCCTAAGTGTTGTCAGTTGCCTCTTTAGATCTAATATTATATTCTCCAAAGCAGAAACCTGCTCACATCTGCAGTAGCGGTTTGGACGCCGTCGAACTTGCTCCAAGACAGCATACATGCTGCAAGACATGCACTTAGTGGCATTGTCCAACATGCTCTCTAATGTAAAACACCCAATGTAAATAGAATAAAAAAGGATTTATACCTTACCCTCCTTTTTTGCTTCTAACTCCTACACTTAAGCAGCTTGTTCACTTTAGTAGATGTTCACCTGGATTCGCCTGACTCAGTATTCGCCTGCTTCCTCCAGATAAATGGCCTTCAAGTAAACAGATTCCCAGAGAAGGTTGATTAACTGATTGCAAACAGCCTTGCAAACCTTTTCCCTCCAAAACAGTTTTTTTTTTCAATTAATCTTTAACCAAAATTCACACAAAATAAACAGTGCTCCCCTTGCAGTAAAAAATAAAAATACCCTTTCCTTCTTTGCTTCTAACTCCTACACTTAAGCAGCTTGTTCACTTTAGTAGATATTCGCCTGCTTCCTCCAGATAAATGTCCTTCAAGTAAACAGACTCCCAGAGAAGGTTAACCCCTTCCCGTCCTTATGACCAGTTAACTCGTCATGGCTGTAAACGAGCGGTGTGCTCCGTGCACACCGCTTTTCGCGGCTTCCCGGGTCCAGGACTTTGCCTCGCAACCGAGGCTTAGTTCCTGGACCAAATGAACAAACGTGGGGTCAGCTGATCGCTGTGATTAGCAAATCACAGTTATCACTGATGCCCATGTGACAAGTCAATGTTTTGAAACATTGACTTTGTCACTGTGTCACCCTCAGTACCTCTCATATCGATCGTGAGGTACTGGTAAGAGATACATAGCGTTCCAGGAGGTTTTAAGTGATAAAATAAAAGATTTTCTAAAAGTTAACCCCTTCATTTCTGTTTCTGATCACAGTGATCAACTGTGATCAGTGCTCTTTTACTTTTCTTTTCTTTTTTCCATTTAAAATAAAAATAAATAAAAAAATCTCCCATTTTTTTATTTAAAAGCTTTTTTAAAAGCTAATTTTGATTAATTTAACCCTTCCAGTGCCATTGTGCAGCCGCTATTGCTGTGATCTAGTGATTTAATTTGTGCGTCTTCCAAATTTTCTCTGATCTACTTATTCCTCCCCCCCCCCTTTTTGTGGGAATATTGTATTTTATTTTATTAGTTAGTTAGGTGGGAAATTGGTTGGGATTTGTGGGAGTTAGCTTGGGAGTTTTTTTTGTTATAGTTCAGTCTTAAAAATGCCCCTTATGTACAACATGGAAGAGGCTTATGCCATTCTGGCATCCAGTTCAGAGACTGAAACGGCCTCCGATATGGAGTCAATAATTGATTCGGAAAGTGACAGTAGTATGGGATCTGCTGGCAGCCCGCAAGCCCCACAAAGAAAGCACACAGTCCCTGAAGAACTTTCATGCGTGCCACCTAAAAGTCTGCAACCAGACATACCCACTTTCACTTTTTTTCACTATTGCTGGTTATGGGAATTATTAAAAAGCCAAGTATACGTTCCTATTGGAGCAAACATCCATTATTGTCCACCCTGCTTTTCCCAGCTATTATGACCAGGCAGAGATTTGAAATACTTCTCCGCTTCCTCCACTTCAGTGACAATACTAAGTGTCTGCAAAAAGATTACCCCTCATGTGACAGGCTCTATAAGCTAAGGCCCCTTCTAACAAACTTGTCCCAAACATTTTCTCACATATATGTGCCTGACCAAAGAATGCGATTTAAAGGCAGATTGCTTTTCAAGCAATATATACCATCTAAAAGATCTAGATATGGTATCAAATTCTACAAACTCTGTGAAAGTAACACAGGCTACACTTTTGCCCTTCGCATTTACCAGGGGAAAGACTCCCATCTAGATCCACCAGGGTGCCCTGACTCTATTGGTACAAGCGGAAAGATAGTGTGGGATCTCATCCTCCCATTACTAAATAAGGGATACCACCTGTACGTAGACAATTACTACACCAGCATTGAGTTATTTAAAAATCATTACTGCTTGGAAACTCTTGCCTGTGGGACAAACAGAAAAAATAGAAAAGGATTTCCCCAGCAGCTGGTTTACCCAAGGCAAACACGTTGGACATCATCCTCTTTAAGACAGGATGAACTACTGGCCCTTAGGTACACAGATAAAAAGGATGTGTACATGCTTTCAACAATCCACGATGAAAGCACAGTATCAGTGAGAATAAATTATTAGATTTCAGCATATACAATGGGATCTTAAATATAGATGAAGTAGAATATATCTACAAAAGGAGTCCCCTGATGCCTATCTTCTACTTTCTCCCCAAGGTGCATAAGTCACTTGTTAATCCTCCGGGGCATCCCATCATTTCAGGGATTGGTAGTTTGGGAGAAGGCCTCTCAGAGTTAGGGCTACATACGCGACTCAAAACAAGTCTTACAGCAAATGGGGATTTTGACTTGGAAGGATAGTTATTCCTGGCTGTCTCTGGATGTATCCTCGCTTTATTCATGTATTCCACATGATAAAGGTGTCATTGCAATTGCATGGTGTCTGGAGAGGTTCAGTAATTACTGTCCTCAGACTATACAGTTCCTACTCATGGCAGTGGAGTTTCTCCTGACTCATAACTGTTTCTCCTTTGATTCTAAATATTATGTCCAGACACAGGGTACAGCGATGGGGGCGCGTTTCGCGCCCTCGTATGCCAATATTTATATGATCTATTGGCAGGAACATTACATCTACCGACAACCCCTTTATGTCTGATATTATATTTTATGGTTGCTTTATTGATGACTTGCTGTTAATATGGGCAGGAGAACATGAGAGAGTAAAATTATTTGTTGACTATGCAAACACTAATCCGCTTAACTTGAACTTCACTTTTGAACATAAATTACATACCATTACTTTCCTTGACCTGGAACTCAATGGGGACGCTGCTGACGGGGGTATTAACACCACAGTTTATCGCAAGGAAGTGGCAGGTAATACTGTCCTCCATGCGAAAAGCTGTCATCCCCCTCATGTAATCAGGAATGTCCCAACAGGGCAGTTTACTAGATTAAAATGAAACTGCTCCTCTTTGGAAAATTTCGAGTCCCAGGCCAAGGAATTACAGCAGAGATTTAGGAAAAGAGGCTATCTGGAATCCGATATCCAACGGTCCTATAATTTGGCCAAAAAGAGGGACCATGAGGATCTTCTTTGTGACCACCCTATATCAAAAGTGAAACCTCTAATCAGAATGGGGAAAGGATTTGCTTTATTACAGAATTTAGCTCAGAATTTAATCAGATCCGCTCTATCTTGAAAAAACACTTACCAGTATTAAAAACAGATGAATCTCTATCAAGGATAGTGGAAAGGGGAAACAATTTATACCTTGCCCTATATATGATATGCACTATTGCTATTTATTATGCTAAATCCTGTTTTTCTCTCTCTTCCAAAGTGTTCAATGAGCACTGTGCTGCTGTTGCTTATGAAGACATTGTGCTCCATTCACTCTGTGTAATCCTCAGCTGCTGACAGGGAGGGGGGCGTGTCTCTTGCTCTTTGCAACGGCCCCCATCTTTGAGGGGGCGTGTCTAGCTCCCTGACTCTAGTATGCATGCTCTTTGATCATTCTGAGCATAGTGGACGCTCCTCCTCACTGACACCAGCTGCATATACTATACTAATTACTTTTTAATTGTGTATTTATGTATATATATTGTGTGTTGTACCATGATACTTCAGACTGCTTATGACAAAGCGCCAGTTGGTGCGAAACGCGTCAAGCGTGTCGTTTTTGTTTTGTACCTGTCTCCCTGCTCGATGATTTTATTATTATTTTTTTAATTTTAATAAAGTTACTTTTTACAAACCAACTATGGATTGATGCTGTCTACCTTCCGGATGATTTCAGCTGGCACTACCTCTGTTTGTTTCAGTGAGAATAAAGCCTTCAAACAAAAAAATTAAAAAACCACGATGTATCCTGGAGTACAACAGGCACATGGGGGGAGTGGACCTTGCAGACCAGCGCATTATACCATACCTAGTCCAACGAAAAAAACACTCCTGGTATAAAAAGGTGGCAATTTACTTGACTCAAATTGCCACGTACAATTTGTACATTTTGTATAACAAGGCAGGTACAGGGAGGAGACACAGCTTCTTAGAGTACCAAATAAAAGCATTTAGTAATTTTCTTTTGGAGCAGCCCCCTACGCCTGCAAACCTGCAAGCAGAAAATGTTGTCCGGCTGAGTGAGAGGCATTTCCCTAAAAAAAATCCCCCAACTGCCAATAAGCAAGTACCTCTAAAACGCTGCAGAGTGTGCTACAAAAGAGGCATAAGGAAAGAGTCCAACTACCACTGCCGTTCCTGTCCTTCTCTGCCTGGCTTGTGTGTAGAATGTTTTGGCCAATACCACACAATAAGTGCATGAGACGTTTTAAAATACTACCATTTGAGATACCCTAGGGTGTCTAATTTTCAAAACTATATGGTTTTATGGGGGTAAAATACATTGGCCAGCTTCAAAAATGTCCCAAATGGAACATAGGCGCAGGCTGACTACATGTCAAAATTCTACGTTGGAAATGCCCTCCTCTCAAATGTGGCCTTTTAGCCCCCAAACAACCCAACAAATGTTTGCATGGGTGGTATCCCTGTACTCGGGAGATGTTACTGAACACATAGTGTGGTGTTGTTTGCCAGTGACACATAACAGCATCTGTGAATTCATGCCTGAAGTACAATGTATGGGAAAAAAAATTACTACCCAAAAGTTCGACAAAGGCTGGTGGTAGAATTAGTGCATGGAAAGTGTTAAAATACCACCATTTGAAATACCCTAGGGTGTCTAGTTTTCAAAAATATACTGTTTTGTGGGGGTAAAATACACTGGCCGGCTTCAAATATGTCCCAAATGGGACAAAGGCCCAGGTTGAGAGCATGTCAAAATTCCAAGTGTGAAATTCAAAATGTGCACCTCCCAAATGTGGCCTTTTAGCCCCCAAATAACATAACCTACCTATACATGGGTGGTATCCCTGTACTCAGGAGATGTTGCTGAACACATATTGTGGTGTAGTTTGTCAGTGACGTCTAACAGGATCTGTCAATTCATGCCTGAAGTACTATGTATATGAAAAAAAATTACTACCTAAAAGTTCGACAAAGGCTGGTGGTAGAATTAGTGCATGGGAAGTGTTAAAATACCACCATTTGAAATACCCTAGAGTATCTAGTTTTCAAAAATATATGGTTTTGTGGGGGTAAAATACACTGGCCGGCTTCAAATATGTCCCAAATGGGACATAGGCCCAGGTTGAGAGCATGTCAAAATTCCAAGTGTGAAATTCAAAATGTGCACCTCCCAAATGTGGCCTTTTAGCCCCCAAATAACCTAACCAGCTTATGCATGGGTGGTATCCCTATACTCGGGAGATGTTGCTGAACACAAAATGGAGTGGTTTCTTGCAGCATTACACAGCAGACGGTCAAGATTAATGTGTAAATGATGAAAAAACATGTTTTTTAAAATATATATATTTTTTTATTTGTAATTTTAATACTAAATTACAGATTATATTTATGTATGTGGTATCCAAAGAAAGCTCTAAATGTCCTTTTAAAAACAACATATAATTTGTATGGGTGTGTTAAATGGTAAAGGGGAAAATTACATTTAAACAACCACATATCAAAAATGTAAAAATCGCTCTGGTCACTGGCCTAGGAAAACCCTTGGTCCTTAAAGGGTTAATTAACTGATTGCAAACAGCCTTGCAAACCTTTTCCCTCCAAAACAGTTTTTTTTTCAACCAATCTTTAACCAAAATACACACAAAATAAACAGTGCTTCCCTTGCAGTAAAAAATAAAATACCCTTTCCTTCTTTGCTTCTATCTCCTACACTTAAGCAGCTTGTTCAATTTAGTAGATGTTCACCTGGATTCGCCTGGCACAGTATTCGCCTGCTTCCTCCAGATAAATGGCCTTCAAGTAAACAGACTCCCAGAGAAGGTTAATTAACTGATTGCAAACAGCCTTGCAAACCTTTTCCCTCCAAAACTGTTTTTTTTTTTTAAAAACCAATCTTTAACCAAAATACACACAAAATAAACAGTGCTCCCTTTGCAGTAAAAAATAAAAATACCCTTTCCTTCTTTGCTTCTAACTCCTACACTTAAGCAGCTTGTTCACTTTAGTAGATGTTCACCTGGATTCGCCTGGCTCAGTATTCACCTGCTTCCTTCAGATAAATGGCCTTCAATTCCAGATAAATGGCCTTCAATTCTATGGAAACCAAATTTTAAAAAACCAAGATCCAATCTGTATACCATAACTACATACCGGAATGCCATTTGTTTGTCTACACTGTTGTACATAATACCTTGTAAAATATTACGTGATGTTTTCTCTAATATCTGATGTGTTATAGTATAAATGGTATAAATATATATAATAACCACCTTTGAATATTATATACATAATAAATAAAGCAGCAACCCACCGTAAACTCCTACCACGAGAATTCAGCTATGCCACGGTGGAAAAGGAGTGTCTGGCATTGGTGTGGGCCCTGAAAAAATTGACTCCTTACCTCTATGGACAAGAATTCACCCTGGTCACAGACCACAAGCCATAGGTGTGGCTAAACTGGGTCGTGGCGATAATGGCCGATTAGTACGCTGGAGCCTAGCCCTACAACCGTTCAACTTCACCATCGCCTACCGACCGGGGAAGCGAAATGGCAACGCCGATGGGTTATCCAGACAGACCAACCTCAGTCCAGAATAACTTCGGCTCTGGACAGCCTTAGTCTGCCCCGAAAGGAGTCAGACAGTGTTTGCCAGAGTGTTCCACAAAAAGGGAGCCATGTTACAGAACTACCTTGCCCTGGATATCTACAGTTACTGTATATCAGAACTCTGGCACATCGTTAGTGAGATCGGAGCGCAATGCATACATCTTGTGAGCTCAGACCTGAGCTATCTGGCGAATGGTCACATGATCTATTTTCATCTTAAAATGTCAAAGGTATACGTTTTTATATTTTTATGTTATTTGCTTTTATGGGTGTAAAATGCAGTAGTTCCATGTTCTTGGAGATAATTAGGTTATTTTAACCATTAAAGCCAATTATCTCCAAGCTAGGCAGGGACCTTTTCAAATGTTGCACTGTGTGTCTATTGGATAGAATATGTGATTGTCCTGTGTACCTTCAGGTGGAGGGGGCTGTCCATTGGTCTGTAAGTCTGTATAAATTGTCTCACCGGGAACCATTAAAGGTGTGTTCGTCTTACCCTCAAATCGCAGCCTGGACTTGTTTGGTAGGGAAGAGTATCCTAGTGGGCTGATTGAAACAGCGTTCGTCTCTCTGGATTCAGGAACCAGGGTATCCAAAGCGGTCCAACTTCCAGCAAGCCTGGGACAACCGTAACAATGTTCACAGCTATTATTCATTAATATCATCTTAATAAAACCAAATCTACTTGTTTTAACCGTTCCTTTCTACCTTTTTTCTTTGCAACTCTATAATCCCTTTCCTATTATGCTATATTAAGGAATACTTGGGAGGCATTTTAACAGGTTATGAATGCTCTATGACAACCCACATAGAGCCACTACTGCTTAGCCAACACTCCTTAGCCTTTGACAAGGTAGAAGCCTGGTAGAGAAGTACATCACAGAGTTCCGTCAGTCGGCTGTGAAGACTGCATAGAATGAGGCCGTACTCCTTGACCAGTTTCGTCTGGGGCTCTCTGATGTGTTAAATAATGAATTGGCCCCTCAAAGTACAAAAAACTAATTTTATGCTCACTAAACTCAAGCAAAATTTCTACAACAACAGCAATAAAGCTGGGGCTAGGCTTGCAAGAACACTAAAGAAACAAGAGCTGAAGAAAGCGATACCATATCTCTTGACAATTCTGGAAACAAAGTGATAAACCCGGCAGATATCCCGAGCACCTTTGCCAAATATTATGCATCCCTATATATATATATATATATATATATATATATATATATATATATGCCAACCACAACAAGATCATATAGATTCCTTTCTCCGCAAGTTATTTCTTCCTTCCCTGAACCTTGAACAGAAATCCTATCTACAAGCTCCATTTACTCAAACAGAAATATGTAAAAGCATATTGGATCTACCACGTTACAAGGTTGCAGGACCTGATGGTTATTCAAACCTATATTCCAAATCCTACAAGAATATTCTTGCCCCCTATTTAACAAAATTCTTCAACTCCTGTAGTACTTCTGGTCAATTCCCACACTCAATTTTATCCGCCCATATCCAGAGCCAGAAACTTCTTTACCCCATCTCCAAACATTACTCAGGGAATGTGGTCACAAGGTGAATGAAGCAAAACTGCAGCCTCTCCCAATCAATATCCCGAGTGCACTGCTGACATCCCTTACAAAGAATTACTCTTTTGATTGGAGGAAGGAGGCTATTTCTTATCTATGCATCGCTCTGACAAAAAATCCTGACAGAATGATAGACCAGAATCTCCTTAAACTTTGGAAACATTAAGCATGGTTTGTCTCAATGGACCTGTGTGTTTCTATCATGGTTAGATCACTCAGCAGCCATAAAGATGTCTATCCTACCGAAAATATTATATATTTTCCGAACACTTCCCATTTTAATTCCATCCTCCTTGTTACTTGAGATACAGTCAGAAATTCATAGGTTTATAAACCAAAACAAACCTCCAAGAATATTTCTCAAATGGTTAGTAATGCCTAACAAACAAGATGGCCTAGGATTACCAGGCAGCTCGAATGGCTCAAAACATTTTACTCCACGTTGCGAAAGGTTCTATGGCTTGGGGGGACATCGAGGATAGTCTGACTCTTTCTCACAGACTGTGTGATATTCTATGGACACAAAAATACACTGTAGGGTCTGTCTCTGTTTCTCTGCCAAGGTCTTCCTTATCCTTGAAGATATGGAACGACTATGCCAAAACTATACCTGAACTGGAGTATCTCACACATGCTACACAATTGCAAGCCCTCAAGTTACTTTTACCAAGCTTAATCCTTCTCTCATGGTTTAAAGCAGTAACAAGAGAGAGGTTCAGCGCTTCCTAGGCTTCACCAACTTCTACAGGAAGTTCATACGTGACTTCTCCCGGGTGGTACAACCTCTCACGTTTTTAACTAAGAAAGAACAGCAGTTCCAGTGGACGCCAGAGGCACAAAAGGTGTTTGATCGTTTGAAAGACCTGTTTACCGCAGCCCATATACTGACCTTTTCTGATTCCCAACAGCTCTACGTATAGAGGTGGATGCTTCTGAAACAGTCGTAGACGCCATACTCTCACAGAGACCAAGTAACCAAAAACCCTTGCACCCAGTGGCCTTCTATTCTAGAAAACTAACACCCCCTGAGAGGAATTATGAAATTGGAGAGAACTACTTGCCCTAAAACTCGAGGAATGGCGACACCTGCTGGAGGGAGCATTCCATCCCATAGTCGTATATACAGATCATTGGAATTTGGAGCAACTCCATTCAGGAAAAAGGTTGAAACCACATCAGGCACATTGGGTTAAGGCTAAGGTCTTCAGTCGATTTTACCGCCATATTACTTATCATCATGTTCCAAGAACGGTAAGGCCCTGTCCCGACTCTGCAAGGAGGAGACAAACAAGGCCTCAGAGACCATATTACAGAAGGGACACTTCGGCCACCAACCACCAGTTATGGGAAAGATTGTGTACCTGAAAAACTAATGCAACAGAGAGAGATGAGAACCATTTAAAATTGGAAATCGTCTTCTCACAAAAAATAGTAAAAAGGGTGACATCTAAAAACAGACAGTTATTGGAGAGGTCGCAAAGTCCCTCCCCGCCGGCAGCTAAAGAGACTTGGGAAAAAGAATTGCAACCTAATATATCAACCTTAGAATGGAACAACTCAGTATCGCAAATATCAAAGCACATTCATTGTTTAAATTTGGTGGAAAACCATTTTAAAACGATGCATAGATGGAATTTGACCCCAAAAAGACTATCTAAAATGTTACCCCCCAAACTGTTGGAGATGTGGAAATATAGATGGATCAGTCATACACATTTGGTGGTAGTGTAAGGGGGTTAAGCCACTATGGAAAAGGATCTTTATAAAACTTAAAAGTCTTGGAATCATCCCGAAATTTGATCCTAAAACTACTCTCCTCCATTTAAACATGAATGAGCTCGTAAATAATGACAAAACCCTAGTATTACATTGCTTTATGGCAATAGAGATAACTATTACCAGAAACTGGAAATCAAGCCTCCCCTTATCAGTATCTCAAATGGAAGCCCAATTACTACACCAGCTAAAAATGGAAAGAGATTTAAGTTGGTCCAGAGACTTGTCGGGGAAGACCGCACATCAATATAGAAATTGGATTAGTAAATGGGAAAGTGGGAAGAGGGAGGGTGACCAGACCCTTGACATTCAATTACAGTGATTAGAATGTTGACAGTGGATCTCCGCTTGATGTTTGCTCTGGCTCCCCGTTGTATGCTGTAAGCTGTATGAATGGTGATACCCTGGTAGGTCATAGACGTGTGGGGTATAGTATATAAGTTGTTAGTTTATCTTCTTCCGGTCAGCTACTCTCTAAGATCCATAGGTAATTGGAAGTACACTCACTTTCAGAACTGCACCACGCACTTTACTGTAACCTACTTGATCATTTGGATAGTTTTCACAGTTCTGCTGATTAGTACATCTCCACTTAATTTTCACGTCGTGACCAGCAAGTATTGTGTTGTGATGCAGTCAGAGTACTTCAGGATGCAATGGAGTGGGTATGTATATCTTCTCATAGTAATACAGGAGACCATCACAACATTTTAAATGGTTTTTGAAAACTGAGGAACTTATCAGAAGAAGTTTCTGGTGGCCACTATGTGGAGGGACGTCACTGTATGTGTTTCCTCCACTCTTGTCTGTGCTGCTACCAAAGAATCATGACAGAAACCTGCAGGGCTGTTACTACCTTTGGCTGTTCGGCCATGGGCTGATATCACCATAGACTTCATAGTAGAACTACCCCCTGCACAGATGTACACCAATGTCCTGGTAGTGGTAGATCAGATTACCAAAATGGTGTAAAAAAAACTACCTACAGCCACAGAGACTGCTGCCCTATTCATCAAGGAGATCTTCTGTCTTCTGGCCTCCCCGAGTCCATCACCTCAGACAAAGGTAGTCAATTCCTGTCCCTTTTCTGGCATGCCCTCTGCCAAGAACTTCACATACAATTTAACCTTTCATCGGCATTTCACCAACGGGCAAACAGAACATACTAATCAGATCCTTGAGCAGTACATCCGTTGTTTTATAACCTAACTACAGGACAATTGGATACAGTTGTTGCCCACAGCAGAATATGCATACGATAATCAGGTCCAAAGATCAACCAGTGTTTCTCTGTTCTTTTCCAACTTCGGATTCCATCCTGCTATATTACCCATCCTATGCACAGTTTGGTTCCTGAAGCCTCCACACGCCTCCATACGCTCATATTTTCCTTTGGTCGTCTCCAACAGTCCATACTCAAGGCACAAGACGGATACAAGGATTATGCAGATTGCAACCATATTTCTGTTCCCACCTATCAGTCTGGGGATAAATTCTGGTTGTCTACTTGGCACCTATGACCTATGAAATTGGAACTCCGGTACATTGGGCCATTCCCCATTCTGCAAAAAATTGGTTCCTCAGCTGTTCATCTCCAGCTACCAGATACCTATCGAATACATCGAGTGTTCCATGTCTCGCTAGTTATACCTTGGGTGGACAAAAGGTACACACCCACACCTCCAATTCCTACCATCCTTGACTGAGAAGAGGAATATGAGATTCAACAAATTCTAGAATCATTCATCAGGAGAGGTCAGTTGGAATACTTTATACATTGGAAGGGCTATGGGAAATCTGCACGGTCTTGGGAATTGGTTAATTGTCTCCATGCACCAGCAAAGATATGTACATTCCATGCCCGTCATCCTGATCACCCTTGTCTGAATCGTCCCCAGAGGGTCCTTCTGGGGGGTCCTGTCAGGCACTCACCTCCTTTGTCTCTGTGCTATCCAGACGGGGGAAGTGTGATGAGGTGGCCGAGTCTTCCCCCAGCTCCAGCGGGTCTCCGTTGCAGTCCTGAGGGGTCCATGACTCCAAACCCAATGCTATCGTGTGGGACCAGAGCTACGGCCTTGGGAACAGTGACAAAGCCTGCGGAGGGAGCGGCCTCACACCCAAATGCATTGTACCGTCCCCTAGCACTAGCTGCCAATGGGAGAGTTAGCATCCCTAACGAGGAGGACCCAGCCAGTAGCCCTATAAAAACCCCAAGCTCCCTCAATGTGGTGCCCAGTTATTGTTGGCTGTCCCTGTGTGCAATGAGTCTTAAGCTAAACCTTTTTGCATACCTATTGCCTATTGACCCTGCTTGTGACCTGGATTGATCCTTTGCCTGCTGCCTGCCTATTGACCTTGCTTGTGACATGGATTAACCCTTTGCCTGCTACCTGCTTATTGACCCTGCTTGGGACCTGGATTAACCCTTTGCCTGCTGCCTGCAGTTTATGAACACTGCCGGTGTTAGGATCCCGTACCGTGGTTCTGATCTGGAGCCCAGTTGCTCTTACAATACACTATATACCTGTTAGGACCAAATTGGTACAGGTCCTCAGGAATGCCCAGAAAAGCCATGATATAATGGTACCGGTACTGATGAGGAGTCCCAATAGAACTGGCAGGATGTCTTTGGTTGTAGTACTAACTTTCGTCAATAGGAGGGGTAATAATCAGGTTCTAGATGTAGTACCGAAAAGTCACCAGTAGAGCCTATGCAGAGTAGTCTTCGTTGCAATACTGGATCTTGATCAGCAGGTGGTGCACTACTCCGTTTTCAGCAGAAGACAGACACAGTCAGCATAAGCTGAAAGTGACGATCTCTGTGGGAAACAGCAACAGGATTTCTTGAAGGTAGGTTTTGTTGAGACAGATACCTTTAGAGGCAGAATAGTACAGGGACTAGACAGGGGTCATTTGGGAGCCAAATAGTATAATAGTCAGGGTGAAAGCCAGAAGGTCGAGGGAGCCAGAGATCAGGATAGTTGGGTAGAGAAGCCGTGGGTCTGTAAATTCAGAAGGGATCAGGATACAAACGCTTAGGGTACAAACATCACAGATAACTGAGCATCGGCTTACTGTCCTTTAAATTTCACCTTGCTCAGTTATCTGTGATGTTTGTACCCTACGACACCAGGGAGTGACGTTGCCTCCTCGGGTCTTGACGTGATCTCCCCGAAGCCAATTACCTGAATACGCGTGTCTCGGAGCTCTCCAGCGTAGATCCGAAGGTCTGAGACACGCGCCTCTAAGACCCCCCCCTCTGTAACGTCAAGGCAAGTGCCGTCATGCGACGAGCGGGAGATTTAAAAGCCACCAAGCGCTTTCATTCAGTGCTTGGTTATTCTCCCCGTGAGCCTTCTAGCGATATTACCTCCTGTGATTTTGTTTTCATTGATCTCGGATTGTTCCTGACTCTGATCCTTATCTGGTGCCTCTGATCTCGGACTGCCTATCATTTTGCCTCTTGCCTGACACCCTGACCCCGGACTCCTGACTATCCTTTTGCCTGCTGATTTTGTACTCCGCTATTTCATTCCTGCTGCCATATACTAAGTCTACTAAGCTTTGTCACCTGCATCTTGCCAAGGTCTGCTAAGTGATGTTACCCGTACCTGCCAAGTTCTGCTAAGCTGTGTCACCTTCATCTTGCCAAGGTCTGCTAAGTTGTGTTACCTATACCTAAAAAGGCCTGATAAGCTGTGTTACCTATACCTGCCAAGCTCTGCTAAGCTGTGTTACCTGTACCTGCCAAGCTCTGCTAAGCTGTGTTACATGTACTTGCCAAGTTCTACTAAGCTGTGTCACCTGCATCTTGCC
The DNA here is from genome assembly GCA_036172795.1 of Pelodytes ibericus. Classification (NCBI taxonomy): domain Eukaryota; kingdom Metazoa; phylum Chordata; class Amphibia; order Anura; family Pelodytidae; genus Pelodytes; species Pelodytes ibericus. The sequence continues at coordinate 144,897,262 of CM069859.1, read as the reverse complement.
AAGGTCTGCCAAGTTGTGTTACCTATACCTACCAAGGTCTGCTAAGCTGTGTTACCTATACCTGCCAAGCTCTGCTAAGCTGTGTTACCTATACCTGCCAAGCTCTGCTAAGCTGTGTTACCTGTACCTGCCAAGCTATGCTAAGCTGTGTTACCTGTACCTGCCAAATTCTGCTAAGCTGTGTCACCTGCACCTGGCAGGATCTGCTAAGATGTGTTACCTGTACTTGTCAAGGTCTGCTAAAGCCCCCATATATTTCCCTGCTACAGTAAGTCACATCTTACAATTGACTTTTTAGAATCCTTGTTGCATTCCTGCATATTGGTCTCCCATTCTTGTACTTACCCTCACAGGGTAGGTACAAGAATGGGAAACGTGTGTCCCTCGTGTCTGTAGTCATCGGATGGTGGGTTTGGGAAGTGCAGGGTGCATACTGAAGGCCTCTCTGAGGCCTGGGGCTGGAGCAGCACTGCAAAGAGGAGTGCCACGATGAACCTGATGCAGGCCTGGGGCAGTTACTGGTGAGGTTTGTGGCCTGAGGGGATATTTATTATGACAGCCGGTGTTTTGGACTTTCCTTCTACAGTAAGTCTACATCTGCATATACACACCTTTTTAGAAAGGCCCCAGAGGCTGCAACACCTAAGCAAAAGGCACCACTAACCAAACACTGCCATGAAGACCAAGGAACACTCCAAAGAAGTAAGGGACAATGTTGTTGATAAGTACAAGTCAGGGTTAGGTTACTAAAAAATATCCAAATCTTTGATGATCCCCATCAAATCATAACCAAATGGAAAGAACATGGCACAACAACAAACCTGCCAAGAGATGGCCGCCCACCAAAACTCATGGACCGGGCAAGGAGGATAACCCTGGAGGAGCTGCAGAGTTCCACAGCAGAGACTGGAGTATCTGTACATAGGACGACAATAAGCCGTATGCTGCATAGAGTTGGGCTTTATGGCAGAGTGGTCAGATGAAGGCCATTACTTTCAGCAAAAAACTAAATGGCACGTTTTGAGTTTGCGAAAAGGCATGTGGGAGACTGCCAAAATGTATGGAGGAAGGTGCTCTGGTTTGATGAGACTAAAATTTAACTTTTCGGCCATCAAAGAAAACGCTATGTCTGGCGCAAACCCAACACATCACATCACCCAAAGAACTCCATCCCCACAGTGAAACATGGTGGTTGCAGCATCATGCTGTGGGTATGTTTTTAAGCAGAAACTGGTCAGAGTTGAGGGAAATATGAATGGTGCTAAATACAGGGATATTCTTAAGCAAAACCTGTACCACTCTGTGCGTGATTTGAGGCTAGGACGGAGGTTCACCTTCCAGCATGACAATGACCCCAAACACACTGAAGCAACACTTGAGTGGTTTAAGGGGAAACATGTAAATGTGTTGCAGTGGCCTAGTCAAAGCCCAGACCTCAATCCAATAGAAAATCTGTGGTCAGACTTAAAGATTACTGTTCACAAGCGCAAAACATCCAACTTGAAGGAGTTGGAGCAGTTTTGCAAGGAGCAATGGGCAAACATCCCAGTGGTAAGATGTGGCAAGCTCATTAAGACTTATCCAAAGCTACTTGGAGCTGTGACTGCAAAAGGTGGCTCTACAAAACATTGACTTTAGGGGGGTGAATAGTAATGCACAGTGACTTTTTCTGTTATTTTGTCCTATTTGTTGTTTGCTTCACAATAAAAAAAAAAAAAGCATCTTCAAAGTTGTGGGCATGTTCTGTAAATTAAATGATGCAAATGTTCGGTTTATAGAATAGCAATAGGATTACATGTATTCCATAAGCCGAAAGTCTATAAACCGAACGTTCGGTTTATAGACTTTCGGCTTATAGAAAACATGTAGTACTATTGCCTTTCTATGAACCGAACGAGAGCCCCATTCATAAGAATTTCTTATGAATGGGGCTCTCGTTCGGTTTATAGAAAGCCAATAGTATTACATGTATTCTATAAAACGAACGAATACAAATTAACGAAACGAAAATAATGAACGAATTTCATCCGAAACGAATGCAGTAATGAACGAAATTTGTTTTAGACGAAATAAATAACATTTTCGTCCGAATGGACGAAAACGAAACGAAAATTTTAGTTTTGCACATGTCTAATAAGTATGATGGGAATAGCAGAGCCTGTGTAAGTATGATGGCAATTACAGTGACTCTTGAAAGAAAGCACCACTCTGTTCAGCTTAGGAGCTGGTCATTACTACATTTTCTCCTAGTCAGATGTTACCATTTACACAGCAATTCCTACTCTTTTTTTTTTTTAGAGAGAGAGAGGGGAGGAAGAGAGACAGACAGAGAGAGAGACAGAGAGAGAGAGACAGACAGAGAGAGAGAGAGATAGATAGAGACAGACAGACAGAGAGAGACAGACAGAGAGAGAGAGAGACAGAGAGAGGGAGAGAGAGACACACAGAGAGAGAGACAGAGGAGGAAGAGAGACAGACAGACAGAGAGAAAGAGAGAAGAGGAAAAGAGAGAGAGACAGAGACACAGAGAGAGAGAGACAGACAGACAGAGAGATAAAGAAGCAGAGGAGAGTGGAGGTGAATAGCACTGAATACATACAGATAGCTATAAGCTTGTCAGCACAGGAAGGAACAGAAGAGCTGTCCTAGACTGGCTGCTTAGCAACAAGGAAGAATCCAAAAACATTTCTTCCTTGCTGCTTGTCAGTCAAAATCCCTTATTGGCTGTGTTGAATGGGTGGGCGGAGCTTGGTGATGTCATTGATGACGTCACACACATCAGGAGTGTGCATGGCCTTTACTGAGAGCAAGGGGGTGCTTAGGAGATCTCAGTGACAGGGAGCATGCTTAGTATTCATCCCCATTCACTTTAATGGAATGGATCTGATTGGCTGAAGCAGAGAAAGAGAAAGAAAAATCAGGCTTTTGGAATGAGGAGATGGGAGTGTCTGACTGCTTCAAAAGCCTCAAGAAATGCTGACTGATTTTAACTGAATTCTGCATTTTACAAATGTGTGGTAATGTCTGTGTTTATGTGGAGAAAAGTAATGTTTTGATTAATATTTAGTCTATAAACCCCATAAGTAATTTTTGAGTGTCAATACCATACTACAATAAAAGTGGTGTGTTTTAGCATTTTGTCATTGCTGCAAGGGGCTTATTTACTAAACATTGTTTTGTTATTTGTGATTAATAGATTCTTTATATACTACTCAGAATTATATTTGATATTCTCTATTGCATATAAGTAGGCTTTTGGGATTTATAAGTAATAGTTTTATATTGCTCTGGGAAGGTGGCAGGCTATTACATGTGAAGTAATAGATGCCAGGAAATATATTGGTTTATTTTATTTTTGTATCCCTTTATTTTATCATAGGTACAAAATCCATTTTAGATTTTAGAATATAAATTTTACTACATGGCGCATAACCTACATTTTCCCATTAATCATTAAAGCGACTGTCTAGTGCCCAAAAAGCATGTTCCAAATGTTAATCCATATTAAAGTACTGAAAAACTGATAAACTAACATTTAAAAGCAGTAAGCAGATCTTGAGGCTTTTGAAGCAATCAGGAACGTCCACCTCCTCATTCCAAAAGTCTGACGAGTTCTCTCTCTCTTTCTCTGATTCAGCCAATCAGATCCATTCCCATTCAAGTGAATGGGCATGAATACTGAGTATACTCCCTGTCACTGAGATCTCCCAAGCACCCCCTTGTGCTCAGTGAATACCAGGCACGCTCCCGATGTTTAATAAATAAATTCCCATCATACTCACACAGGCTCTGCTATTCCCATCATACTCATATTGGTATTAAATAAACAGCTACTCCCATCACACTTATTTTTTTAGACAGTTGAGCACTATATAAAATATATTTTTGTATATATATAATTTTATATAAAAATATCCACAAAAATATATTTTATATAGTGCTCAACTGTCTAAAAATTACAAGTATTATGGGAGTTACCGTTTATTTAATACCAATATGATTGATAGTAAGTTCAGAGCCTGTGTAGTAGTAATTATGGTTACAGTGGGAATTTAATTATCAAATGTTGCTACTGGTGCTTTTTTTTAAAATTTTAATATTATACTTCATGTCCCCCCTGTCCAATGTTCTCCCTCATGCCCCATATCAGGATATCAGCAGAGTGAGCAGAGTTTACCCAGGGGAGTAAACAGAAAAGTACTTTTGTTATCAGAAAAAGCACTCATTCTCCATGACTAGCACAATAAATCAAGGCCTCTGTGATCACTCCCCCTTCCCCCATCCTGCTCACTTTGCTAATATTCTTATCGCAGCAGGCAAGCAGGAAGCAGAGAGTAAACAGAGCACAGTGAAAAAAAAAGTCAATGTCCACTTGATATTGAATTGAATTTTTAATTTCTGACATGAATGGAACTGTAGACTTCCTCCAATATCTAGCTAAGTCAATCTTTGCCACTGCTGTTATATCTATTGCAAGTAGGATTTCCCATTTATTTTCAATAGGTGAGTTTAAGTTAAAAAGGAACATTTGAGGACTAAGACTGTTATTCTCTCCAAAGAACTTGGAGATTTTTTATAAATTTGCGGAGAGACCCAATAGAGACCCACACATGCATATACAGTCACACTTACAACACACCCACATACACATTTATATATATACACACATAGACACTTATCACACAATCCCATACATACACTTATCACACACACACACTTACCCCCCACAAACACACACATGTTTACACATACACACACTTACCCCACACACACATACATATTTATATATACACACACACTCACATACATACATACATTCATACATACACACACTTACCCCTCCACACACATACACATTTATGTACACACACTCACATACATACACTTACCCCAGACACATACACATTTATACACACACACTCAAATACATCTAGACCTTTTAAGTACCATATTTTTTGCTCCATAAGACACACTTTTTTCCACCTCAAAAGTAAGGGGAAATGTCTGTGCATCTTATGGAGCGAAGATCCCTCTTGCCCCCTTCCCCAGTACTTACCTCCTTGTTGCTGTATCTCTGGTCGTTTCCTCCGTGCAGTCTAACATCCTGCACGAACGGAGGAAACTCCGGTCGCATTTTTTTTTATTTTAACTTTATTGAAGCCGCGGAGGGTGGCACAAAATGAGCAAATCCTGACATTAAATCCTGCCATATTGAAGGGCAAAATCCTGGCATATTAAATCCTGGCATATGAGGGGCAAAATCCTGGCATATTGAGGGGCAAAATCCTGGCATATTAAATCCTGGCATATTGAGGGGCAGAATCCTGGCATATTGAGTGGTTTTCTTGTTTTCCTCCTCTAAAAACTAGGTGCATCATATGGTCAGGTGAGTCTTATGGAGCGAAAAATACGGTAGCTTTTTTCATAGTCGAACCATCCCAGTCCTATTTTAGTTTTAATATCATAGCTAAGAAGTGGGAAAACATTTTGGAGTCATGCAAATCCTTAAGATCTGGGAAGCCCGGTTGGTTGAATTGTTTGCAGGGACGTGATGACGTGAGGACGCATGTGCGTAGCGGGGGTGTGGATGGAGGCGGCTTGAATGATCGCGGCTAGACGGCACCTAGACTCGAGAGCATTGGTTTCCCGACAGCGAGAAGAAGTTCTCCCGTACGACGCTTAAACTGACCCTCTGGCATCGATCCTGCCTCCTGAGTACTGCTCTATTGCCTCTCTTCCCTGCTGGTAAAGTTCCTGAAAACGCCCGAAATCCTAGGATTGTTAAGGAAGGACAGCGAGGCGGCCATACCTGAATGCACCTATATTATTACAGATAAGTCCACTTATGTACTGTATAGAATAAGTCTGTAATACCTGATTGCCCAGGAACGGCTGACTAAAGAAAGGAGAGGGCCTAAAAAGAGAGGAAGCGAAGAAGGAGGGGAATGAGGGGGAAGGAGATGGAAAGAGAAGGAGGGGAGGCAAAGGGGGAAAAGAAAAGGGAAGTGATAGGAGGGAGAAAGAAAAGGAAAGCAGGAGGAGAACTAAAACTCTGGTCAGTAACTTTTAGTTTGGTTGTACTACCAAGGTGTAGGATAGCCTCTGTAACAACTTGGTTGCATAAGGCCTCAGGCCGTACGAAAGAACCACATCCTTGATATTAAAGTTTGGCCCTTACTTGGCGCCTTTATTTTGAGACTTTGGCATTGTGATTTTCCACCCGTTCTAAAACTTTCGGCCTATTAAGGTCCTAGGATCTCGGACTGCAGGCTTTTTCACTGGTCAAGTAATCATTTGCGCCAATCATCACCTCCTCTCATACTGTGTCTGAGTCTGTGTTATTACTGTCTTAACTCAGCACATACATTTCTGGCTAGACACCACACTGGGTCTACAGGAACACCGACTGGACTTTTTCCTTCTTTAGGACATTAGTTAGTAAACCATCAATTTATGCAGATCGGATTAAATAGAGCCAGTTGGCCCATTCCATTACCTGGGAGAGACTTATCCTTGTCTACTTGACTAACTACAATTAACTAACAGCTCTGAGCTCAGGATCCATACGTCTCCTAAATCTTACTTATCATTTAATACCGACAGCCACAGACTGGAATCCTGGTTATTGTTTGGATATTTTTAGGCCTGAATATATCATAACAACTCCCGGTATGGGTCCTAAAGGAGAAAGAGGTGTGAAACCTGACAAAGCTAAGGAGCTTAATAAAACCAACAAAACACATGCAATAAGCGCATATTATTCACCAAAAAGTCAAGCCAATCTGTCTCTGACATCAGATAAATCAGCCTCTGACCATCAGAGCGAGCCCTCGATTTTGGAGCCAGACACTTACCTGACCTCGAATATTTTGGACAAAGCTCTCGAATCTCTATATATCAAGATTAAATCAGACCTAGACAGTAATCTGACTGACTTTAAAGAGGAATTGGTCCAGTTCAGGACAATTATACAAGCTCAAGCACAAGAGATTACATCGACCTCACAAACAGTGGAAGATCTGAAGCTTCAGAACGAAACACTGTCGGGCTCAATCTCAAAATTGGAGATTAAGATCGCTGACTTAGAAGACAGATCGAGACGTCAAAATCTTATAATCCGGGGAGTTCCGGAGGAGATCATTGATTTGGACCAATTTATATTAGATTTGCTGTCCCTATATATAGATCCAAAGAAATTTGGTATAATGCCGGTCGAACGGATTCATAGACTACCGAAACCGGCCAACCTATTTCATACAAATATTCCAAGAGACATAATTGTCTGCTTCTGCAATTTCCGACTAAAAGATACATTGTCCAAAGAGTTTATGAAAAATCCTTCAAAAGATCCCAAATTCTCTTCAATAAGCATCTTCTCTGACTTATCACTGACAACTAGGTTAAACAGGAAGAAATATTCAACATATGCGGCCTGTCTTAGAGGACAGAAAATCACATATTCATGGGGATTCCTCACAAAATTGAGGATTTTCTACAAGGACAAGGTGCACGTCTGTTTAGATCCTCAACAAACCAAAGAGAAATTAATATCTTGGAATTTGTGGAAGAACTAAAATCCCACCAGGGATGAAGGAAGCCGTCTAAAGAACTTATTTGCTGTAATCTGATGAATGGGACAAATTTAATTTAATTTCTCTTTCTCCTTGTTACCGATAATTTTCCTCTCGAAATCTGGTGGATATGAATCTAAGAGCGAGATGATATCTTGAGTTTATGGAAGATCTAATCTGACAAATGTCTATAGGAGATTATACCTAATGTGTAACAGATGCACGTACCAGTACTCATGTTTTTATATGTTCTTGCATGTATCATCTAACACATGTACTGTTCAATATAATTTGCAGCTCTGGGTTGACATGGGGGTACTTAACTTAAGAGCCTCATGATGTAAAGTGTGTTGTATCCTGTTGTTGACACAGGAATCCATATACACCCGTGCTACGCCCTCATTCTAGAACACGATTTTGTAATATAAAGATCGCCCAATACCCTTAACTTGATAACAACCCTGAGGAAGGTAGCATGATTTTTTATTTTTTTTCTCCTTCTCTCCTTCTTTTTTCATATAAGGTTAAAGGTATGCACTTTATAGCTTAAACCAGTAGGTTAATAAAGTTATGAATAGATTAAGGTGATGTTAAATAATAATTAAATTTTGTTAAGAAAGGGGAGGGACAAAGTGGGGGGGAGGGGGAAGTGGAGATGTGAAGTTTATAAGACACTAAACCCACACCGTTTTTGGGAAACTAGATGCACTTATTAGTAGTAATGTAGTAAATACCACTTATAGTCTGGGTGAACCCCAGTGTTTCTGATCACCATCGTAGCCTAAGTACTTTACACGAATGGATTAAACTTTTGACAATATTTTAGATATATTGATGGATAAAAAAGCCCACAAATTAAGTATGACATACACAGATTAATAGCAAGGGAAACAGATAGGACTCAACGAGAGCACTACCCTTAAATTAGTCCACTTGAACACTTGGATAATTTTATTCAGAGATATTCTTGCACTATATATGCTTTAAGTTTTTCTTTGGCATCTTCCAATATAAAGGTTTTAAGGGTACTGAGGTACTTCGAGAATATAATTAATTTTCTTGATAGCGGTTATAGTTAGGATGATAATAGTCAGTTAGACTAAATAATGACTGTAAGGATAGAGAGTGAGATAATACTCCTCGATTTATATAAATGCGTGCCTTTTTTTTTTTTTTCTCCCCTTTTTTCTCCATTCGTCAAAAATATTTTTAGAGACAACTCTTCCGTCCTGCCTCCCCAGCCCTGATGGTTCGGGGTAAAACTATCTCCCAGTGCATGCCAGCTGTATACAGGCGAGTCTGCCTTGTCAGATGGTTGGTTGTTTTGCTTTATATGTGTGAGTTTGTTTGTCAGGAGACCTTCGAGGGGTTAGCCGGTTTGAGGGGGGGTTCATGGGGGCAGGGGGGATCTGGATTTTCTATGTCCCTTAGATTTGTCACCCTCAACGCACAGGGACTTAATTCCCCATACAAAAGGTCCTACTTATATGATACTCTAATAACTGATTCAATAGATATAGCATTTATTCAAGAAACGCACTGGAAGGCCGACCAACCAAATCTTTGGAAATTCCGTAGATACCCGCATATTTATACTTCTTCCCTTCCAGGGCAAAAAAAGCGCGGCGTAGCGATTATTATCACTGCTAAAATTAAATTTGAATATATCCATCACATCACAGATCAGGAGGGAAGAAGTCTAACATTGCTATGCCGTATTAATGACACGGAATATACCTTTTGTAACCTATATGCTCCTTTGGACAGAACGGTAGGCTTCCTGAACGCGAATATTGAGACAATCGAAGCAATAAAAAAAGGGATTTGTATTATAGGCGGAGACCTAAACTGTATTGCGGATTTAGGTAAAGACAGGAAAACTACGAGACCTAGCAAGGGGGATAATAGATTGAAGGCTAGGGCGCAGCGTTTCTCCGACAACATCTTTAGAAATATGATGTCTGGAGATTCCTGCATCCTAATGAGCAGGATTTCTCCTTTTACTCAGCGCCCCATGCATCGTATTCCCGTATAGACTATTTTTTGATGATGGGGCCCACCCTCGAGAGGTGTTCTAGCTCGAGGATGGGCACCATCTCGTGGTCAGACCATGCCCCCGTGTACTTGAACTTGAAGGATGCCCCTGCGTACAAATCGCGAGGGGATTGGAGATTAAACGAGTCCTTGCTATCCTCAGAGGGAAGCAGGACAGACCTGATGGAACAGGCAAGATTATTTTTGGAGAGTAATGACAATGGCGAGGTTTCTGAGTTCACCCTGTGGTGCCCTCTGAAGAGCTATCTGAGAGGGCATCTCATAAAATGAGGATCCTGGAAAAAGAAAGCAGCGGGGAAGGGTCTCCCGGATCTTTATGTCTCTCTTGCCTACTCGGAGAGAGCTCACAAATTGAACCCTACTCCGGGGAGGCTGGCGGAGATCGAGGCCTTAAGGAACTCCATTAAAACAAAACTGAAAGAAAAGACAGATGCTACAATACTTAGATTAAAACAGCGTTGGTACTGTAGCAATAGCAAGGTGGGAAAGGATCTAACAAAGAAATTGAAGTTTCTGACACAAGCATCAAGGATAAAAAAATTCACTTCCAGGGTGAAACTTGTAGAACTCCGTCTCAGATTGTGGCAGCTTTTAAAAATTACTATAAAAAGTTATATAATTTAGAGGATTCCCAACCAACTTCACTTGAAATAGTGGGGTTCCTTGACAGCCTGGATCTTCCTCAGCTCTCCCCTGAGAAGCTTAATATATTTAATCAACCCTTTTCAAGGACAGAAATTATTACCGCAATTGGAGACCTGAAGGATGGCACTGCCCAGACGGCTTTTCGGCTATATTTTATAAAACCTTAAACTCGATAATATCTCCAATCCTTCAGAGGATGTTTAATAAAATAGAGACAGGTGTGGACTTCCCCGAAGAGATGATGTTAGCTAATATTACACCCATACCAAAGCCGGAGAAGGACCCATCTCAGGTCACGAATTACAGACCAATTTCTTTGATTAATTTAGACGTAAAAATCTATTCTAAAATTCTGGCTCAAAGATTGAATCAGATCATCACTGATCTAATGCATCACGACCAAGCGGGATTCATGCCGGGGGGGTACTTAATATTCTAGAGACGATTAACCTTCAGGGGATCCCTGCCGTCCTCCTTGCGTTGGACGCAGAGAAAGCGTTTGATAGGGTCAGCTGGCGCTTTCTTTTTGAGAAAGAAGGGCCTCTCTGGACCCTTCCTGCAGTTCTCAAAGGCTCTCTATATATCCCCCTCTGCTAAGATGAAAGGTCCCTCTTTAACATCTACTCCCTTCTCAATTCATAACGGCACACGTCAGGGCTGTCCTGTGGCACCTCTCCTATACGCATTAGCTATGGAACCCTTTGCCACTGCAGTCAGAAAGAACCGACAAATTAGCGGCATAAAAATTGGTCCGCTGGTTCATACGATCACTTTGTACGCTGATGATGTCCTAGTGTCCTTGTCTAATCCAGTGGAATCTATCCCAGCCCTGATGAAGGAGATCCATCAGTTTGGCTACTATTCTAACTATAAAAGAAATATATTAAAGACTCAAATTATACCTCTGAGTTTGGATAGAACACAACTAACCATATTGGATACCTTAGGGTACAATAGCGCCTCTCCGGATAATATTGACTACTTGGGTGTTGTCTTCTGCCCAAAAGTAGAGCAAATAGTCGAGCTTAACTATACTAAATTAAAGCAACAACTAAGAACTTTATTAACAAAATGGAAAGGTCTTGAACCATCTTGGATGGGCAGGACTGCTATCTTGAAAGCATATGTAGTTCCAAAGTTTTTGTATTTACTTCGGGCTATCCCACTAAAAGTACCGCGAATCCACCTTAGGGACCTGGAACGACTGTTCGCCTCATATGTGTGGTCAGACGGTAGATCCAGAATCGCTAGGCGGATTTTAATGAGGGAGGTGGAGAGAGGAGGCCTGGGTTACCCGGATCCTTTCCAAATACACGATATAGCACAATTAGCCCATATAATAGCCTGGAACATCAACAGGCCAAAACAGCCACCATGGCTAAATATTGAAAGATATAAGGCCCACGGTTTGGATCCTTTTTTTCTTTTATGGGTGACTCCTAAACAATTCCGTAAAACGGCTCCCTTAGGACAGATAATCAGCAATCTTGCTGTATCCTTGTATGGGATGAGAAGAAGGTTCCACCTTCTGACCTCTCTATCTATGGCCTCCCCACTTGGAGTCATCCCATGGTATTTATCGAACATAGTTGTAGATACGTGGATCACTAAGGGGATCAAGACAATTGGAGACTTATTTTTGGCCCCTGATATATACTTTTTCCCCAACCTACGGAGAATGTATAATTTGGGGGAGGCAGAACTATTTACATACATTAGAATAAGGCATTTTTTACGTTCGAATCCCCCGCTAGTCCCTGACCGTTGGGAGGATTTTTTTAACGCTGTAACATCCAAGAGTGTATTCTCTAAAATAAAAAAATTGTTGGCATATCATTCAAACTACGATAAAGCAAATCCGATAAAACTGTGGGAAAGGGATCTGGAGATATCATATCCTAATCAAATTTGGTTTACAGCATGGCAAATAACTCGGAAGGCAGTTCACTGCATAAAACTACAAGAACAGTATTGTAAACTATTGTATCGATGGTACATCGTTCCTACCCGATTGACGAAATATAATACAAATTCCGTTAATAGATGCTGGCGGTGCCATTTAGATATTGGATCGCAAGCCCATATCTGGTGGGAGTGCACACTCTTATCTCCCATTAAATCCCGTATAGTAGACATTATACGATTTATAACAGGCGGAGACATAGCTCTCACAGCGCAATCTTTCCTGTTCCACGTCGACTTCTCCGACTTAAAAATACATCAGAAATATTTCTTGATAAAAGTCTTCTTAGCAACCAAACTTTGCATTGCGAGGGCATGGAAAAGTACATCTGTACCTCACTGGGGAGAAATTGTTGCGCAGATAGAGTTTCAGGCGGGGGCAGAGAAACTCTTCTTTGGAGCACATAGCGCCCTATATGAGTTGGTATGGTCCCCCTGGGAAATGAGTGTTAAGAACTGGAGCGATTAGTCCCTGGGCGTTGAGGGAGAGACAAAATTCCTCTCCCTCGAGCACCCCTGGTAATAAGAAAGTCCGCCCCGACGCGTATATTGGAAATTGTTGGTGATAGTCTGGGGGATGGAAAGCCGACCAAACTAGACCCTATCAGATCTCCTGAATTGTATATGTTGTTATGTCTGTATGTTTTATTTTGTCTTGTTATGTAGTGCTGTAACTTTTATTTTTGATATAATTAATAAAGAATTATAAATTTTAAAAAAAAAAAGATCTGGGAAGCCCAATCCATGTTTTTTAGTATTTCTTTTTAGTATATCTTTTTTAAGTCTCGATTTTTTTAACCCCCATATGTAATTAAAAAGTCGTTTTCGTCCATGCTGCATTCGTTTCAGACAAAATTCATTCATTATTTTCATTTCGTTATATTCATTCGTATGAATGAAAAATAATTTACCTATTGGAGAATTCGGTTCAAAGAGTCGAATTCATCCGAATTTAATTTGAATTTAATTCGAATTTCATCTCCTACTTTATGCTATTGAACTGTTTAAATTCGACTTTTCTTCTGAATTCCCCAACCTTATACTATGTATGTATTGAATGAACATAGGTGAAATGTTCATTCATACGAATTGAATAGTGAAATTAAAGCAGCAACGGACGAAAATGGCCTCACTTAAATAGTATAAGGTTGGAGAATTCGTTTGAAAGAGTAGAAATAATCTGAATTTTATCCATTACCTATGCTAATGAGCTGTCGAAATTTGTCTCTAAGTGATTGGGGAATTCTTATATAGAAGCTTATGGACATCATTTTGTTGAAATCAAACAAATAGGAACATAGAAAGTCACATTTTAGTGGTGTTGATGTAAACCCAAAAGTGTGATTAAAATAAAATTCATAAAAGTGTATAAAATATTTTGGTCAGAATCACAGCACAGGCCTTCAGGAGTTAACTGTAATTAAATTAATACATGAAAAGAATATAAGTTATATTGTAAAATTGCCAAAACAAAATTATGAGAAAAAACAAAATGAGGACGATAAACTTGGAAGGAAACTGATCACAGTAAAAAAAAAAAAACTGTGATCAGCAAGGGAAGGGTTAACTTTTTTTAAAATAGGAAAGTAGATTCAATTCTGCTTCTAGGCTGTTGTATGTAATGCTAATAGCATTACAATAAAATAACTAAAGTCAAAATTGAGTCGAATTTGAGCAAAATGTTGTCGAAATGGAGTCTATTGGGTCTACTGACTAAAATTCGAATTTGGAGGTCGACCACTAAATTTAAATTTTAGTGAAATAGACCTACTTTATTTCAAAATGTGTAAAAATTAAGCCAAATTGATGAATGGACGAATTCCACAGACCAGATCAGATTTATAAGACAGTCATTATTCATTTAGGATCAGTCTTCTTCTGCATAGCATAATGTTATGCAGAATAAAAACTAATCCAATATGAATACTGAATGTCTGATTACTCTGTTCTGTGGAATTCGTAAGTTAGGTCAATTTGGCTTAATTCAACACTTTTCGAATAAAGTGGGTCTATTTCACTAAAATTCGAATTTAGTGGTTGGCCTCTTGCTTTTAGCATTACTTACAATAACTTAACCACGAAATAGAGAGGAAATTTGAATTCGACATAGCAGAGTGGCTTTCGGTATGCAGTATGTGTGTGTGAGGGGTATTCCTTAGTAATACCAGTCAGATGGCCATTAAATATGCCACATACAGGAGCCCCACAAATTATGTCACACGTAGGAGCCCCATAACTATGCCACATACAGGAGCCCATAACTATGCCACATACAGGAGCCCCATAAATTATGCCACATCAGAGCCCCATTATTTATGCCTCAACTTGGAGCCCAATTAATTATGCCACACACACAGGCGCCCCTTAATTATGCCACACACACAAGCGCCCCTTAATTATGCCACACACACAAGCGCCCCATAATTATGCCACACAAAAGAGCCCCTTAATTATGCCACACATGGGGCCCAATAAATATGCCACACATGGGACAGCCATTAATTATGCAACACACAGGAGCCCCACAAGATGACAATTGTACAATTTGAAAACAATGCATATCTATAAACACAGACATCTCTCTATAACTAGTTGCATTTATACTTATTTGAATTATTTAATATTGTATTTAATAAAAATGTTATTGAAAAATTGCATTACTATATTTTTTTCCCTTCCTCTGCACCCACATTGCACCTACAGGACTTAACACAGCACCATACAGTATCCACAGAACTTGCCATCCACCTATATTGCACCCACAGCACTTGTCTTGCACTCATATTGCACCTACACGATTTGGCATGCCACAGTGTCACTTTGCCCCACAGAACTAGCCAGTGTCACTTTCCACATAGTACATGTTATTTTGCCCCACAGACCATGCCACAGCATCACTTTGCCAATTAAAATATGCCAGTATTTAACCCCTCGATATGCCATGATTTAGCCATTCAATATGCCAGGATTTTGCCCCCCAATATGCCATTTAATATGCCAGGATATTGCCCCTCAATATGCCAGGAGTTTTCCCCCCAATATGCCATTTAATATGCCAGTATTTTGCTCTCAATATGCCAGGATATTGCCCCCAATATGCCATTTAATATGCCAGGATATTTCCCCCAATATGTCATTTAATATTCCAGGATTTTGCCCCCAATATGCCATTTAATATTCCAGGATTTTGCCCCCAATATGTCATTTAATATTCCAGGATTTTGCTCTCAATATGCCAGGATTTTGCCCCCAATATGCCATGTAATATGCCAGGATATTGCCCCCAATATGCCATGTAATATGCCAGGATATTGCCCCCAATATGCCATGTAATATGCCAGGATATTGCCCCCAATATGTCATGTAATATGCCAGGATATTGCCCCCAATATGCCATGTAATATGCCAGGATATTGCCCCCAATATGCCATGTAATATGCCAGGATATTGCCCCCAATATGTCATGTAATATGCCAGGATATTGCCCCCAATATGCCATGTAATATGCCAGGATATTGCCCCCAATATGCCATGTAATATGCCAGGATATTGCCCCTTAGTATGCTCGTTACTTCAGTTTTAGGCTACACTCTGTTTGTTATTATTTACTCTAGAGAAAGCCAGACGCAAGTGGTGAAACACATTAACCCCTTCCCGACCTTATGACGAGTTAACTCGTCATAAGAGCCGCAGCGTTAGCGACCTTATGACGAGTTAACTCGTCATGCAGTCTAGCCGGCGGTGCGCTCCGTGGGCACCGCCAGCTAGTCTGCAACGGGTCCAGGACTAAGCCTCGCACCCGAGGCAAAGCTCCTGGACCCGATCGGTCAGTTTCCGGCCATGTGATCGCGGTGATTTAGTCATCACCGCGATAACATGCAAATTAGATGGCAAAGTCAGTGTGTTCACACACTGACTTTGCCTCTAATTCACTCCCTGTGCTTCACATTCTTATAGTGAAGCACAGAGAGTGACCTGTAAGTAAAAAGAAATTAATTATACACACATAGGTAAAAAAAAAATTAACCCTTTCATTGCTGATCACAGTTTTTAACTGTGATCAGTTTCCTTCCACTTTATGGCCCTCATTTAGTTTTTTTTTTAACAGATTTTTTTATTTTTACAATTTATAAAGTTTTTTTGAATAAATAAAGGTAATTTTAATATATTTATTTAATAAAATTTAACCCCTGCATGCCTGTTGCATGATTTTTACTGATCTGACATCGCACTCTTCAGAGTTTTTTTCTGTCTTTTTTGTTATGGGGGGTTTGGGAACCAATATTTTTCTTTTTTATTAGTTAGTTAATTAGGGGGGATAAGTGGGTTAGTGTTGCACTAGTTATGTAGCTTATTATTGGGAAAATAATGGGGAAAAACTTTTTTTTCCTCAAAAATTTCCTCTGAATTTACAGAAGCACACTGTAAGAGTCTCATAATGTATTTTAGAACACAAATGCATTCTCTTTATTGCCACCATATCGTACTTTTGATGTACTGTACCATTGGTGTTTTTAGAATGTGTGTAAATTTCCTGATTCATTAAAGATTTTTAGATGAGTTCTTATTGTTAAGATCTTTTGTAAGTGCATAGTATTACATTAGTCACATCATGAATACAGGCTACACTGTCATGTTTATGTTTTCTTCTTTGTTTATGTGCCCCCTGTGAGTCATCTGCATAATGTAATACCCTGAAAAAACCCTGCTCCTTATTGACCAGTATTTGTTTCAACTTTACTGCAAGAAATATAATCAAGCTCTTAATGGTTCACATAGATATATCAAATTCATCTTATACAGATGGTGTTTTGTAAACCACCCACATATAAAAATAGAAATGATTCTTAATGGAAAATGGATTTTAAACTATAATAAGAAAGCAAATTTTATTGTGAAAATGTCTTTATTGAAAAGGCAGTCTTATAATATAAGGTTACATCACTTGTTGATATCATCATGCTTATGGAGTTTGTAAATGAATACAACTGCAATACATTTAGGTTTTACAAAATATGAATGAGAATAGAAAGAAAAACAAAAAGTCAGTATACAAAAAATCAAGGTGCAGAGATTTCAGCTGCAATCAGAAAAGCTGAACAAGGCAGAGACAAGAATAAAATGGAAGAGGCAATGTGCCAAAAATTAGTTGGAGGAAGAAAAAAAGTTGTACATTGCCTGAATATGATAGTATAGGTTTAACAATAATATTTTAACATCTTTCAAAAGTGAAATTAAATAAACATAATTGTTGTGGTCACATAAATAGAAAGGTAAGGTCGGTATAGCCAAGTTTAAGGATTGTCAGAAATCTATCCTTTCAATGTTATTATATTTTTAAATATATTTTTGAAGCACTCGTTCCAAATAATGCTTTGCTACTGATAATAAAACAAAAAACGAAACAAAAGTGTTTGTGTGGCTGCTGAAAAGCACAGTTGCTATGCATGTTAACAACATATACAATATCACATGTTCAAATAAACCATGCTGAGGTTCCCTCTTTGGAAGCCCTTATGAGACAATAACAGATCTAATGCTCAGAAATTTGTGGAGGAAAAAAGTTGGCTTAATGATAATGAATGGTTGGCAGTGTATGTTGACAAAGATGTAAAAATATTGTAATGGCTGTGCAGATTGTCAGGTTGCAATATTTATATAGTAAATCATTTAATATCTATGGTCTTGTAATTGCACTCTCTTACAGTTATCAATCTTTCATTAGAGCATACAAGGACAATTCAAATATGTAGAAATATATTTTTATAGAATTTCAAAATATCATAAACAGTGTCAAAAATCAATTCTTACTGTTTCAAACCCTGTCAATGATCTAACTTTCAAATATTAGCACCTTCAATAATTAGAACATTTAACAAACTGTATCTACTAAAAGTGACTAGAAGTGGGACTTTTTTTTGGTAAAAGATAATTTATGATTTTGATTTAGAGACATACCTTATAACATAATATTTTTTATTATATCAGCCTTATTTCTCAAACTGAGATGTTTTTATTGCATCTGAAGTAACTGTGAACATCATTATAAAGGTCATCCAACCTCTTTCTACCCCTCTGTCTATTTTCCCTTCATGTTTCACATGTGTCTCTTACATAGTCTTCGCACTATCAAGCCTATCTCCTGTTACTATCTTGCCTGTCTCTCTCATTCTATCACTATTTTGCCTGTCTCACCATCTTGCAAGTTTCTCTCAATCTGTGGGTCACGTTCCAGTGCTCAATCAGATCAGTTTGCCGGGAGCGATAGAAGGCTGTCTCCCGCACAAGAGGTAAGTACTGGGGAAGGGGGTGCGGGGAGGACTGGCTGTGGCATATTAATGAGCATACTGACTGTGGAATATTAATTGGTATATAGTGGCAAATTCTGGATGTGCACGTCTGGGTGTGTATTTAAATCATTGGCAAGATATACATAGATCTGGATAAAATTACTTTGGGAGGGTAGGTAGGCGAGAAGGCGATATGGGGGGGGGGGGGGGGTATTTTTTTCCAGTAAGGGGCCCTGGAATTTCTGATGGCAGCCCTGATCCTGCCTCTCTTTCTCTCTCTGTGTCAGTTTTGTGTCTGTCTCTCTTACTCTGTGTCATTATCTTTTCTATTGGTGACTTTTTAGTTTGTAGTTAACTACCATTCCCGTGATTATCAGCCAGCAATATAGCTTGCTGAATATCATGATAGTTTCAGTCAACAAAAGATAGTGCTTGTAGTGTAGTTCTTTTAGCCACAATCTTTAGTTAACTGCAGGTACAATGATGTTTAGTCTGCAATAATTCTTGCAGACAGGCAAGCTATAATTCTGGCTGAACATCATGAGAATTGCAGACTGTGGCTGTGAGGGTCCTACACTTCTGTTGACTGTGACTTCCATGATATTCATCCAGCCATATGGCTGGCCGAACATCATGGAAATTGTATTTAATGACAAACTTTAGCTATGGGTGTCTTCATTAACCTACAAGCACTATGTACACTTTTTTGTGGACTGCAGCTCCCATGATATAAAACCAGTCATACTGCTGGCTGAAAATCATGGCAATTAGTTATTTTGCTCTCCCTAAAACAAAACCTGTGAACACTCATGCTATTTATATATGCTAAATGGGAAAATGTGATATATATATATATATATATATATATATATATATATATATATATATATATATTTTACATTGATATCTTTATAAAGCATTTTGTCTGAAATAATTTATTTTTACTCTTACTGCATTGTTTCATTTTTATTACATGTAGGAACATGATAGATCTAACAAAATTGCTAGCCCTTGATTTTATTTAACCCCTTCACGACAATGGATGTATCAGGCACGTCCTGCCGTGAACTCTGTTCCCGACAATGGACGTGCCTGGCACGTCCTGCGGTGAATCAAGCGGTTTTCGCGATCAATGATTTCGACCATCAACTTTAACAGTGCTGGTCTATTGCCTCGATGTCGAGGCATTAGACAGCACCGAATCTTCCAATCTGGGGCACCCCAAGGAGCGATCGTGGGAGCCATATTGACGGAGCAGCATGCTCCGTCAATATGGCTATGCCCTCCGGTGGTCTGAGCTTCGGAACTGAAAGTAAATTCACTTCCGTCACTCTAAATATGGACGGTCTATCTAGGGGTACTTGATTGCCCCTAGAGGTAGCCAAGTAGCATAGCAATGTAAACAAAATTAAAATAAATATTTTAAAACTGGTTATATAGTTAGATTAGCCATAGGGTTAAAATTAAATTAAAATTAAAATATATTAAGAGATAGCATAAGGGTTAGAGTTGGGGTTAAATTTAGTGTAAGGGTTAAATTTTGGGTTTGGGTTGGGGTCAAAAGGTCAATATAGGAAAAAAACAAAAAACACTATTGCCCCATAACTCACAAAAAAATACAGAAAAATATGGAAACATGCATATTTCTGAACTCGGGACAACATTTAAAAACTATTTAGACGGGGTCTTTTTTAATGATTGTATTTGTGTAAATTATAGTTTAGGTCAAAGTTAGAAAAAGTGGGTTTTTTAAATTTGTAGTAAATTATAAGATATGATGAACATAATGGTATCTAATGAAAGCCCTTCTTATGACGATAAAAACAACATATAATTTGTGTGGGTACGTGAGAAAGAAGAAAATTGCATCTAAACACAAACACCCCAGAAATGTCAAAACAGCTATTGTCACCAAGGGAAAGTCAAGGTGAAAATGTGTTGTCACTAAGGGGTTAATCACTTTCATTTTCCATAGTTCTCTTTGGCTATTTTTTTTTTGTACTAAGCCTCTTGATTACATGTTTAGTAGAAGAATTTTAATTAACTGGAAATAGGACATAAACATGTTCTTACATTTATACCTCTTTAACAGTAGGTACAGAAGGAAGATAGCGCAATGTTTCATTTGCTTGAGATGTTGTAGCTTGCATGGTGTCTTGACAAGCTTTTATCGTAAAGCTAGCTACTGATGGACAACTAGTACCCAAATTAGTTTTAATGTTTGCTCTTCCATATGGGTACATTTTGCGTTCTAAATTTAAAGATCGAGTTTGGGAATTTATTCCATCAACTTTTCCTTCAAGAAAGTAAGTTAACATTTCTCCTTTTCCTTTAACACAAACTGTGCCACGACAAACAAATTCATAATTGCACCTCTTCAGTATTCGATGGACATCTTCTGTTACCTGAGGAATAAACAAATTCTATTAACCTTTATTGTATTAAAATGCTCCACAAAACACAACATATTAAAATATGGTTTTACAGTTTTTTCTAAGCAAAACATATTTCGTATCATTGTATTGTTTTGCAGAATAGTTTCATGCTCATGAATTGAAATCAAAGGCCCTATGGTTCTATTCACTAAAATCTAAGATTAGAAGTTAGAATTTTACACTCATTTCTACCTCCAACCTCAGACAGGTTCACCCCAACTAATATTAATAATAATAATAAAAAAATGCCCCTTCTATAAATTGGGTCCAGTGGATCCCGAAATGACCCCTGGTCTCTTAGATCTACAGAACCCTAATTCATATATAGGGGTCCAGGGCAAGTGCCCCTGACCTCCCTATATTAAATGGGGCTGGGATCTGGATAAATGCTCTCATCCCCTAATTTCACATAATGGTGGGCCAGGCAGGTTTTCCTGCCCCCCTTTAATACATGGTGCTGGGAGCTGGGAAAGTGCTTCCATCCCCAGGTAGTACTTCTGGAGGGACCAGAAACCAAAAGGCAGCTGCTGTTGACAGACAGAGTCAGCCAATAAGAAGCCTCCTTTTGGTTTTTGAAGTCCCAGCCAGACTGAGCTGAGATTTTAAATGGCATCCATTCTCATCTGAAGATTGATGCATTAGGGATATCTCTGTCAGATTTTTTTTTTTTCCGGTGACATTTTTTTAAAATTCAGCTTAGTGGATTATTTTTAAAGTTTTTATTTTTGGGGATGACCCCTTTCCCTGGGCCGAAGCTGAGGATTGAGAGGATCATCTTGGGACATGTTTAACTTATTTTATTTTTACTGCTCAAACTCATGGCACTCGAAGGGTGTTTTTTTCACAGGCTCATTTTTATTGATTTGTCCCCCTTACCTGGGCACAGAAGAGCTATGGGTAGAAGGGGGTTTGTTGTCACATCCTCACTCCTGGGTAACTTTCCTCCAACTATAGAGAGGGTGTGGTACTGTCCTCTCTTTTAACCCCTTAGTGACAAGACATTTTGACCTTGACTTTCCCTAGGTGACAAGGGCTATTTTTACATTTCTGGGGTGTTTGTGTTTAGCTTTAATTTTCTTCTCTCTCACATACTGTACCCACACAAATTATATGTTGTTTTTATCGTCATAAGAAGGGCTTTCATTAGATACCATTATGTTCATCATATCTTATAATTTACTACAAAACAAATCATAAAATATTATAAAAAAATAAAGAAAAAACACTTTTTCTAACTTTGACCTAAAAGATAATTTACACAAATACGATCAATAAAAAAGACCCCATCTTAATAGTTTCTAAATGTTGTCCCGAGTTTAGAAATATGCTTGTTTAAAAAAAATGTACGCATCAACAAGCGATAAATGCTGGCGATGTGATTAAGCAACAGGGAATTTCATACATATATGGTGGGATTGTGGAGAACTCAAAAACCTATGGCAAATGTTACGTCAAATCGGTAATAAATTACAAATTCCTAACTTAAGGGTGCTCTCCGATACCATATTATTACACCTATTCCCTGAACAACAGAAGACTGCAAATACCTAATGCCACGGCAGCTAAAATAACTATTGATAGAAACTGGAAACTCCCAAAACACATAACAGAGACAGAGCTAAAAAAGCAGTTGATATACCAACTAAAAATGGAAAAGGGCCTATATTGGATGAATAAGAGCGCAACAAGAAAAGCTAAAAAATATGAGGAATGGATTAAGACAGAGGCGTCGCTAGGGGGGGCTACTGGGGCTGAGGCGTCGCTAGGGGGGGCTACTGGGGCTGAAGCCCCGGATCTCCCCTCCATAGCCCTGAATGGATACTCTGACCATGCCCCCTAGCACTCGGCCCCACCTCCTCACACTCAGCTCCGC
Source organism: Pelodytes ibericus (assembly GCA_036172795.1). Taxonomy (NCBI): domain Eukaryota; kingdom Metazoa; phylum Chordata; class Amphibia; order Anura; family Pelodytidae; genus Pelodytes; species Pelodytes ibericus. The sequence continues at coordinate 144,874,431 of CM069859.1, read as the reverse complement.
CCCCTGTATGCTGCACTCTGGGTGCTGAGCAGCCCCAGACTCCACCCCCCGCGCTAAACCCTGCCCCTCGAGTTTTGAACGTGAGTGTCTGGCAGAGTGTAAGTGAGAATGGCAGAGCTATGAGTGTGTATGTATGTATGTGAGTAAAAGAGTTATGAATGTGCATGTGTATGTATGTGAGTGGAAGAGTTATGAATGTGCATGTGTATGTATGGGAGTGGTAGAGTTATGAATGTGCATGTGTATGTATGTGAGTGGAAGAGTTATGAATGTGCATGTGTATGTATGTGAGTGGCAGAGTTATGAGTGTGCATGTGTATGTATGTGAGTGGCAGAGTTACTCATTTCTACCTCCAACCTCAGACAGGTTCACCCCAACTAATATTAATAATAATGTGGCAGAATGTAAGTGGGTGTGAGTGGAAGAGTATAAGTGGGGTGTGAATGGCAGCGTAAGTGTGTGAGTGAGTGTTTTGAAGAGCGTAAGTGTGTGTGAGTGTAAGCTTGAGTGGCAGAGTTATGAGTGTGTATGTGTGTGTGTGTGGCAGAATGTAAGTGTGTGTAAGTGGCCGAGTGTGAGTGTGTATGTGAGTGGCAGAGTTATGAATGTGCATGTGTATGTATGTGGCAGAATGTAAGTGGGTGTGAGTGGAAGAGTATAAGTGGGGTGTGAATGGCAGCGTAAGTGTGTGTGAGTGTTTTGAAGAGCGTAAGTGTGTGTGAGTGTAAGCTTGAGTGGCAGAGTTATGAGTGTGTATGTGTGTGTGTGTGGCAGAATGTAAGTGTGTGTAAGTGGCCGAGTGTGAGTGTGTATGTGAGTGGCAGAGTGTGAGTGGTAGAGTGTAAGTGTGTGAGGCAGAGTGTGAGTGTTTGGAAGCATGTGTGAGTGAGTGTAAGCGTGAGTGTCAGAGTTATGAGTGTGTATGTGTGTGAGTGGCAGAGTGTGTGAGAGTATAAGTGTGAGCAGCAGAGTTATGAGTGTATGTGTGAGTGGCAGTGTGTAAGTGTGCGAGAGTGAAAGTATGAGTGGCAGAGTGTGAGTGTGAGTGAGTGTAAGCATGAGTGACAGAGTTATGAGTGTGCGTGTGTATGTGTGTGAGTGGCAGAGTGTGTGAGAATGTAAGCGTGAGCAGCAGAGTTATGAGTGTGTGTGGCAGTGTGTAAGTGTGCGAGAGTGAACGCGTGATTGGCAGAGTGTGAGTGTGAATCCCAGTGAGATTACTATGAGAAAATGTGACTAATGACTATTATTCATATTGAATGTGATAATCAAGTGTGAAACAATGTTATCATCTCATATTATTTTTATTTTCACACTTGATTATCACATTCAATATGAATAATAGTGATTCATCTTTATATATAGTATTTATATTCATGGCAATAAAAGTCCATACACATGGCATTAAACATCTCATGTACCTGGTTATAGTATTAAACCCATACATTATGAGTGAATGTGCTGCTCATTATATTATGGGCTTTACTCATGAAAGAGAGAAGTGCAGGGAAGTGAGATGGGAATTTCAAAATTAAGTCTAAAGTAGCAAAGTTGGAAAAATTCTCCCATTCAGTTGAAATCTCATCTCAATTCCCTGCATTTCTCTCTTTTATGAGGTTGGTAGAAGGAGCATACCTTCATACCTCAGCCTATTCTCCCCAGGTTTTTGACCCCTTTTTATGAAAAAATAAAAATATTTATGATGTGCGTGTGAGAGTTGCAGGTTTACACACGTGTCTGCGTGGCAGAACATCTGTGTGGGAAAAGCCATCTGTGTGTATAAGGGTGTCTGTGTGTAAGGTTGTCTGGATGTGTGTGTGTGTAAGGTTGTCTTGATGTGTGTGTGTGTAAGAGAGTGTGTGAGTGTAAGTTTGTCTATGTGGGGGTGTAAGGGTGGGTGTCTGTGTGTGATATCCCCTATATTATGACATATTATGAGACTGTTGGTCAACTTTTTTCTCAAAGTCTGGTAAATGGTGTATGCAGCGTATGCAATGCTCAGTTATTTCGAAATCATGGGAATTTGCTCACATACAAGTTTGTGTGTGTGTAAGTGCAATTGTGTGTCTGTGTGTAAGGGTGTGTGTATGTATGTGTGACTGTGCAAGTGTGAGTATATGCGGCTGTATGTGTGTGTATTTGTGGCTGTGTATTTATGTGTATAAGTGTAACTTCGAGTAATGTTTTTTTTGTGTGCTGTGAGTCTTATTGTGTATTGTGGTACTGTAATGTGCAGCATGAGTGTGTGATACACTCACACACTGCACATTACTGTGAGTTTTATTGCTGTGGAGGTAGTCACAGACAGACAGACACACACATACAGACAGACACACATACAGACAGGCACACACATACAGTTGGTCACAGGCAGACATACAGTCAGTCACACACACAGTCAGTCACAGACAGACACACACACACACACACACATGTAGTCAGTAACTGACACACACACACATACAGTCAGTCACAAACGGACACACACATACAATCAGTCACAGACAGGTACACACATACAATCAGTCACAGACAGATACACACATACATTCAGTCACAGTCAGACATGCAGTCAGTCACACACTCATACAGTGGGTCACAGGCAGACATGCAGTCAGTCACTTACACACAGTCAGTCACATAAGCACACAGTCAGTCACACATGCAGTCAGTCATACACGCACACACACACATACACTTACGCACAAGTCAGCAATTCTGTTGATGTTTACGATATAAAAAGTGCATCTATCAATATGTCCCCCTCCTGGCTGCTATACCTCATTCTAGCCTGGTCTGTGCCCTGCTGTTGTTTCTAGACCCGCTGAGCAAACTCAGCGCACAGGCACTATAGTGGGGATGGGGCAGGAGGACTGTGCAGCCAGTGCACACAATGCTCCCTCACGCTCCGCTGGATAAATAAATAAATAAAATTATCCCAGCGGTGAGGGCACCAGGCAGGGACAACAATAACCAGATGCCAGGTATAATTTCCTGGTGCCCAGGATTTGTTAAGCCCTGATTTATACCCACATATACCTATTGCTCATTGGCACACAGTCTGTATGCGCCTAAGCATGTGAGCTTATTTACTCCACTTCTATCAAAACTGTCATGGGCTCCAGCCCCGGATCTTTTGGAGACCTAGCAACGCCCCTGGATTAAGATATTGGAAAATACAGAAACATGGGACTAGATTTTACCCCCCCCAACCCTCTGACCGATCTAAGTATATGTATATGTATGTTATGTCATGTATAGAAATACTCATGATGGAAATGACCACTCTCCATAACCACAAATAGTGCTTTAAGAGGAAAAGAGGGGAGGAGGAATTAATATTGCACTTTAAAAGAAGAGGAGTATCTATGCTTTGGTTGTCTTTTATGTCTTTTTTACTGTCTATATATGTATTTGGCCTTTTATATTGGTTTAAAAAGCAAATAAAGAATTATATAAAAAAAAAAAATATATGCTTGTTTCCATGGTTTTCTGCAGTTTTTTGCGAGTTATGGGGCAAAAAACAAAAATAGTTGTTTTTTTCCTATATTAACCTTTTGACCCCAATCCAAACCCTAAATTTAACCCTAACCCTAAAGTTAACACCAACTCTAACCCTTATGCCAATGTTAACCCTAACAGCTATTCTAACCCTAATCCTAGATTTAAGCTAATTGTCTTTTTTTTTTTCATTGCAACGTTGCTGACTGCCTCTAATGGCAGTCAAGCCACATATTCAGAGCGATGGAAGTGAATTTCTTTAATTTCCGAAGCTCTGATCACAAGAGGGCACAGCCATATTGGGCCGATCGTGGGTGCCCCAGAGCCTGAATTTCGGTGCTGGCTATAGATCAGCGCCGTCAGAGCAGTTTTTGTGATCATTGGTTGCGAAAACCCGCTCGTTTCACCGCAGGACGTGTCAGGCACGTCCATTGTCAGGAACGGAGTTGCCAGCTCGACGTGCCTGACACGTCCATTGTCACGAAGGGGTTAAACAGGGAGCTGCATAATGTTTTTTTTTTCTTCTTTCGAGTTTTTTAGATAGTTGGTTTAACTCTATTCTGGGTTTTTTCCCATATAAATCTAGCGAAGGATGCTTGGATCATCTTTAACCAGGACACAGTAATTCTAATTGGAATCAACCGAAAGATCAAGGACATAGTCTCGTCTATCGACCTTAGAGGGTCTTCCACTGTTATCACAATGTCATCTGCCTATAATTTAATTTTTTGTGACTTCATGACAAAGAAACCTTTCATATCCTCGTTCTCCCTGATATCTCTGGCCAGTGGCTCCAGTGTAAGTATGTATAAAATGGGGGGCAGTGGGCATCCCTGTCTCATGCCATTTGGCATTACAAACCAAGGGGATCTTATTTCCCCTTGCTTTTTATTTTCCAAGCGCATTTTATGAACACCCCCCTCAATACTGACTTAAAAGCACACCAAATTGTAAGCGATGGTATTTCCAAAAAATATGCAATAATATTTTTCCTTACATATTCAATATTTTATTTACTATTTTTATTTTACCATTTTGTAACCATGCACCCTTTTTGCAGGCTTATCCAGGCTGTATCCAAGCTTTTCTGTATCCTTCTTGCTTTGCTTTCTTATTAGTTATGCTTACTCCTGCCTTGCCTTGTATGCCCTGCCTTGCCTTGTATGCCGTGCCCTGCCCTGTATTCCTCTATGCCTGTCCTTATGTTTCATTTCAGGTTTTCTCTCTATCCCTTTGCTCTGTCAGTTTTCTATTTAAGCCACACCCGTTGCTTTTCAGTACTTTGCAGTCTACAGTTATTTTCTCTTTGTTTAAGTTTAATGTCATTTATGTGTCTTAGAGTCTATTTATGTTTTGCTATATTATGTTTTAGTTAGGGACTTGCGTAATGTGGGGTACCTTGATGTGGTTGGCAAGCTAACATCTTAATTGGCCAATTTGTTTGAACCAAACCCCCACCTTTGCCATCTTTAGTATTAGGCTAGTTCCTGTATTTATGTTTGTTCCTTTGTATGTGCCTTTTGTGTCTCTTAACCCTGTACCTTGTATTATTTATCCTTAGTTTGGTTTCTGCTTTCTTGCTTATGTTTACCTTCTGTCCTGTAGCCCTGCATTCTGTATTTTAGTTCTGCTATTCCTCAGTTCCTTTTCTGTTTTAGCTCTGCTTAGCTATCACTTAGTTCATTTCCTATTTAGCCCTATTAACTGGATACAGCAACTACTTTACAGGGCCTGGTTGTGACTGCAAAGACTTGGGGTCCCAAACCTCCAGGCACCAGGTCCTGTGTCTCCACCCTGCAATGCAGCTCCTGATCTCGGGCGTTGAGGATCCCTTTACCATACTGAACCCCGTGTGTTACACATTTAGGCACCACTCTGACCTGCGCCTTGGGGATTTTTCCTCTAACTCCATCACTACGCTATTGTAGTCTGACCATGCGATAACATTTTTCCTGATTTTTTTTTTTACCTGATATGTCAAAGCCAAATCACCCAGTATCAGGTCGATCCTTGAATAGGCTGAGTAGGCTGTTTGACTTTTGGTCGATCAAAAGGTCAAACAGTATGAGCCCATCCACAATGTTCTGGAATCTACGGGCTTGGCCAGGTAGGTTCTTATCCTTACTTTTCCCCAATAGTTTTTTTTTTTTAATCCAGTAAGGGATTCAAGATATAATTTAAATCCCCCAACGCCAGAAGGGATCCTTTTTTCACTTTCTCTATTTTCTGAAAAAGTTTGGACAGGAATCTATCAGTACCCTTATTTGGGGCATAAACATTAACCAGTGTCATTAGAGTGTCAACAGTATCCCCGACCATAATGATATAATGGCCCTCAGGGTCTTCATCAACATATCTAATATTCACATCTATCTGTTTTGATATATATATATCGCTACTCCTAGTTTCTTTTCATTTTTTAATGAAACTTTTAGTATTGTTGGGTAATTATGGACCAAAACATTTAATTTGTCTATTGTTCTCCAGTGATTTTTTTGCACGCAGCATATGTCAGTATTTTCTTTAATCTAGTAGTTTCAAAAGATTGACCTTTTTTTGGGGGTGAATTTAAACCTTGTGCATTTTTAGTGGCATATTTAACCATTTACCTTTGTTTGGTTTCGTTTTCCCTTTAGTGGCCTTATTTTTATAACTACAACCCTTATTTTTGTGACAGTCTGCTTTACACGGTACATACAGACAAAAAGCATGAACATACATTTTGCAAACTTCTTCCTCCCAAATGATGGAGTCTGCCTCCACAAGTACAAAGTACTTTCCTATCACGGAGATTATGCCATTACGAAGAATCACGGTCAAGATTAGCATGGTGCCAGATTCTCTTCTAAAAATACCATTTCTTTTCAGCGCCCTACTTCTTGCCAGGTGCCAGGATCACTAAGTTAATTATCCTATGAGTTATGCCCCAAGGTGAAAGGGGCATTATTATTATTATTATTAACCTTTCTTCCTCCTATGTGTCTATTGGGTGGTCATTACTTGACTTGTTTCATTGTAAACCTATTTTTGCATTGTTTGATTCTATACTATTACTCCTATGGCCTTCACCCTTGTGATTCTTCCTGGACTGTGTTCACATCCCTTTCCAAAAAACAAAAAACTATTTCTATATATATATATATATATATTAGTCCTACTGCCCTAATAATTAACCTTTCTTTGCCCTATGTGTCTATTGGTGGTCATTACTTGACTTGTTTCATTGTAAACTTAATTTTGCCTTGTTTGATTCTATACTATTAATCCTACAGCCTTCTCCCATGTGATTTTTCCTGAGCTGTGACCCCACCCTTTCCCCCCAAAAAAATGCTTATTAGTTTGCTGCCTTGTCATGTGCATATACTTACAAAAATTGTCTTAAATATCTTATTGGTTTCTTCCTGTGAGAATTCTCCTATGTTAAACAATTATGACTTTCCCTCAACCCCTTTCTCCTACTATCCCCTTTCCCTCCCCATCCCTTACTTTCTAGCCTACACTGTCCTCATTATATCATTCTTATCTTCTTTCTAAGCTTCCATATTGTTTTTACGTGATAAATCCTGGTTTTAAATCATGTTTTATACTAAGATACTAAGGATACTTATCTTCTTCTTTAAAAAAAAAAAAATGCAATTCAAAAATAAATCTTATTTCAGTGAACATACCTCTCCCTCCCCAGCAAAATGAATGCCCCTCAAAATTGCCCAATGCTGCCTTACAAATCGCATATTCAGCCTATGTGCCATAGTGGGCTCCCGTTTCTTAACTTTTACACCCATTGAGCCTGTTTTACTTTGCAGCTTGTTATCCTGCACCCATTCTTTTAGATTTTCAGGAGAATCAAAAACCATTGTTTTATAATCATGGGAGATAATTCGTTTGATTGGGTTACCCCATCTCTACTTAATACCATTGTCTCTAAGCAAAGTAATCATTGGTGAAAAAGATTTTCTCTTATTCCGGGTGTAAAAGGAGAGATCCACGAAAATTCTTAATTTTTTCATTAGGGGATTGCCAGGGACTTTCCCTTTGAGCCCCAAGGATTTTTTTATTTGATTCTTAGATTTGTATATCTAATCAGTACATCTCTGGGTAGATCTTCTGGTGTCCTAGGTAATCTTCCAGTTCAGTGGCATCTGTCCCATAAACATTCCTTAGTTCCAAAGTCAAATTCCGGCATGGATGGTCATCAAAAAGGGTTCCAGATTCTCCCCTATGATGCTTTCTTGAATACCACTTATTCTCAGATTGAGTCTTCTCAATCCCCCATTATTTGTTCGATGATTTCCATTTTGTTTTGAGTTTGGGAGGTTACTTCTTGATTTGGGAGTCCATATACATTGTTTTGACCTCCATGTACTGTATTCTTTCCCCCAGCTCTTTTATGTCCTTTCTTACTTGTACCGCATTTAGCTCAATTTCACACTTTATCTTGACAAACTGCATCTCCAAGGCTGCTTTAAGTTGATCCCGATTTATCCACACCAGGAGTTTCATCAGTAGATAGTGATCTTATATCTGTTTCCTCAAGTTGAGGTTTCTCTTTGTCTTTTTTTGTCAGGGGGAGGGTGAAAGAACAGATAGACGGTTTAACATTTTTTCCTCTTTTTTTTTTATCCTTTTTTGTTTGGGGCTTATGGTCTTGTGCTCGTCTCCCTTGCCATCTTCAAAACTCAGTTTATGTAAATGAAAATGAGGGCTAAGTGCCAAATGCTCACTCCCCTGTGTAGTCGTGTTCTCTTGACCTTCCTCTCCCCTCTCTGAGATTATTATTATAACCTGGGCAGAACTTATATTATTAACAGTATACAGATAATTCCTTTTTAACCGTGGTTATTTTAGCTTGATAAAGCCAGGTTTAGTATAAGAAGCTTTTTTGTCTAGCTTATTATAACATCGTCTGTCAGGTGTGGAGGGAGAGAGAGGACACGTTAGTTTGAGAAAGACAACTCAAAACACAAATGTGCAACAGACTTTTCCACACAGCCACCACGTAGCTACCACCCATCTTAGAAATGTAATCTGCTTACAGGCTTCAATTCCTCCTTTATGTCATTATTTTATTATTGTCTGGTTATGGTGTGTGGATACAAAGGGCTCTCCAAGGATCTTTATCGATGTATCCCTTTAATCGGCATGATTTCTCCTTTATCAGCTGTAGCAGTTTTCCAAAACACCCCTTCAACAAATTTTCCTTCTTGCCATGCAAATCGGCAGAATCAGAGGCAGAATGTACAGCAGGGCAGGCGAATCCAATCCAATAGAAGTCGGTACAGTAGACAATATGACAGGCAAGCAGTCCAGCACTTGGTCTATTCTTTCAGTTAGTTTGAATCTCGCGCCATCTCAACCTCACCGTGCGCGTAGCTTAGCGTGCTATGTCGTCGCTGCATAATGTCGCTTCATAGCAACACAACAACTGTCACCTGCATGATCCTCTCCAGGTGAGATGCATTACTGTGCTGCACTAAAAATAACCACTCCTCCTTGAAATATATTTGATGGTTTTGTATAAGTTCATCATATTTCCTAGAAAAGGCCTTCACGTGGTATTCAATGGAATGTAGACACCCCCCCCAGCTGTTCGCGTATCACAAGAGTCCTTTGTCTATAGTATGGCTACCACACATGTTTCCAATTAGGGGTATCATATTTCTCTAGCTAGATTCCTAAGTATCTAAGAGACCCCCCCCAATATTACCTTTCCTTTAAAACATAGGTTCTTTGTTAGATTTTTCCCGCCCAAGTATAATTACAACATTTGGCTTTCATTATAAACAAAATGGATGCTAAGCCACGTCCCATATACTAACAATTTTATGATCACATACATATATACACGCCTAATTGTATTACCATAAATTAGGGGATGGTTTAACTTGATAGAGGTATTAAAAACTATTGCAAATTCTGATCTGCATCCAATACTTTTTAACATCACAACGGATAACATCAAGAAAGCATTGCTGTGTTATTGGTCCTATGGATTTGAATAAAAGAATTTGAAGTTTGTTTTTCGGATGTTTTTTTTGGCAAGACAATAAGATTGATTAATAATTCTTATGGAAGAAATATGACATTTATGGAGACAAAGAAAATATTACATCTAAAATGGTGTTGAATCAGCAGGCATCTAAGGTCAGAGTTATACCTGACAATTTGGAAGATCTTGCTACCAGTTACAAGCTACAGAAGATAAAGAACAATTTCAGCTGATTCTCTACTATGAGTGTTAGAATCCTGATACAAAAGGGGCTGAACATATGGTGATTGGGTGAGTGAGCTACATCACATTCCAAAAATTCTCCAAGAAGAACTCTCCAAAAAAAGACTGTTTCAACTACTGAATTAAAGGATCAAGGCTTTTGTGAGCTAAATAGGAAATCGTTGCTGTTTGTTTATTCCAATATTGGACTGGGAAATAAGATAAAGAATTGAGTCTGCATCCAAATTCTTTTTTGGTTTTCAAACAAGAGGATTTTGTTACCGAAAAGAATCTCAAGAACAAATTAGATATCAGGAAGATTATTTGATTTATGTAGAAGTGCACAGCTGCAGAAAAAAGATATATTGTGAACAGTATGTGTATTTTATAAAAGTCTGTAGAAAGTGCTCATATATACTGCCTATTAAACAACCCTATTAACGGTTTAATCATGGAGTGGTTGAAAAAGACTACTGCCAAATGTAAGAAAAGTATGTTTGTTAAGGGGTCTAATCCTGAAAATGTTTGGGATGATTGTTTATTGGAACAGTTGGGCAGACTAAGAGATATTGAGCAAAGTAATGTGTTTAAGAAAGAAAGTCACAAAGTTGTATTAGCAAAATGTTTTCTTGAAACAAGCAAAGCAATAGTTAAATTGTGTCAGTGTGAGGAAACTAGTGACAGCTATGTATGTATGAAATCAAGGCAAAGAAAGGATATGCTATTGAAAAAACTGAAAAGTACATGTGTTATAAGATCAACTGCAGTCCCAAGTAAAACTCTTCAAAAGTTAGTGACAGAAGGGAGATTACATTTGATATTTCACTAGCAAAAACATAAATTAAAATAAAAAATATACCTTTTCAATTATTGCTGAAGTAACAGAAAGAAATGTAGAGCAGTATTGATAAGGATGATCCTCACACTGTAATATAATGGGTATGCATATTATAAATGGAAAAAGTTATATGTGGATTTATTACCTTAAAAGTAATAAAAATAAATGTACCAACTTAAGTTTGCGAGAAAAACGATGTCATAGATGAATTAGATACTAAAATAGGGAAAATGTAACACTATCCAGTGATAATAAGATTGTATAAAATTGCAGATACAGGTAACTAATCTGGGAGTTGAAACTAATATATTGTGGAAATTACTGAAACAGGTTGATTATGAATTGGTTAAAAAGATATGTGGTCAGTGAATGGGTTAAGAGTAAGTAGATTGCTGTACTAGAAGATAAAAGAAAATATATGTAAAAGTACAGGCTATAGAAGGTGGAGATTGTTTTCTTGTTAGATTTGATGGTTTCTGCAATGTGGTGAAGAATGTTTATATTTCCACTTTATACTTTTCTTAGGGAAAAAAACAAACATTTGTTGTGCTAATCAGTGGACAAAGCATGTAATCTGATCACTGACTTGTCAGCTAAGTCCAAGGAATAGAACAGAGTGTTACTGTGTATCTCAAATAGAACAATTATAAATTAGATAATATGACATCATTATAATATTGTAAAATATAGGAACTAACAAATTGTTGTGTTTGCTGATATATTGTTTGATAGAGATTTCTATAGGCCTGATTCCTATCAAATATGTATTTAGTGAAGTGATTTGGTAAAAATTATCAGAATAAGATATAATAAGAAAAATGAGACTAAACAGGGTGGATACAATCCCTCAGTAATTTAACTAATTTGGCCCCACCCCAAGACATATATTATAGGGTTAATCAGAGTAATCCTAAAATATGCAAGAAAGAAATGTGAAGGAAAGAATATTGTACTATATTATGGGAAAAATGTAAACCTGATAAAAGGTGGAAGCAGCAATTAGATATAAATGAAGGCTTCCTTCCAAGAAGTGAATATGAATGTAAGAAGTAATAGTTGTTCCCTGGTCTATCTTGCGAACTCATCTCTGGGTGAAGATGGATGACCATACATTTATGGAAACACTAGAAGGGATGTTACAGAGATATTATATTAGTGCATACTGGAGCAGCAGTTTCACTAAATAACAAATACTTGCCGTTAAAAGTTGATGTATCTATAATTACCTTCTAAGTGTTAATAGAGAAAATGTAACACTATCCAGTGATAATAAGATTGAGTTTGAAGGAGGAATAATCTATTGTGATTTATGTGTGGACCCCTCCTCACACTGTAATATAATGGGTATGCATATTATAAATGGAAAAAGTTATATGTGGATTTATTGAATTTGGTTTTGTGGCAAGCTCCAGGTGAGAGTAAAACAGGTAGAGGTTAAACCTAATGATTTAGTATGGGAAGTTTATATCATGGCTGTAAAACAGAGTGAAGTGACAACATCTATATAGCAAGATGATGAGTTTATAAATGAATTGTAAGATAAATAGGTTTTGTCTAAGTCTAAACAGGATTGTGGGAAGATGAATTTCCAAGTTGTTATTGAAGGTACAGACCCCCTGCAGTAAAACAATATAAGATCCCCAAAAGAAGCAGAAAAGATTGTGGTCAGTTGATAAAAGTATTGGCTACGGTATTGGAACCCTTGGTGGATGGAAATAAGATTTAGTGATATATTGATACGCTGTTAATTCAAACAGTAACAAGGGAAGAGTATTAATAGATACTGTGTGATATTTGTCAAGCACTGGCAGATAATGGGTTATAACTGGACACATCCAAAGTGCAGATTTGGAAAGATAGGATAGGAGTTGATGTAGATCTAGAAGGAAAAACACTTATTTAACAAATGTGAAAGTTTACAGTAATCTTCAAGGCCAAGGACAGTGATTTAAGGAAATGTTTAGAATTGGTAAATTTCATCAGAGAATTTATGCATGATAGAAAACCTTTGTACAATATGCTAAAAGTTAGTGAACTATAGATGAGCTTCTCTGGACAGAAGAAGCTGAAAAGAGTTGGAATTTGTTGAAGGATGCTCTCACCCAAGCATCTGTATAAACTGCTTAAATTGAATCCGTACCATGTATTGTTCAATGTTATGCAGATGTATTTTCATTAACAGCAGTTTTGATGTAAATGCAGCATGGCTCTTTACAAACATTGGGATATTTTTCTAAGATTATGTCTCCAGTGGAAAGGGGAATGTGCTCCTGTGTAAAACAGCTCATGGCTGTATGTTGGGCATTAGAAGCAATACAATACATAGCGGGATTGGACAGATGAATTTACAAGACCCCCACATACTTTTAAAATTGTTTTTAAATTTGTTTTGATCTAGGAGTATATACCTAGAGGGTAGCTCAATGGATATTGAAGCTACAAAACAAATCTCTCAGAGTGGAAACCAGTTCTGGTCAAAAAACTGAATTAGTGAAGAGATAACAGCATATGACCCAGTGGATATAATCAGTAACAGCAGTTGTATAGTTAAAGTATTAACACTTCCCCTCCTGACATGGAAAATAAAGGGAATGGTAGATTATCAGGATAAAGTATTAAAACATGCAGGTATACAGATAGAACTGATTGATTATACCGTATTTGCTCGAATATAAGACAAGGTTTTTATATTCAAGGTCGTCTTATAATCTGACCTCAAATCGCCCCCACTAGCCACCAGGGATCAAGAAACAAGGTGAGGGGGAGGGGGGCAGAGAGACATGAGGGAGGGGGGCAGAGGGACAGGGGGAGGGAGGGGGCAGAGAGACAAGGGGAGGGAGGGGGAAGAGAAAGACAAGGGGAGGGAGGGGAAGAGAAAGACAAGGGAGTGAGGGAAGCGGAAGAGAAAGACAAGGGGAGGGAGGGAGGGGGAAGAGAAAGACAAGGGGAGGGAGGAGGAAGAGAAAGACAAGGGGAGGGAGGAGGAAGAGAAAGACAAGGGGAGGGAAGGAGGGGGAAGAGAAAGACAAGGGGAGGGAGGGGGAAGAGAAAGACAAGGGGTGGGAGGGGGAAGAGAAAGACAAGGGGAGGGAGGGAGGGGGAAGAGAAAGACAAGGGGAAGGAGGGAGGGGGAAGAGAAAGACAAGGGGAGGGAGGAGGAAGAGAAAGACAAGGGGAGGGAGGAGGAAGAGAAAGACAAGGGGAGGGAGGGAGGGGGAAGAGAAAGACAAGGGGAGGGAGGGAGGGGGAAGAGAAAGACAAGGGGAAGGAGGGAGGGGGAAGAGAAAGACAAGGGGAGGGAGGAGGAAGAGAAAGACAAGGGGAGGGAGGGGGAAGAGAAAGACAAGGGGAGGGAGGGAGGGAGGGAGGGAGGGGGAAGAGAAAGACAAGGGGAGGGAGGGAGGGGGAAGAGAAAGACAAGGGGAAGGAGGGAGGGGGAAGAGAAAGACAAGGGGTGGGAGGAGGAAGAGAAAGACAAGGGGAGGGAGGAGGAAGAGAAAGACAAGGGGAGGGAGGAGGAAGAGAAAGACAAGGGGAGGGAGGGAGGGGGAAGAGAAAGACATGGGGAGGGAGGGAGGGGGCAGAGGGACAGGGGGAGGGAGGGGGGCAGAGAGACAAGGGGAGGGAGGGGGAAGAGAAAGACAAGGGGAGGAAGGGAAGGGGAAGAGAAAGACAAGGGGAGGGAGGGGGAAGAGAAAGACAAGTGGAGAAAAGTTTGGGGGGAGGAGGAGAGAGATAACACTGGGGGAGAGAAAGGCAGCATTGGCACATAAAAGGAAATAAAAACAAGAAATGCATTTGTTTAATATCATCATTTTTATTAAATATTAAAAAGCAATTTACATGTACATATATACAAGTTAAACTTTTTTCCTATAGGGTAGTCTTATATTCAGGCTTTTAGTTTTTTTCCTACAGGAATATCCAAAGTTTGGGGGGTCGTCTTATATTCAAGCAAATACTGTAATAGGAGAGCTGCAATACTCAGAAAATATAATGATTACAACTGATAGCAAAATGCAAAGAGCAGATTCTTGATAGTATCGGAATGAGTATTGGTGTAAGGATGTAATGCTTAATTTAGTAACAATGAATGATGTTACTGATACTGGCGTGTACAGGGTTATACACGATAAGACACAAACCTTTGTACTATTTACACCTACTGACATCTTACAAGAGCTGATTGTATTCAATCATTGTATTTGGGTATAGAAAAACTGTATACGGTCCTGAAAAATACATTATCATCATAAACTAACAAAATGCTGAGAGAAATCTGAGAGAAAGAGAGAGAGAATCTTAGAAATAGACAGAGAGAGAGAGAGAGAGAGGGGAAAATCAAGTTTTGAAAAACAATGTTTTGTACCTACATACCTATAGGTTTGTCAAAAGCACTGACAATATAATCAGTGTCCTAGGTTATGTAAGAAGAGATCATTTTATCTCTATATACTGTAATAAAATATTACTAATCAAAGTTTAGACAGAAGGTGTACATAAAATATTGATAATGTTTGTTATGCAGAATACATAAAGAAATAAAAAGAAAAATTAACTATAAAAGGGTGTAGTAACAAAATTTACCAGGATTATTAAATGTAATTTGTGTAACACCAGATTCTAAAACACAAGTGTCATCTTAAGTGTTGATAATAGGAAGAATCATGATAATTAGTATTACAATTAATTAATTGTTCCTGGTACCCTCCAATGTGCTACAAACATGCTCAATGGTTGAGAGCATTGCAGGAACAGTGTTAGTTAGTTTGAATCTCGCGCCATCTCAACCTCACCGCGCGTGTAGCTAAGAGTGCTATGTCATCGCTGCATAAGGTTACTATGGTGTCTTCATAGCAACACAACAACTGTCACCTGCATGATCCTCTCCAGGTGAGATGCATTACTGTGCTGCACTATAAATGACCACTCCTCCTTGACATATATAATTCAATATATAAATATTTGATGGTTTTGTATAAGTTCATCATATTTCCTAGAAAAGGCCTTCACGTGGTATTCAATGGAATGTAGACCCCCCCCAGCTGTTCCCATATCACAAGAGTCCTTTGTCTACAGTATGGCTACCACACATGTTTCCAATTACCTTATTTGCTCGATTATAAGACGACCCTGATTATAAGACGACCCCCCAAACTTTGGATATTCCTTTAGGAAAAAAACTAAAAGCCTGAATATAAGACTACCCTATAGGAAAAAAGTTCAACTTGTATATATTCACATGTAAATTGCTTTCTTAATATAAAATGATATAAAAAAAATGCATTTCTTGTTTTTATTTCTTTTTATGTGCCAATGCTGCCTCTCTCTTTCCCTTGCCCCCAGCTTTGTCTCTCTCCCCCCCTTAGTGTTGTCTCTCTCTACCCCTCCCTTTTGACTCCTCCCTCGCCTCTGTCTCTTCCCCCCCTTGTTTCTCTCTGCCCTCCTTGTTTCTCTCTGCCCCCTCCCCTTGTTACTCTGTTACTCAATTGCAATTCAGAAAATACCTGTATTTGTGGACTCAAAAACTTTACACTGTTTAACATATTTACAACAAAGACATCTCCCCCCACATTTATACATGCCAGTGGTGTTAAGCCATGTCCCTGTATTTCTTACTGCCATGCATGTTTTATCCTCTTACATGCTTGGGGAAAGGAGCAGGGCCAGATTAAGGCATGGGCTTTAGGGGCTGCAGCCCAGGGGCCTTGGCAAAATAGGGGCCTCAAGGACAGCAGCTTGAGGCCCATGCCTTAATCTAGCCGAAGAAAATAAAAAAAAGCTTGCCGGAGAGGAACTGACTGAGGAGATCGTAAGATCTCCCCTCGACAGCTCCCTGCCGGCAAGCAGGCAGCATGGAGTCCGTGTGCTGCCCAGAGAAGCAGGAAGGTGAGTACTGGGGAGGGGGGTAACAATACTTTTTTTTGGCAGACTAATAGTGGCATATCATTGGGCATATTTATTGTGGCATATTATTTGGCATACCAATACTTGCATATTACTGGGCATATAATATGTAACATATGGCCACTAATATGCCATAATTTATATTCCCAATAATATGCCACTAGTGATATGCTCGCTAAAATGCCACAATTGATATGCTCAATAGAACATATTAATTGTGGCATTTTAGCGGGCATATCAATATTGGCACATTATTGGGAATATAAATTGTGGCATATTAACTGTGGCAAATTAGTGGGAATACCAATAGAGGCATATTAGTTGGCATATTAATTGTGGCATATTAGCAGACAAACCAATAGTTGCATTTTATTGGCCATATCAATTTTGACATATTAGTGGGCATACTAATAGTGGCAAATTATTGGTCATATTAATTGTGGGATATTAGTGGGCATACTAATAGTGGCATATTATTGGGCATATTAATTGTGGAATTTTAGTGGACATATTAATTGTGGCATATTAGTGGGAATACCAATAGTGACATATTATTGGGCATATTAATTGTGGCATATTAGTGGGCATACTAATAGAAGCATATTAATGGGCAAATTGGCTGTGGAATATTAATGGGCAGATCAATGGGCAGACTAACAGTGGCATATTAATGGGCAGACTAACATTGGCATATTTATGGGCAAATTGGCTGTGGTATATTTATGGGAAAATTGGCTGTGGTATATTTAGGATCAAATTGGCTGTGGTATGTTAATGGGCATATTAATGGGCAAACTAACTGTGGCTTATTAATGGACATACAGGGAGTGCAGAATTATTAGGCAAGTTGTATTTTTGAGGATTAATTTTATTATTGAACAACAACCATGTTCTCAATGAACCCAAAAAACTCATTAATATCAAAGCTGAATATTTTTGGAAGTAGTTTTTAGTTTGTTTTTAGTTTTAGCTATTTTAGGGGGATATCTGTGTGTGCAGGTGACTATTACTGTGCATAATTATGAGGCAACTTAACAAAAAACAAATATATACCCATTTCAATTATTTATTTTTACCAGTGAAACCAATATAACATCTCAACATTCACAAATATACATTTCTGACATTCAAAAACAAAACAAAAACAAATCAGTGACCAA
Source organism: Pelodytes ibericus (assembly GCA_036172795.1). Lineage (NCBI taxonomy): Eukaryota > Metazoa > Chordata > Amphibia > Anura > Pelodytidae > Pelodytes > Pelodytes ibericus. The sequence continues at coordinate 144,856,816 of CM069859.1, read as the reverse complement.
TATAGCCACCTTTCTTTGCAAGGACACTCAAATGCCTGCCATCCATGGATTCTGTCAGTGTTTTGATCTGTTCACCATCAACATTGCGTGCAGCAGCAACCACAGCCTCCCAGACACTGTTCAGAGAGGTGTACTGTTTTCCCTCCTTGTAAATCTCACATTTGATGATGGACCACAGGTTCTCAATGGGGTTCAGATCAGGTGAACAAGGAGGCCATGTCATTAGATTTTCTTCTTTTATACCCTTTCTTGCCAGCCACGCTGTGGAGTACTTGGACGCGTGTGATGGAGCATTGTCCTGCATGAAAATCATGTTTTTCTTGAAGGATGCAGACTTCTTCCTGTACCACTGCTTGAAGAAGGTGTCTTCCAGGAACTGGCAGTAGGACTGGGAGTTGAGCTTGACTCCATCCTCAACCCGAAAAGGCCCCACAAGCTCATCTTTGATGATACCAGCCCAAACCAGTACTCCACCTCCACCTTGCTGGCGTCTGAGTCGGACTGGAGCTCTCTGCCCTTTACCAATCCAGCCACGGGCCCATCCATCTGGCCCATCAAGACTCACTCTCATTTCATCAGTCCATAAAACCTTAGAAAAATCAGTCTTGAGATATTTCTTGGCCCAGTCTTGACGTTTCAGCTTGTGTGTCTTGTTCAGTGGTGGTCGTCTTTCAGCCTTTCTTACCTTGGCCATGTCTCTGAGTATTGCACACCTTGTGCTTTTGGGCACTCCAGTGATGTTGCAGCTCTGAAATATGGCCAAACTGGTGGCAAGTGGCATCGTGGAAGCTGCACGCTTGACTTTTCTCAGTTCATGGGCAGTTATTTTGCTCCTTGGTTTTTCCACACGCTTCTTGCGACCCTGTTGACTATTTTGAATGAAACGCTTGATTGTTCGATGATCACGCTTCAGAAGCTTTGCAATTTTAAGATGCATCCCTCTGCAAGATATCTCACTATTTTTGACTTTTCTGAGCCTGTCAAGTCTTTCTTTTGACCCATTTTGCCAAAGGAAAGGAAGTTGCCTAATAATTATGCACACCTGATATAGGGTGTTGATGTCATTAGACCACACCCCTGCTCATTACAGAGATGCACATCACCTAATATGCTTAATTGCAGGCTTTCGAGCCTATACAGCTTGGAGTAAGACAACATGCATAAGAGGATGATGTGGTCAAAATACTCATTTGCCTAATAATTCTGCACTCCCTGTATTGGCTGTGGTATAATAATGGGCATATTGGCTCTGGCATATTGCGGACCGGGTAGGCAGATTGTTGGGAGGGGCTGGGGATGATCCAGCTGTCTTAGTACACATTGGTACTAATGAAAAAGTTAATGGTAGGTGGGGGGTCCTTAAAAATGATTTTAGGGATCTAGGAAATAAACTTAAGGAAAGGGCCTCCAAGGTAATATTCTCTGAAATATTACCAGAACCACACGCTACGTCAGGGAGACAGCGGGAGCTTAGGGAGATTAATGCGTGGTTACTAAGGTGGTGCAAGCAAGAGATATTTGGGTTCTTGGTGCACTGGGCAGACTTTGCAGTCGGCTACAGATTCCATGGACATCGCGTCAATGGAATATAAAGCGCCAACATACCATACATAGGGCTGTACCTCAATGATGAGGGAGCTGCAGTATTAGGGGAAAGGTTGGCTAGAGGGTTATATGAGCTTTTAAACTAGGCTCTGGGTGGGGGGTCAAGATCAAAATGAAGCAATGGTATCTAGGGTAGATTGGAAGGTGGGTCTAGCTATGGGAAAGGAGGAGGAAAGCACTGGTGGGGTTAACATAGACCATAGGGAGGTACATAGACCATAGGGAGGTACATATAATTAAACCTGCACACAGTAAGTGTTTGTCAACTAAACAGAAAATGGGTAGTAATCTTAAGTGTCTTTTAGCAAATGCAAGAAGCTTGACAAACAAAATGGGTGAGCTGGAGATACTGGTAAGGGCTGAGCAGTATGATTTAATCGGAATCACAGAAACGTTGTGGGATGAGACCCACAACTGGTCAGTTAAATTACAAGGCTACTCACTTTTTAGAAAAGACAGAGTAAACAGAAAAGGGGGAGGGATTTGTCTCTGTGTAAATCCTAAATTAAAGCCCAGAATTAAAGAAGGTGTGCATGATGTAACTGGAACTGAGACACTTTGGGTAGCATAGACACTATTGAAAAGGCAGCAAATATTAACCCCTTAACGACAGATGACGTGCCAGGCACGTCACGGCAAATCGAGGACTTGCCGACAGGTGACGTGCCTGGCACGTCATGCACTAAACTGAGTAAAGAAAGCGACCAGCGGTCGCTTTCTTTACTCTAACGGTGTTGCTACAATGCCTCTAGGTAGAGGCATTGTGCAACACCCCCCAAATGTGCAGGGGCGCGCTACGATCACTCCACGGAGTGATCGTAGCAGCCATTTAAAAATGGCTGCGCCGGCTGCACACATGTGCTTAGAAAGCGAACGATCGTTCGCTTTCTAAGCATCTCCGGTGTTGTTAAAGTGCCTCGCCAGCGAGGCACTTAACAACACCTTGATGCTCCCCAGAACCGATGGTGGTCGCTCTCCTGAGCGACCCCATCGGCTCAGTAGAAGGGAACGCTGCCTATACAGGCAGCGCTTCCCTTCTAATGGCAAGAGCATCGGAAGTGAAAGTATTTCACTTCCGATGCTCTAGGGGGAGCCAATCGATGCCGGCACAACAGATCTATGTGATCTGTGTGCAGGCATGTATGGTAAGTGCTCTGATGAGCACTTATCATACTGTCAAAGGCAATATTAGCAAATATTGCCTTTGACAAGTATTGATCTGCCTCCCTCACCTTACTAGTTTTAGTAAGGGAGAGAGACAGATCAGATAAAGTAAAAAAATAAAATAAAATAATAAAACAAATATTTAATAAAATTTTAAACACCAAGGGCTTTTATAAAAGCCATTTAACCCCTTCCCTGCCATTGATCGCTGTGTACGCAGTGATCATACACAGCAGCACATTTTTTGCTGTCTGTGCATTTTTTAGGGGTTAATTTTTTTTACTGTAATTCATTACAGTATAAAAAAAAGCTCTTTTAAGAGAGATTAACCCCTTTCTTGCTGTAGATCACTGCCAAGCAGAGATCTGACGCAAATGCAGCAATCTTGCTGCAGAAGCATTTTTAATTTTTTTAAAACTTTTTTATTACACCCGTCACGTGTTAATTATACCCGCTAGGGGACTACGTTTAACGTAATTTTTTTTTAAAATAAGAGCTATTAACCCCTTCCTTGCCGTATATCACTTCCTAAGCAGCACATATGGTCACTGCCTAAGCAGTGCATATGGTCACTGCCTAAGCAGCGCATATGGAGCAATCTAGTCGCAGAATGATTTTTTTTTTGCTATCAGCATTTTTTTTGTCAGACTCGCTAGGGGTTAATTATACCCACTAGGGGATTACGTGTATTCCTTTTGAAGCTGTCTGAACACGTGTATAGCGATCAGTAACAGCCGATCAGTGGCAAAGGTGGTTTGGTGATTTCTCAGATGAGCATCACCATTCGTCTGGTTCGATCAATATTGGTAAATATTGTTCTGACCCATATGGATCTGCCTCCCTCTCCTCACTTGAGTTTTAGTGAGGGAAAGAGACAGATCTGTATAACATAATTTTTTAATTGTAATAAATTAAATAAAATGTTAAAAAAATTGTGAGTCCCAAGGGCTTTTATAAAAGCCATACCCTTTGTATAGTGTAGTGTATTAACCCCTTCCCTGCCACTGATCACTGCACAGCAGAACCTTTTTTCTTGTCTGTGCATTTTTAGGGGTTAATTTTTTTGTACAGTACTACAAAGGCTCTTATAAGAGCTATTAACCCCTTCATGGTCTACATGTTCAAATTCCAAGTTTGAAAATCAAAAAGCGCACCTCTCAAATGTAGCCTTTCAACACCCAACAAAGCTGACAAAGCTATGCATGGGTGGTATCCCTGTGCTCGGGAGATGTTGCTGAACATATATTGTGGTATTGTTTGTCAGTGACACATACCGAAATATGTGAATTTGTGTCGAAAGTACAATGTATGTGGGAAAAAATACACAATAAAATGACTACCACAAACTTTGACAAAGGCTGGTGGTAGAATTGGTGCATGGAAAGTGTTAAAATAACACCATTTAAAATAGCCTAGGGTGTCTACTTTTACAAAATATATACTTTTTGGGGTAAAATACACTGTCCTACTTTAAAAAAAAGTCCCAAATGAAAGATGGGCTCAGGCTGGCTACACGTCAATATTCCAAGTTGAAAACGCGCACCTTCACAATGTGGCCCTTTTAGCCCCCAAACAACCCAACAAACCTATGCATGGGTGGTATCCCTGTACTCAAGAGATGTTGCTGAACACTTATTGGGGTGTTATTTGGCAGTGACACATACCAAAATCTGTAAATTCATGTCTGAAGTACAAGGTTTGTGAAAAAAAACCACAAAAAAATGACTACCACAAACTTTGACAAAGGCTGGTGGTAGAATTAGTGCATGGAAAGTGTAAAAATACCACCATTTGAGATAGCCTAGGGTGTCTACTTTTAAAAAATATATGGGTTGATGTGGTAAAATACACTGGCTGGTTTCAAATATGTCCCAAATGGGACATGGGTGCAGGCTGTCTGCATGTCAAAATTTCAAATTGGAAAACCAAAAACTTCACCTCCCAAATTTGGCCTTTTACCCCCCAAACAATCCAACAAACCTATGCATGGGGGGTATCCCTGTACTCAAGAGATGTTGCTGAACACTTATTGGGGTGTTATTTGGCAGTGACACATACCAAAATCTGTAAATTCATGTCTGAAGTACAAGGTTTGTGAAAAAAAAACACAAAAAAATTACTACCACAAACTTTGACAAAGGCTGGTGGTAGAATTAGTGCATGGAAAGTGTTAAAATACCACCATTTGAGATAGCCTAGGGTGTCTACTTTTAAAAAATATATGGGTTGATGGGGTAAAATACACTGGCTGGTTTCAAATATGTCCCAAATGGGACATGGGTGTAGGCTGTCTGCATGTAAAAATTTCAAGTTGGAAAACAAAAAACTGCACCTCACAAATTTGGCATTTTAGCCCCCAAACAACCCAACAAACCTATGCATGGGTGGTATCCCTGTACTCAGGAGAAATAGTAGAATCTATTTAGCATGTTTTTTCGTTCGCTATTGTCGATGAGGAGAAGTTGTTTCAAATAAAAACGAAGAAATTTGTGTATTTTTTTTTTTTTTACCATATTTTTTTTTTAATAATATGATAAGATATGATCAAAAATATGGCATCCATAGAAAGCCCTTTTTGTCCCGATAAAAACAATATATAATATGTGTGGGTACAGCAAATGACGAAGAAGAAAATTACTGCTAAACACAAACAGCACAGAAATGTTAAAATAGCCATTGTCCAGAAAGGACAAAAATGTTTCAAAGGCTCTGTCCTTAAGGGGTTAATTAAGTTTTAATCATGGGAGATTTTAATTACCCAGATACAGATTGGAATTGTGGCACAACTAGTTCCGCTAAGGGCCTGTCTGGATTTGGTAATACCAAACAACGAGAAGCTTATCTCAAACATCCAAATAAGAGAACACTTGGGGAATAGTGACCACAACATGGTTTCATTTGAGATTAATGCAAAAAAGCACACGCCACCAAAACACTTAATTTTAGAAGGGCCAACTTTGATGGACTAAGGGCATAAATTGAACATTTAGACTGGGAACAATTGTTTTCTGGACTTAACACAGAAGACAAGTAGAATTCCTTTAAACACACATTACAAAAGTACACATCCCAATATATACCTTTGGGAAACAAATGCAAAAGACACAAATCAAAACCAATGTGGCTTACCCGTAACGTGAAACAGGAAATACAAAACAAAAAAATAGCATTCAAACATTATAAAAGCAAGGGATCAGCATTATCATTTATAGAGTACAAAGATGCCAACAAAGCCTGCAAAAGGGCAATTAAAATGGCTAAATTGGAAAATGGAAAGACGCTAAAGAGGGAAAGTGTTGAAATGGGAAATTTGGTGAGGAAAGAGAGAAAGCAGACATTTTAAATACTTTTTTCTCCTGTTTATACTAAGGAAGAACAGATGGATGAGCCCCTGCTACCGGAAGTTACGGAACAGCCACCTCAAACATGGGATTGGCTGACACAGGAAAAAGTGCTATAAACTCTGTTAAGATAGACAAGGCCACAGGGTCAGATGGTATACACCTAGGGGTCCTTAGAGAGTTAAGCATAATTCTGTCCAGACCACTATTTATGATCTTTAGGGATTATTTCAGTTCAGTTATAGTGCCAACAGACTGGGGAAACGCGGATGTCATTCCAATATTTAAAATCACTGCAGAGTAATTATAGGCCAGTGAGCTTGACATACATCTTATATCAGAATATAATTAGTAAAAGTCAACATGGTTTTGTGAAAGACAGGTCTTGTCAAACAAACTTAATAACATTCTATGAAGAAGTCAGTAAAAATATAGATCTAGGTGTGGCAGTTGATGTGATCTATTTGGATTTTGTGAAAGCATTTGATACAGTTCCACACAAAAGGTTACTCTACAAATTGAGAGAAATAGGTTTGGGGGCAAATGTATGAATTTGGATTGAAAATTGGCTAAAAGATAGAACGCAAAGGGTAGTTGTAAATGAAAAATCCTCAAATTGGACCAGGGTATTGACCAGAGTACCTCAGGGGTCTGTTTTGGGCCCTCTTAATTTGTATATTAATGATCTCCCACATGTGCTGAGAGCCATGTCTCTGTGTTTGCTGATGACACTAAATTAGGTAAGGTAATAAAGACTAATCTTCTTCTTGAAGAAAAGTATCTAGAGATTTAATAGGATTTGTCATAGTAATTACAACATCATCTGCGTATAGGCATATCTTGTATTCTGCCTCGCCTATCTTGACACCAGAGATGTTTTTATTCTGTCTAATCCTTATAGCAAAGGGCTCAAGTGTTAAAATATATAGAAGAGGAGCCAGTGGGCATCCCTGCCGGGTTCCATTCCCCACTCGAAAATATTCCGAAACCATACCCGGGCCTACAGTCTTAGCTCTAGGAGCAGAGTATAGCGCCATTATGGCCGAGTGAATCTTCCCGGACAGCCCGAATCGTTCCAGGACCTGTGCCATGAATCCCCAGCTGACCCTATCGAAGGCCTTCTCTGCGTCCAACGAGAGGGCCAGCTGGGGAACTCCCTGTTTATTCACCTCCTCCAATATTCCCAACAATCTTCTGATGTTATTACTAGATTGGCGTCCCTGGACGAAGCCTATTTGGTCTCTATGTATTAAATATGGGATTACTTCTTTCATCCTGTTTGCCAATACTGCAGAGTATATTTTCAAATCGCTATTTATGAGCGAGATGGGTCTATAGTTAGCAATGTTCGTGCTATCTTTGCCTGGTTTCAGAATTGGCGATATTGCTGCCTGTAGAAGGTCTTCTGGAATATCACCCTTTCCTATGAACTCATTAAATAATTTGGTCAAGTAATCTGCCAATTTATGTCCAAACATTAGATAGAATGTATTATTGAAACCATCTGGTCCGGGTGCCTTATTTTTTTTCAGACATCCTATTACTTTGAGTACTTCTTCTTTGCTAATTGGGAGATTGATCTTTTCTACTTGGGATGAGGTGAGCACCGGGAAGTGAACTATATCTAGATATTCCCTGATATGTTCTTTTGTGGCACCATTATCTGGCAAATTATACAACTCTGAATAAAAGTTATTAAATGCCTCCCCTATCTCTTGAGGGGAGACGTTTGTTTGGTTACCAACTTTTATTTTCCTAATTCTTTGTTTTGCTTTAGCTCCTTTTAGTTTATTTGTGAGGAGTGTCTCTGCTTTATTGCCTTTATAGTACCAAAGTTGTTTAAGCCTTGTCAAGGCATGATTGGTCTTTTCCATCAGCTGAGAGTTTATTTTCTTTGTTATCTCTACTATTTTTTTAGTGATGTGTCGTGATGGACAAGATTTATTAATCCTCTGCTGAGTAACCAATTCCAAATAAAGTTGGTTTAGAGGCTGCTGTTGTTGTTTTTTAAGTTCAGATCCCAGTTTAATTAGATTGCCTCTCATCACTGTTTTAAATGCGCTCCATACTGTTGATTTTGGGAGACCGTCCTTGGTATTCTCCTCAAAGAAAAAATCAATCATGTCCATCATATATTTTTGATTTTCCTCTCTCCTTAATATTCTATCATTTAACCTCCAAGTAGATCTATTTTGTCGAGGTGGAGATAGACTAACCTGAATAACTACTGCCGAATGGTCTGACCAGGGTATGTCCTCTATATAGCACTTTTCGCACATCTGCAAAAAGTATTGGTCTACCAAAAAATAGTCAAGGCGGGAATAGGATACATATACCTTTGAAAAGAAGGTAAAATCCAGTTCATTCGGGTGCATTGTGCGCCACAAGTCATATTTTTTATTTAGCGTTATCATTTTCTGAAACTGTGCTGCGTTTTTTTTATCTACTCTGTTAATTTTCCCCCCCTGACTTAATTTCTTATCTAAATCGCTGTCACTTACACAATTAAAATCCCCTCCCATCAGGGTAATGCCCTGTGCTAATCGATCTAGTTTTTTGATCATTTTATTTACAAAAGTCATAGGTTTATTATTTGGTGCATATATGTTCATAATAGTATGTATCTTACCCTCAATTTTACAAATCAGTAGCACAAATCTACTCTCCCTATCTACTTCTCTATAAATCTCTTCATATTCCATGTTTTTAGAGATTAGAATCGCAGTTCCCCCTTTTCTTGTTCTATAATGGGAATGAACTATTATTGGGAAATTCCTATCTTTAATTAGTGAGGTTTTTTCTTTCCAGTGAGTCTCTTGTAACAGTGCTATATCAATTTTGTTCACTAAGAGATATCTCATCAGAAGGTGTCTTTTTTGGGGAGTATTTAATCCCTGCACGTTGAGTGTCGCAATTTTAATCATTCAGAGAGGACACATCCCTCGGTCCACACCCGGAGCTGACCCACTAATCGGTAATGCACTCCATCACATTTACAATAAAAGACAAACACATAGCATTTACAAAGATGACCCCAAAGGGGTTTAAACCATGGCATGGTCCCCTCCCTTGGGTCCTCTACCATAAACATAAATCCCAAAAAACCCGTGTTCGTCCCGTACCTACTACTGAACACTTGTTTGGCTCTCTAACATGAGAACCTTTATGGGAATGAGTGGGTGTGTGTGGTTTTTTTTTTTTTTTTTTTTTTTTTGTCTCTTCTGCTATCGGCGCTGTGGCCAAAACAGACCGAGTTTAAGTGAGAAGAGAAGAGGGGAAAAGGAGAGAGAGAGAGAGAGAGAGGGAGAAAAAAAAAAACAAAAAAAAAAAACACAGAATCACCCCCCCCTTAACGTGTAAAGATTCCACATTGGTGTGTAAAAACATGAAAACTACTGATTGGCCTAATGCCAAACGAGATAAAAGTGGTTACTTACTAACGACAATTGGTTAGTAATATTGAGTGAAATAACGAATTGGGCCATATGCCCTATAATATATTGTGATTCCTTTGTGTTGTAAATAAGTGTCTAGTGCAGCAGAAAATAGTAAGAAATGAGAGAAGAGAGGGAAAAAAAAAAAAAAAATCAGAGAGTCTTAATCTAAGAAATCATAATCTAAATTCTCGATTGTCTAATATAGGATACAGTGTTATAGATAACCGTGTTTTCAGTGAATCAAAACTAATATAATTCTTCTGTATTAAAGATATATACTTATATAGTCTGAGTGTGTCTTCTAGTGTCTATAATCTCGTGATAAAACCTTGTACAGTGAGTCAGCATTATTCCTTTAAACCATCTATCTAGTTGCCCAGTAAAAGAAAAAACCAATATAAAAAAAAAAATAATCTCCTTCCCTTCACCCCCCTAATATCCCCATCCCTCCTCCTCCGTCTCTGTGATGCATGTCGTCTGTTATATTTCTTAAGAAATTCCCTTCATTTTTAACCATGCAAGTACTTTTTGTCCATCTAGGAACACTATTCGTGTAGATTCATACCACACTATCAATTTGACTGGGAAACCCCAGACATATCTTATACCAGCCTTTCTCAGTTCAGTTGTAGCTGCTGAGAATGATTTTCTCAAAAGCCTGGTATTTTTAGATAAATCGGTAAAACAGATCAATTTCTTAAATTTTTCTGGGAATTTAGTTGTATCTTTGAAGTGATTTGCCAGCAGTACCCGATATTTAAATGCATGAAATCTAACTATAATGTCTCTAGGGATTTCACTTGGGATTCCTTTAGGTTTGGGGATTCTATGAATGCGTTCAAACAGGATCTCATTTTCGTGTTGTTTGATTTTTAGGCTTTCACAAAGTTCTGTCATAAAGAGTTCCAGCTTGTTTTCTTCTATATCCTCTGGAATTCCCCTAATTCTGAGGTTGATTCTCCTCTCCCGATCCTCTGTTGAAACGATCTTCCCTTCTAATTCTTCAATCTTATTTTGTAGAGTGTTTGTATTATCTTCCATCATCGCCAGTTTGTTTTTAATTTCCGCAAGATCCGTTTCATTCTGTTCTATTCTTTTGACCTGAAGTTCTAGTTCTGCTGTTATTTCTTTCATGGATGTTTTAATTTCTTGTCGGAAAAGTGAAAACTGCGTGTCCAAACATCTCTTAAGTATTTCTACTGTTAATGTCTGAGATTCTGAGTCTGAGGAGGTGATAAAGACTAATCTTGATGTTTTTTCTTTGCAGGAAGATTTGGATAGAGTAGGGGACTGGGTAGTAAAGTGGCAAATGAGGTTCAATATGGACAAATGTAAAGTTATGCATTATGGGAAAAATAATACAAAGCAACATATACTTTAAATGGTATTTCCCTGGGAAAAGCTACTAATGAAAAGGATTTAGGAATAATTGACAAACTTGGCAACAGTGCCCAATGCAAGTCAGTAGCTGCAAGGGCCATTGAGATATTGGAATGTATAAAACGAGGTATAGATTCACGGGAAGAGGATATCATCTTGCCTCTTTAAAAATCAATGGTAAGACCTCACCTTGAATATGCAGTACAATTATGGGCACCAGTCCTTAAAAAGGATATAAAGGAACTAGTAAAAGTGCAAAGGAGAGCTAAAAAATTAATAAGGGGATTGGAGGATCTTAGTTATGAAGAGAGACTTAAAAAATTGCATTTATGTACGTTAGAAAAAAGGCGTCTCAGAGGGGATATGATAACATTATATCAATTTGTGCACGGCTAATATAAAAAGCTCTCCAGTGACCTGTTCACTAGCAGAAATGGACAAAGAACAATAGGTCACCCCCTGAGACTGGAAGAGCAAAGATTTCATAGACAACAAAGGAAGGGATTCTTTACAGTAAGGAAAATAAAGTTATGGAACTAACTGCCAAGAGAGGTAGTGCTATCAACCACAATAGATGCATTTAAAAATGGTCTGGATGTTTTTTTAGAAAAGCAGAACATACAGGGCTATTAATAAAAGAATAAGCATTAATAATAGAGCTTAATGATCCAAGGAGAAATCTGATTGCCTTGGAGTCAAGAAGGAATTTTTTCCCCTAGGAGGCAAAATTCGAAAAAGCTTCCTTAGGGGTTTTTGCCTACTTTTTGATAAAATGCTGGAATGATAGGTTGAATGGTTGAACTTGATGGACTTTTGTGTCTTTTTTCAACCTAAATTACTATGTTACTACTATGTTACTATATTAATGGGCTAATAGTGGCATATTAATGGGCAACATGGCTTTGGCAAGACTGGTTTTTGAAAATGTGTTCTACCTCCAAACATGCGGCACAGTCATGGGGATCAGGTTTGCACCAAGCTATGCAAACATCTTCATGGGGTTTGGGGGTCCATTTTTTGGGGGGGCATCTAATGCTTTTGGTGCAAACCTAGTCCTCTGGAAGAGATATATTGATGACATTGTTTTTACTTGGGGGGAACAGAACAGACCATAGAAGACTTTAAATTATATCTTAACAGTAATGATTTTGGTCTAGATCTTACAAATTTCTCTTTGGATCTTACATTTTACATAGAAGAAGGCCTAGGTGAAATCAAAGACTTTCTTCAAGAATGTTGACAGTAATAATTACATAGATACTAACATATGTCATCATCCACAATGGCTGAGAAAATCCGTAGAAACTGTAGTGATCAACGTGTGTTTAAAGAACAGACCAAAATCTTGTAAGATAGGTTTTTAGATAAAACATTACAATCAAGAAATGCTAGACACGGCAGAGAAAGAAGTTGAACTATTGGATAGATCGGGGATCATTAAACATGTCAATAAACTGAAAAATCTTACAGATACAGACAGGGGTATATTTTATTTTGGGATATAATGTAGAAGCCCCAGCTATAAAATGAATTCTTAATAAACACTGTAATGCCATTAAAGGTAATGACATTTTAGGCCACTTCATCCCCGACAGACCTGCGGTCATTTTCAAGATAGCCCCTAAGTTAAAATCCACGTTGGCCCAAAGTATAACAAAAGACATTCCAAAGATAGATGGCTTCAGTTGGTTAAGAAATAAAAGTCAGGGTTTTCACAAGTGTGGAAACTGTAAGGCGTTTAAAGGGCAGCCTAAAAAAAAAAAAACAAATACAGGCAAGACACATACAATACAAAAGAATGTTATGAATTATAACACCACTCAAGTTGTATATTTTATTGAATGTGGATTACAGTATATAGGAGATATGAAAAGACAACTTAAAGTCAGTATACTAGAGCATTTATGGCTTATTAGCAAGGGATGTGAGAAATACAGTCTGCCAAATCACTGAAGATTATCCCCAGATAACATAAAATTTGTAAGCATTGAAAGCATACCGGGAACATGGAGATGGGGGAGAGGCTTTTACAACATGAATCCTATTTGATCTCTTGTTTAAAAACCCTGGTGATACATAGACTAATTGTGGATTTTGAATTAAAAGCATTTTTATGAGGCCATAGAAGCAAGGGTGCTTTCTCTAATTTTGTCTTGCTTCTCAGATTCCTAATTTGATTTATTTCCTCTTTTGTATGTGTATATACTTTTCTGCATAATATGCTTAGTAGCTGCTTTATACATTAGAGGTATTTATTATATGGTGGCATTTTTCTAATATGCATGTTCTGTATATTTTATATTATATATCTTTGGTCTAATTTGTAGATTTTAATAATATTTTTATGATATTTTACTAAATTTGTTATCTAATTTTTAGATTTAGTATATATATTTTTATAACCCTGGAACATGTATAGAGGGCATGCACACCACTAATTATATATTAATTTTCTTACCTTTATATCTATATAGATATATATGTTTATATGTGATTATAAACTTACTTATGCATATTTTTATGTTGTGTTAAAAAAAAATGTTCTATTTTCAAATAACATGTAGGTTTAGATAACCCATATTTTTTGGCTGTGTATTGCTTTAAGAAAAAGGAGTTCAGATTTGTTTTGCCTGCTCTCAATTAGTACATTTACAGGATATATAAGAAGGCTACAGAGAGTCATAATTATACCCCTGATGAAGTCTTCATAGACGAAACGCGTTGGACTTTTGTTCTGGACACAGCTAGCTTCAGTAGTTTCCAGTTGAATAGACTTTGTGGTTTGTTTTGCTGGTCTGAGTGCACAGGATTTCCGCATTCCCTCTCAAGCGTCACAACAGATTATTTTCGGTTGTACTACCATTTCTCATGTGTGTGTTGAACATTTTTAAAAATAAAGATTATTTTCGAAGCCAGAGCGCAGCAGGTTTCATTCTTCCACTGTGGGATTCATATCATCTATGGTTAGCTTATTGTTCCAGCAAATTCTCATTAACCATTAGTGATGGTTGGTCACCTCTCCATGGAGTGCTAATCGTTGCTCCTACGTCTTTAGGAACTGGACTTATATATGAGATCTGATTTACATTTGGGGATGCATCACACTGAAATGCTATTGATTTTGTAATATTATTTGGGCACAATTAATAGTTTTATGAGTTTATATTTTTCTGTGCATACTACTTTGTTGTGTTGTGTCTTTTTTTGTTATTGAAGCTGTTGCACATAGGCACATATTATTGGATATAGTTACATAGTTATATAGTAGTTTAAGTTGAAAAAAGACTTGCGTCCATCAAGTTCAACCCCTTTCCAATGTTTGTTGATGCTGTTGATCCAAAGGAAGGCAAATAAAAACCCCTTCAGCAATTTCAAATTCTGCTTTCAGTGGGGAAAAAAAATTCCTTGACTACAAATGACAATCAGATTTCTCCTTGGATCAACAATCACTAAATACATATTAATGCCTATACAGACATGCATAGCCCTCTATGCTCCGGCTCATTAAAAAAGTATCCAGGCTGCTTTTAAAGGCATCTTAGGTATTTGCTTGAATCACTTATTCAGGCTGTGAATTCCAAATCTTAATTGTCCTTACTAGAAGAAAGGAGATTTAGTCTACGACAGCGGGATTTTTTAAAGTCTTAGCGGGTGACTTCTTGTCAGGAACAGGACTTTTAACACACCCCAATATCTTATTGGCCTATGCAGCTGCCAGCTGACACTGTGCACTTCTGCTAAGTCTATTGTCTACAACTACTCTTTTTGTAGATTTCCCCAAGGAAACACCATTTAAACTATATGTTGCATTTTTATTATTGTACCCAAAATACAGTATATATTGAATCACATTTGCCATTTATCTGCCCAATTATCCAGTTTGCAGTGAAGATACATCTAGTTCAGATTGTATTACCCTACTTAATTTTGTGTCATCATCAAACACTGAGACATAGCTCCCTATGCCCTCTGGGAGATCATTAATACAATTAAAAAAATAAAAATAAAAAGAAGAGGACCTCGGACAGAACCTTGAGGGACTCCACTTATCACATCTGTCCAATTTGAGAACTTCCTATTTACCACCACCCTTTGCATTCTATCTTTCCACCAATTGCCAATCCAACAAACCTTTGGCCCTAAGCCTATTTTAGTCAATTTATACAGTAACCTTTTGTGTGGATACTGTATCAAATGCCCTAGTAAAGTCTAAATATATCACATCCACTGCAGCACCCATATCTATATTTTACTTACCTCTTCATAGAATGTAAATACGTTAGTTTGACAAGATCTTTTTATTTGAGATTCCTGTTCAATATGAAATCTTGAATATATTCCCTTAGCAACTCTTCAAACAGTTTCCCCACCACAGATGTCAAGCTAACAAGTCTGTAATTGTTCGACTGGGATTTTGATCCATTTTTAAATATGGGCACCACATCAGCTTTACGCCAATCTGTGGGCACCATGCCTAAAATAAAAGAATCTCTGAAAATTAAAAATAATGGTCTGGCCAGGACCTGGCTTATTTCTTTAAGTACCCGTGGGTTTATACCATCTGGTCTCGGGGCTTTGTCTATCTTAACACCATTTAATTGTTTTAACACTTTTCTTGTGTCAACCAATCACATACTTGTGGTGACTGTTCTGTAAAAGTAGTTTGCAGGTTATTGTCCATTGGTTCTTCCTTTGTAAAAACAGAAGAAAAGAAATGATTTAAAATATCTGCTTTCTCTCTGTCTCCACCCATCCTCTATAATAATGTTCAAGTGTCTCTGCGTCCAGTCCCTGTGTCCGTGGGATTGCGCTACTGCGCATGTGCCCCACGGACAGCCATTGGGACTTGGAACGCAGAGACTCCCACCAGCCAAAAAAAAAAAAAAAAAAAAGCCGGTAGAGGCACTGGGTGGGGGAGATCTAAAGATCCCCCCTCACCAGCCCTCTGCTTGGCATGCTCTGCTAGATCCCGGGAGGGGGCGGAGCTAACCGGCTGAGCGGTGTAGCTCCGTCCCCACCCTGTGAAGCAGAGCAGCGTCTGCTTCACGGGGAGCCACTGGCACCATGAGAAAGTGCTGCTCGGCTCCCCATGCCTGCATTAAGCATGGGGAGCCCAAGCAGCACCTTCTCTTGCTGACCTGGGCTCCCAGTGAAGCAGATGCGGATCTACACCGCTCAGCCGGTTATCTCCGCCCCCTCCCTGTATCCACCTTTGAAGGCAAAGGAAGGGGAGGGGTGGGAGAGAGAGACAGGTGCAGGGGGGGAGAGAGACAGGGCAGGGGGGAGAGACATAACAGGGGGAGGGGGGAGAGACAGAACAGCTGGAGGGGGGAGAGAGAGAGATACAGAACAGGGGGGTAGAGAGAAAGAACAGAGGGAGGGAGAGAGAGAGACAGAACAGGGGGAAGGGGGAGAGAGAGAGACAGACAGAACAGGGGGGGAGAGAGAGACAGAACAGGGGGAAGGGGGAGAGAGAGAGACAGACAGGGGGAGGGAGGGAGAGAAAGACAGAACAGGGGGAGGGGGAGAGAGAGAACAGCTGGAGGGGGAGAGACAGAACAGCTGGAAGGGGGAGAGAGAGATACAGAACAGAGGGAGGGAGAAAGAGACAGAACAGGGGGGAGGGGGAGGGAGGGAGAGAAAGACAGAACAGGGGGGGAGTGAGAGACAGAAATGGGGGAAGAGGGAGAGAGAGACAGACAGAACAGGGGGAGGGGGAGAGACAGAACAGCTGGAAGGGGGAGAGAGAGATACAGAACAGGGGGTAGGGAGAAAGAACAGAGGGAGGGAGAAAGAGACAGAAGAGGGGGAAGGGGGAGAGAGAGAGACAGACAGTACAGGGGGGAAGGAGAGACAGAAATGGGGGAAGGGGGAGAGAGAGACAGACGGGGAGGGAGGGAGAGAAAGACAGAACAGGGGGAATGGGGAGAGAGAGAGAGACAGAACAGGGCTAGAGAGACAGAACAGGGGGGGAGAGACGGAACAGGGGGGGAGAGAGAGACAGAGCAGAGGAAGGGCAGGAGAGAGACAGAACAGAGGGAGAGAGAGAACAGGTATAGGGGAGTTAGAGAGAGACAGACAGGGTAATGAAGAGGAAAGGGACAAACATGGGAAGGCAGAGAGATACATACATGGGGGGTGGGGGGAGCCATGGGGGAATCCCGCACAGGGCGCCGGAACACTTAGGGCCGGCCCTGCTGACAGATTTCTCGAGCAAATTCTCCTGCGCAATCGCAGGAGAATTTACTCATTTACACTTTGTAAAGACTGCGCATGCGCGAGCGGAGCGATGCTACCCACCTCCCGCCCCCTTCACACCACGCTAAGGTGGTAAGTAACACAGGGGGGGGGGCAACATAGGGGCATAAGGGGGCAACATAAGGGGGCAACATAGGGGCAAGCACCCTGGCGAGGGGGGAGCCTTGAGGGCTGTCTCATCTTGATGGGAGTTGTGATCCCCCTGCTGCATCAATAATACAGCAGGAGGATCACAACTCCCATCAAGATGAGGCAGCCCTCACCAGGGTGCTTGCCCCTATGTTGCCCCCTTATGTCCCCCATCCCCATCCCCCCACATATGTTCTAGCGCCCGTTAATTTAACTGGCTTAATGTCTAGTTTCAGATAACAAGGAATCAAAATTTTAAGGCTTTAATTTTTTGTCATTTAAAGATTTTTTGGGGGATTCCTCTAGCTCTCCTTAGCTGGAAAGCAAGAGGACGTTGGCTTCTTTATATTTTGCAAATGCCTCTGCTGATAACTCAATTTTATAATGTTTGAATGCTACTTTTTATTTATTTTCTTATTTATCTTACTGGCTAGCCACATTGGTTTTAGTTTGCTTCTTTTTTAATTGTGACCAAAGGGTATAAATTTATATGTATATTTTTGTAGTGTTTGTTCAACAAATGTAGTGTCATTCAACAAATTCAGAAACTTACTGCTTTTAGCAGAATTAGTGGTTCCATTTTTCAAATCTACTTCTGGGTAATTAAAATCCCCCATAATGATACTGCACACTATTTTATAACCCTTTTTTATTTGCATTAGTAGCTGTGATTCTTCAAGAAAACCAATATTTGGTGGTTTATAACAAATACCCACTAATAATTCCTGGGCAGTTCTAACCCTATTGACTGTCTCCACCCACAATAATTCCACCTGTTCAATAATGTCATTATATACATTTTGATTATGCTTGTTTGATATACAGACAGACCCCTCCACTTCTTTTGTTTAACCTATCTTTTCTAAATAATATGTAGCCCTCCAAATTGATTGACCAATAATGTGTGTCATCCCACAATTTTTCTGTTATAAAAATTAAGTCATAATTTTCAATGATACAATTTATAGAAGAGTAAAATATGTGACTCAACCTCAAGTCACATATAACACACAGTAGAAGATTGAGGCATGTTTGCTAATCATATAGAAGTATAAGTAAATGTGTTATAAACAACAATCTGCATTTTGCAATGTATGTATGTTTAAAACTCACAACACTTATTATGCGATGTAAAAGACGTTATTCACTTAGTTGTATGTTGCTTTATCTCTTTTTTTTTTTTAAATTTGGAATGTACCAGAATATTACACACAGTTATGCAGATATGTAAAATAATAACAACGCATTACACATATCAGTTGACAAATAACCATGGACTTCAAAAATATACACTGACAGATTATCCTTTTGCGAGCACATTTTTTTATTTTTTATTTAACCAAGGTGGGAGGGAGGGGGGGTTTTCAGGGAGATAAGGGGAGGGGTAAGAAGAGTCATGTCCGCAAGGGTTGTGGGTCCGTCCGTCCGTAGTACTTTGTTAATATGAGGGAAAAGGGGATCTACATTTTGAAGCCTAGGCATCCAAGGGTTCCATATCTCTTGCCAAGACCCCATTTTATTGGAGTGGAACGCTGTCATACTTTCATAATCTGCCATGGTTGAAATTTGAGCTATTATTTCTTCTATCGAAGGGGCCTGTGGGGTTTTCCAAGCTCTAGCGATGGCTACTTGGCTAGCCAGTAGGATATACAGTGGAAGGAATGGATGAGCAAAAAATACAAAGCAATCAGTGGTGGGTGTGATATAAGGTGCACCAAAAAACTATTTTTGAGTGTCCACTCGAACACTGGCAGCTGGAAAAAAAACACAGACAACCTGCGACTGTGCAAAAGAAGTAAAAGAACAAAACAATTCCAGCGCGCTGTGACTAGACACTATAAAGAAAAAAACACAAATATACAGATGCATCTGTATATTTGTTTTTTTTTCTTAATAGTGTCTAGTCACAGCGCGCTGGAATTTTTTTGTTCTTTTAGCCAGTGGGATATGTTTGATCAGTTTCTGGGTACAGGGTTTGGCTGAGTTCGGGATAATAAGAAACAAGGCGTATTCCAGTGTAGGCGCTATGGAAACAGAAAATTGTGTTGTTTACCAGTTGAAAAATTGTGCCAGGAGCATTACAGTTTCTCCAGCAGTGATTTGAGCAAGTCCCATAAATTTTAGCCAGTCTGGCGGGTACTAGGTACCATCTCATGAGTACTTTTTTATGTGTTTCAATATGAGCAAGACAGCTAGTCGTATCTTTGAGTGCCGAACATGCCAGTTTCCACTGGGTGTCATTTAAAAGGTCTGTTGAGCTCCTTTTCCCACTGAAGCTGAAATGGAAGATCTCAAAAAGTATAGCTGGAATTAAATATTTGGTAGCATAAGCGTATAGATTTCTTTGCTTTGGTTCTTAAGCACCAGCACTTAATCACACGAGACAACGCAACTGAGCTTTCCGCATTCGGAACAGAATCCTGCAATATTTGTCTGACCCCATAATAAAATAGAAAATCACCTGATTGTAGGTCATGTTGAGTTTGAAGTGAATGAAAGGACTTCAGTTTTGAATCCTCATACAAATGACGTATATGTGTGATGCCTTTGGATTTCCATCCGTTCAAGCTGACATTTGGATTGGTAAGTAGACCAATCGGGGCATCAGTGGTCAATAAACATTGTAACTTCAGGTCGGGATTTTAATTGAGTCCAGATGCGTAACATCAGCTTAGAGGTAGGCAACTTGTTGGGGAGCGCTAAATGGGATTTCTTCATGGCCCATAGTGCTTCTGTAATCGTGAGAGGGGACATTTCGTTGTTTTCCATTCTGGCCCAAGCCGTAGTGAAAGGAGGAAAACCAATGGATAAGGCTTAACTCGCTATGGACGCTTTGTAGTAGTTTTCAGCATTAGGCAAGGCCAGGCTCCCTTCTTTCATAGGAAGTTGGAGAACTCTCAGTGATAAGCTTGGGTGTTTGGCAGCCCATATGAATCCATTCCATGTCTGTTGCAGGGCTTTCAGAAATGAGTTTGGAAGTTCAATTGATAGCATGCGGAGCAAATATTAACATTTCGGTACTATGACCATTTTAAGAGAGGTAATCCGTCCTAGCCAAGACAACTCAAATTTAGACCATTTGTTCAAAGTGTCTTTCACAGTCCGTAGCAAAGGTAAGAAATTGAGTTTGAAGCAGTCCGCATAGAGCTTAGGGATTTTAGTCCCCAGCTAAGTTTTGTCATGTTTCCTCCCTTCATATCGGTAAACAGCTTTAAGATGATCAACTACCGATTTTTGATATCCTATGGGCAACACTTGGGTCAAATTTAGTTTATAGTATGAGGCACAGGAGAAGGAGTGTAAAATCGAGTGTAGTTTAGGTAGAGAAGTTTTGGGTTTGGTAATAGTAAGCAAAACATCATCTGAGAAAAGACCAATTTTGTGCTCTTCAGTTCCGGATTGGAAGCCTGTGATAAAAAATTATTATTAGCAAATTATATTTTTCTCATTTACCTAAATAATTGATGTAAATAGCAGTCAGCATAATTCTCATGTTATCAACTATTAAGAGTACAATTCAAATTTTATTGAACAAACCTCCTAACGATAACAGTATTTTTTTTAAACATAAAAAACTTACAATGCACTGTTCCAAATTATTACGCACAGCAAGTTTCAAAACACTTTATAGGTTGTAAAGAACTGAAAATTGTAATTTCTTGTATTTGCAGCATATTTACTGAAATCAAAAGCTATTTCGATTAAACTTATAACAACATTTTAACTTTTTAAACATTTTAACAGGTCACGTTACATTTTAACAAAGGACCCCCTATTTGATAGCAGCTTCACAAGTCTTGCATCCATTGAACTTGTGAGTTTTTGGACAGTTTCTGCTTGAATTTGTTTGCAAGATATCAGAATAGCCTCCCAGAGCTGCTGTTTGGATGTAAACTGCCTCCCACCTCATAGCTCTTTTGTTTTAGGATGCTCCAAAGGTTCTCAATAGGGGGGATGGAGGCAACACCATGACTGACTTTCTCTCCTTTTATCCCCATAGCAGCCATTGATGCAGAGGTATTCTTTGCAGCATGAGATGGTGCATGAAGAGGATTTTATTACGGAAAGCATAGTTCTTCCTTCTGTACCAGGGAAGAAAGTGGTAATTCAGAAACTCAACATACTTTGTAGAGGTCATCTTTACACCTTCGGGGACCCTAACAGGGCCGACCAGCTCTCTTCCCATGATTCTGGCCCAAAACATGACTCCACCACCGCCTTGCTGATGTCGCAGCCTTGTTGGAACAGGATGGCCGTCCACCAATCATCCACTACTCCATCCATCTGGACCATCATCAGTCAACAGGACTGTTTGAAAATTAGTCTTCATGTATTTTTCTGCCCAATGCAGCCGTTTCTGCTTGTGAGCATTGGTTAGTGGTGGCCGAATAGAAGGTTTATGCACAGTTGCAAGACTCTGGAGGACTCTACACCTTGATGTCCGAGGGACTCCAGAGGCACCAGCAGCTTCAAATATCTGTTTGCTGCTATGTAATGGTATTTTAGCAGCTGCTCTCTTGATCCGATGCATGGATCTGGCAGAAATATTCCTAAATGTGCCCCTATATAAACAAACCCGTCTGTGCTCTGAATCAGCCACAAATCTCTTAATAGTGCGATGATCACGTTTACGTTATCGTGAAATATCTAATGTTTTCATACCTCACCCAAGGCATTGAACTATTTCACTCTTTTCGGCAGCAGAGAGATCCTTTTTCTTCCCCATATTGCATGAAAATGGTGCTCTGCTTAATAATGTGGAACACCCTCCTTTAGTAGTTTTTCCTTAACCTGGCAAACTAATTATCACAGGTGTCTGAGATTGTTTTCAGTGATCAAAAGAGCCTTGAGACACAATGCCATCCATGAGTTAAACTGAAAAACAAAATATTTAATCTTTGTGATACTTTAATAGAATTTGCATAATAATTTGGAACAGGGTGTATTTTGCGCTAATTTGTACAGGACCGAGCGTAAAGAATGGTGCTGACCTGAGTTTGGGCAGTATACATTCAATATTGTGTAAATTTGGTTTTTAAAGAACAGCGGAGTAGGATAAATCTCCCTTTGGGGTCCACAAATACACTTAATCCATATAAGCTATGCCTATATGGATTAATATTGATATGCCCTATTTTTTGTGATTGGAGGTGGAATGGTATTGCATGTGGTATAGTTTTAGCTCCAAAAGAGGATGGTTACCTGTTTTAAAATGAGTCTCTTGGAAACATATAAATTGTGCTTTAAGGTGCTTGCACTCTTGTAGGGCCCTGGAGCGTTTGTAGGGGGAATTAAGCCCTTCGACATTGTGAAAGAGGAAAGTGATCGTCATTATCTGAGTACATAGGGGAGAAAGCTGCACATACCTTATGACAATAAAAAAATACCAGTCCTTGGGACAGTTGGACATCAGAACGTTTGGGGGGGGGGGGGGGGGGTTTGAAAGGGAAAGGATAGGGAAAATAGGAAGGGGGTACAAAACAACATACAAACAGAACTGTAACAAAAACACAGGAAAATTGCCCTGGGAGCACTACACATGCTCGCATATAACCTTCCACCACATGCTTGGATGGACCCCACTTGGGGAATCCAAGCAAACTCCTCCGGTGTGGTGTGTTTGGGCACGTCATTCTTTTCCGAGCCCGTGGTCCGGCAATCAATAATAACAAAACAAAATAGAACTCAGTGATTCACACCAATATACTTAGGGTACTATTACCAATTGTAGAAATCAACTTCCCGCTATTCTGTCTATAACTTAGGGAGTAGAACAGTGGATACTCTAAATATTCCGGGGATCTAACTCAAATTAGTAAGACACACTTGATCACTTGATATGAAACCTAGCCTCGTGTCAATTTTATCACTAAATCTGTTTTTTTTTTCTTTCTTTTCTTCTTCTTCGTATTTGGAAGTACCCTAGGATATATGTAAAGCTAATTTCTAGAGCTCTATCCTATTGGACATATTAAGAAATCAGTGGGTGGGCTTACTCCACATACTCGTGAAAATGCTCAATACAGTACGATTCAACAATAACAAAACAGCATACTATCAACACATATTGCTATGACAATATCAGCACAATAATAGCAATGATAGGAAGAGAAGGAGTAAACACCAATATATACACAACACCCATCTGCATATATTATCCCCAGCCATGGTAATCAGAATCTTGCCATCGAGAACAGGCAAACCGTTATCAGATCTTCAGAGTAACTGCTAAGTCAAGTTCTGAGGGACTAGAGCTGGTGTAATAAAAAGACTTACCTGCCACCACGAAGTCCGCACCTCCGCCACCGCTGCCTCTGCAAACAAGGCAGGTGGGCAACGGAGGGTCCGTTCGGCGTCTCAGCCCTCCAGGGCTGCAGACGCGCTCCCTGCTTCCCCTCGATGAACGCGCAACAAACAGAAACTGCGCGCATGAGCAGTACCGCTACACAAAGAAAATTAGCATATCTTAAAGGGCTATACTTATACTTTTTGGGGGATCTATTGGGGCCTAAATAGTATTTAAACCTTCAGTTGCTACTCAGACCTTGCCTGATATAGTTCCCTGTGGCTTGATCTAGCGTTTATTGTCTGATTATTTGATTCTCCGGTTTATGACTCCTGCCTTGTTTTGACTCTGCTGTTTGCTGCCTGCCCTGATCTAATTGCTTGTTTCGTGACCTTGCCTAGTGAAAAAAAACTTCATCGTACTTTGTTCCTGTTGTGTATGACTCGCCCTGCTGACTATCCGTCTCATCCTGTACTCCCTGCATATCTCCCTGCTCCAGTGTGCAGTTGCAGTCAGTGTACCAAGTCCTGGGTGGTCATTTGCCTGAGGCTCAACCATAGGGTATAATACCATTCAGGTGAAAATACACTGTTCTGTCTCCAAGCCTGTTGCAGTAAGATACCAGGTCATCGCACTGCGGTTCCTATCATCAGATACTACCTCAACCGTGACAGCTGGTTTTCACGGTCCAGTCCTTCGTTAGTTTCCCCTGCGAGGCAGAGGGTCGCACTGAGGCAGTAGACACCTGATGCAGACCCCATTGTTCCAATAGGTATTCGCCGTGCTCAAGTGAAGTGATGATCTTTGTAAATCCATTCCTGGATACGATAAGGTGGGATACCCCCATGAGTACTTGATTTGCGCTTCTCTCAGGACCGATGTAACTCCCTTGTATTCCCATCTTCTCAGCAAGGTATATTGAAATAGGTCATTATAGAACTGCATTGCTTGATACTGCGTTGGAACATCCTCTTTGCTTCTGACCGCTTTCACAACTGCATCTTTGGTTTCAAAAAATTGGATCCTTGCAATTACATCTCTAGGGCCTGTAATAGAAGCCCTTCTTGGGTGAGGCGTGAGAGTTGGGACCATTGCTTGAAACATATCTTGCAAGTATAGAGATAAGTCCTCCGACGTCACCTCCTCCGATATACCACTGATTTTGACATTATTCCTGAGGGACCTCTCTTCGATGTCCGCCAGCTTAATCTCCATCAAATGGTATTTTTCATCCAGGGAGACATGTGCCATTGAGAGCTCATTATGCGCACCCAGAATATCATCCACCTTTTCCTCGAGATGGGAGGTCCGCTCTCCAATCCAGTTCTGCATTTCTGTAGTAATGGTGCATTTTAGGTCCATAATCATTTGTTTAAGGGAAGCATCTGCCTTTTTCCCTGGCGCTTTGGTCGGGCCGTCGTCTGGGTCAGAGTCCACCATATCTTCAGCCTCCGAACATGCAGATGGTCCACCATTTTGGTGGTCTGATTTTTTTGTAGGCCTCGGGGTGAAGAACTCTTTCCATGATGTGCTGCTTTTAACCATACTATTAGTAAAGGACAATGTTTTTATAGATTCTAAGTCATTGTACATTTGAAGCTTCTTCTCCTTTGGATCGGATAAATACTGGGGCAGATAAGTTTCGAATGCAGAAGTTTCTTGAGAAATTTGCTAAACTGTAACCAGAATAGCTGGTCTTGAGTAGTCGGGCGTATATATTAACAATGGTTAGGGGGGTCTGGGCCACACTTCCTATTAGTGCAATAGGGTCCGTCAGTCTTTTTTTATGGACTAAAAAAAGAGAGCATTTTTTTCTAAGGATAATAGGCAACTCCCAGTTTTTTAAGTTTGTTACAGGAAACATAGCAGGTTATAAAAAGGTTATCCCGTAGTTGTGGGGTATTAGTAGTTGAGAAGTGTGTTATAATACCTCGTAGTGTCGTCTGAAGTTGGGTTGCGCAAATATCCAAATGGTCGACAAATGCCTGCAGATCCTCATAGGAATGGAAGGCATTTTGTTCACTGCTATATTTAAACATCAGTGAGAATGGAAGTATTGTATTCCCGCAATGCGTAGCTTGTCAATGAGAAGTTTCCATTGTTATCTCTTATATAAGGTAGACGGTGCCAGGTCCTGGAATAACTGTATTGGAGCTCATAACGACCACCGGTGTTTTCCTGCTTTTAAACATAATTTCTTCCTTGGTGGTGTAATAGTGAAAGCAAAACATCATATCCCTGGGCTGAGAACCTCAAGGGCCAGAGGCACGGAGGACTCTATGTACCCTATTCAGGAGGTAGGTCTGAGAGCATGGCTTTGAAAATCGGTGTAACTGTTGAGGCCAGAGTCTAAATCCCCATAGTCTCAGTTAGCCCTTTCAGGTGTACATTATCCCCCCTCAACCTGTTGCCACTCTTCAAGTGAATAACGCTGTGGTGCAAGTCAAGAGTGTCATAAGTGTCTCACAGTGTGGTGAGAGCTATCACTTGTTCAGCTGGCCATCAACATCCATGCGAAGGGTGCGGATCTCTTGTTTTAGTGAGGCCAGATTGAGGATCAAATGCCAAAATGCTTGATTTGCAAAAAAACTCAAAAGCTGTGCCTTGCTAACTAGCTAAATCCAAACAACAGCTAAGAAAAAGAGGAAAAAGAGCACTGGCGGTGAAGGGTTTAAATTTGTGTTAGCTGACTGTTAGCTACTTGATCTGCAGATAAGAACCTAACTGGTATTGTTTGATGCATGAGGAGATGATTTTGGCATTAAAGAGACGCCTGACTTATATTTCGTCTGACTAGGCCTGACCCTAAACAGCCAGTGCTTTTTTGCGGTTGGGATCTAGCTAGTTAGCTCTCCCAAAAACATATCTATTTTTGAAAAATAGCTATGCACCATCGATAAGTGTGTGTGTATATTCTCTAGTTCCTGAATTGTGTATCCTCCTTAAATTAAAAAGTTGTACCTTTTCAATACATTCTGTAGCCTTAGTTCATTTAAATCTTTAGAGAGGATGCCTCCCTCAAAGCTCTGGTTCAATCAATGTATTATCAATGTATCAAATCAATCAATCAAATAGGATTTCAATGTTTCCACAGTATGGACCTCTTGTATGAACAATTTAATCCTCTAGTCAACCATTTTCCCATCAGAGTCTTTATTCATGTTCTTAATATCTTTTAACATGTAAACCTTATGTTTTAAGCATATATTCTCACCACAGGATTCACAAATATCAAATACATATACAAAATATTTAGACATAAACATTATGGTGGGTTAAGAATTAATTCTCCAATATAAACCCTTTTCCTCACCCTCTCCTTTGAAGGCAAGGAAAAAAAAATTTGGTCTTCCTTAGTAGTACCAGAATGTTATCCTATTTACATAATAGGATTTTGTGGGGTAACACAACAAAAAAAATCCCTTCATTCATGGAGAGTATGTTAATAATGCTTAGGAGATATAAAAATAAATAGGGGAGAGAAAAAAGAGAAGAACGCAACAAAAAAAAAAAAAAAACATTTTACACATGTAAAAGAGGAATGTGTTGTTTTTTTATGCCCTTCATTCAGACCATTTCTATCGAAAGAGCTTTTATCTCAACCACTGTATTAATGTATACAAAATCACTTTCTCTTGGGGCTGCCACCAGGAATTTCAGGATAAGAATTCCAGAAAGACATAACCAATCCAGCCGGAACAAATTTTCTGGGCCCCCAACCCACACTCACCTCTCCCACTCACCCCACCTACCCTCACAAGCATGTTATCCCGGTCTAGTGTAATATGGAGGGTGGTTGGGAGCAGTTGGTCACTATGCCAGTAATATTTTGCCACTCAATATGCCAGTAATATTTTGCCACTCAATAAGTCAGTATTTTGCCACTCAGTATGCCAGTATTTAGCCATTCAGTATGCCATTCTTTTGCCATTTAATATTCCAGTATTTAGCCCCTCAATATGCCATTCTTTTGCCATTTAATATGCGAGTATTTTGCCCCTCAATATGCCATTCTTTTGCCATTTAATATGCCAGTATTTTGCCCCTCAATATGCCATTCTTTTGCTATTTAATATGCCAGTATTTTGCCCCTCAGTATGCCATTCTTTTGCCATTTAATATGCCAGTATTTTGAAATTCAATATGCCATTCTTTTGCCACTCAATGTTCCATTATTTTTCCATTTAATATGTCAAGATGCCATTTAATATACCAGTATTTTGCCCCTCAGTATGCCATTATTCTGACATTTAATATGCCAGTATTCTGTCACTCAATATGCCATTCTTTTGCCATTTAATATGCCAGTATTCTGTAACTCAATATGCCATCCTTTTACCATTTAATACGCCACCCCCTGATGGCAGGCCTGCTTTCTCTTTGCCCCTTAAAATATTTTTTTACACATCTATCCACCATATGTCCTAAATATAGTCTCTGATTGTTGTTATATATAGTTTCCTTGGAAATATTAGGTATATTTATTTATACCTAATAATTCCAAAAAACTGCTTAGTTTTCACCTCTTACTAATACAAAATAGTTAGTCAATCCCACCATATTTATCATAATATCATAAATTATATAGGAACATTTTTATATCAAAATACCCAAAAAGTTTATCATTTTTACATACCACAAGCATTAACATCACCTTTACCTATTAATTTACTTTCCCTAATTTATGCTATCTAACAAAATGGGGTATACCTAACCAACCATGTTTATCTTAATATCATAAATGATACATATAATCTTATCACTTCTAACCCCATATTCATGATCAACAAACATGTTCACATCAATATACCAAAAAAACATTTATATCTAAATACCTGGTTTGAAGCAAAAGTGTTAACATCTTTTAACCTAACCTATAACTTGAACCATTTAAATGCATAGTGTTAAACCAAGTTATATCCCATCTTCTTATTCAGTTATTATTTATCCAGTGGATGTGATGGATAGTTTACAATTATACATATATAATACAATACAGAATATATATGTTTGTATAGATGTGTTCCCTTATCCTCTATCCTTGAAGCTCCTGAGAATCTCACCTCCTCTCACCTATCCCCATGTCCAGCTTGGTTTCCCTTATGAAGCGTCTGAAGATCTCGGCTCCTCACTCCACTCCATCCCTTGTGTTCCGTTAGCCCTTACCCTGTATGTTGTTCTGTTATATATATATATATATATGCATGTCTCCTTATTTATGTAGTTATACCTTATGCTTTGCCCTTACTTGTATGATTTAGTTCTCCCTTTGCTCCTTGCTCTGTCCTGCAGCCCTGTATTCCAGTATGTTGTGCCTTAGTTCCTTTGTACGTGCTTTGCTCTGCCTGGCTCATCTCTTTGCTTTAGCCTGCTACATCCTGCTAACCTTTTCTAGCTATACTCTAGGCTCACTCCAGGATGTTTGCAGGATTCCTTCAGCTTTCTCCTAGGCCTCACTAGATTCGATGGCTGCTTCACAGGGCCTGGGATCATGGCTGCATAAACTTGGTGTCTCAAACCACTGAAGGATTGCAGTTGCCCAGCACCAGGTCCTTTGTCTCCATTTCCAGTGCTTTGAACTCCTCCATCGGCGCTCAGGGTCAAATATCATCCTGGACCAGTCCCTGACAAATGGCTTTAGGCCATAGTCAGGAGCCTGACAGGATCCTTCATAATATATAATTGAACATGTAAGAAAATCCCACATGTATCTTTTCTCTTTTTTCCTAAATTCAGCTAGAGTTTGTGAGAATTTTTCACTGGCCTGTCTTGTCTGAAATGAAAAATCTGGGAATACTATAATATTAGCATATCTATCATTCCCTACAGTCTTGTCTCTCGTTTATTGCAGAATTAATTATTTAAAAAATTTAAATGATTGTAAACATGCTATAACATCTCTAGGGAGATCTTTCAATACCGATGTTTGTCCTAGGTAGTCTATGCTTTCTCAATACCACAGTTTTCTTATAGTCCAATAAAAAGTTCTCTCAATGGCTGGATTGGTTATGTCTTCTGGAATTCTTATCTTGAAATGTACTCTTCTGGTTCTATCCTCTGTATCTATAACTTTCCTTTTTAGTTCTTTAAGTTTATTCTCTGCTCTACTTGGTTGTTTATGATTATTTCCACATTTTTCTTCTATCAAAATCTTCCAATCTTTGTCAGCCTATTCCTTGATTTTGTACGTCCCTTTCAATTCTTCTGGAGTTCTCTTGAATTTCCAAATGTATCTGCTTAAATTGATTTGCTAAACATTTCTTTAAATATTCAGGTGAGATGTTTGCATTTTTGCATTCAGTATCACTTTTTTTCTATTTTTTTGGGTTTCTTTAATTGGTGCCTGGTCCTTGAGCAGTCATGTCGCTCCACTCCCGCGGCATTTACACTTTACAGGTAAAAATAACTTATCGTCTATATGATTAAGGAGACTATTATAACACTACATATTTTCCTTACAAAGACGTTTAATTTCATCACTCTTTGAAGTCACATTTTTATAACTGACAATGCTAACATTTAATTGTCATCTGTGATTTTCTTATTTCATTATTGTCATTTTAGTTATATAAAATCATGTTTTATATTCATATTTTAGTTGTATAGTAAGATCAACTTACTAAATAGTGAACTGTGGTGAACTGACAAGTAACCCTGGAATGATACACAAGTTAGAGAATTTTTCCAACACACCTATGAATATTTTATTTTTGTCATGAAAATAAAATAAAAATTTAGTTTTATCACAAAGAAGCATTGTTTCAAACCATACTAGCAATCACCAGTCTGATAACTTGTATATATATTTGAACTTTTGTCAGCAAACAGTCTTTAAAATTACAGCACCATTAGGAATGTCCCGAACAGTTAAAATAAGCGTAAGTTACCTGGATTTTCCCTTGTAATCCTGTGCTGTCCATTCTGCTAGCAACATTTACTGTATTTCCCCAGATATCATATTGTGGACGCCGGGCACCAATGACTCCTGCCACTACAGGGCCAACATTTATTCCTAAAAATATTATTATTATTAAACATGCAGAAAAATGCAGGAAAAATTTTTTTTATTAAAAAAGGCATACACATACTTTCTGTAGCATAGGCAATCTTAGATGTTATATTAGCATTTTCACTTAATGCTTAAATAATAACTGGTTGTAATATGCATACAAAGAATAGACCCCAAACTGTGCTGCCCTAAGTGGAGCAGTCACCATTTGAGACCACTATCCTGCAGTGCCAATTTTCATCTTCTGTTTTTTTTCTAAATTTTTTTTATTATAAACATACAAATACAGACATGAAATATTAAATATACACATTTTTTCTGAGTAGTGACATTTTTTTTCTTGTATAGCATCATAACAGTATTGAATATACCATATTTGCTCGAATATCAGACGACCCTGATTATATGACAACCCCCCAAACTATGGATATTCCTTTAGGAATAAAATTAAAAGCCTGAATATAAGACTACCCTATAGGAAAAAAGTTTAAATTGTATATATTCATGTAAATTGCTTTTTCATATTTAATAAAAAACTTATGATATAAAAAATAAATCTCTTGTTTTTATTTACCAAAATCCTCACGTATTTAAAAGGTACTATATTTATTCCACAGTATATGTAAAGCGCACTTTTTTTTTTTTAAACTAAACAATAACTTAAAAAAAAAACTAGGTTAATAGGACTAAAACTATGACTAAGATCCATTGCAATTTTCATCAACTGACTAAAATGTGACTAAAATGTTAGGGAGGGCATATTGCATTTACCTATTTGGATTTCTGGTTCTGGTCCCCCTGAATCTCTGCCAACGCCCAGTCCCCGGACTCTGTCTGTAGCTGAATCTCTGAATCAATGCCCTGCAAACTGCAGAGGAAGATGATACTGATTTGCCCTTTATTTAAAAAGGGATTAAGATCCCAGCTGGGCAATTACAGACCTGTAAGCTTGACATCTGTGGTGGGGAAACTGTTTGAAAGGTTGCTAAGGGAATATGTTCAAGATTTTATATTGAACAGAAATCTCATTAGCAGGAGCCAATATGGCTATGTGAAAGACAGATCTTGTCAAACTAACTTAATTACATTCTATGTAGAGGTTCTTTTTATTTCGTTCATTAATGATCGCCCAGACAACATAGGGAGCCATGTCTCAGTGTTTGCCAATGACACATAATTAAGTAGGGTAATACAGTCCGAACTAGATGTATTTTTTAGACATGTGCATTCGTTTTCGGACGAATGCATTTTCGTCCAAAAATAGCATTTTCGTTCATTCGTTTGAAAAACGAATAATGAAAATGCTAAGCTAACGAAAGCCGAATTAACGAATGGTTAATAAACGAAAATCATTCATTCATTCGTCCATTCGTCGTACTATTGGCATTCTATAAGCCGAAATAGAGTCGGTTTATAGAATACATTACACATACATAGTACATTACATAAACCGACATAATGAACGAATTTCGGTTTATGGAATGCATGTAAGTCTATTGGCATTCTATAAACCGACTCTATTTTGGATTATAGTAATGCCAATACTATAGCACGAATGGACGAATGATTTTCCTTTATATTAAACCATTCGTTCAACTTCATAGCATTTACTACACATGCAATTTATAAGCCGAAAGTATTTAAATCGAACGTTCGGTTTATAGACTTTTGGAATACATGTAATACTATGGGCTTTCTATAAACCGAAACAGAGTCCCCATTCATAATTTTTTATGAATGGGGACTCTAGTTCGGTTTATAGAATAGCAATAGGATTACATGTATTCCATAAGCCAAAAGTCCATAAACCGAACGTTCGGTTTATAGACTTTCACCTTATGGAATGCATGTAATAGCACTATTGGCTTCCTATAAACAGAAACAGAGTCCCCATTCATAACTTTTTTATGAATGGAGACTGTTTCTGTTTATAGAAAGCCAATAGTGCTATTACATGTATTCCAAATGACGAAAATCTATAAACCGAACGTTGTTCGGTTTATAGATTTTCGGTTTATGGAATACTATTAGGTCAATTGATTCGTACAAACGAATGTAATGAAACAAAAATAATGAGCGAATTTCGTCCGAAACGAATGTAGTAATGAACGAAATTAGTTTTAGACTAAATAAATATCATTTTCGTCCGAATGAACTAAAAAGAAACGAAAATTTTCGTTTTGCACATGTCTAGTATTTTTGCTGCAAGAGCATTTGAACAAATTGGGTAATTGGGCAGATAAATGGCAAAAGAGATTCAATGAAGACAAGTGTAAAATTATGCATTTTGGGTACAATAATAAAAATGCAACATATATTTTAAATTATGTTTTCTTGGGGAAATCTACTATTGAAAAAGATTTGGGTGTAGCTGCACAGTGTCAGCTGCAAAGGCCAATAAGACATTGAGATATATTAAATTAGTATTGACTCATGGCAGATATTATTCTGCCTCTTTATAGGTCCATGGTAAGAATATACCTTGAATATGCGGTTCAATTCTGGGCACATTTAAAAAAAAAAAAAAAAAGAGGTCATGGAACTATGGAAAGTGCAGATTAGGGATTTAGGTTTTAG
Source organism: Pelodytes ibericus (assembly GCA_036172795.1). Lineage (NCBI taxonomy): Eukaryota > Metazoa > Chordata > Amphibia > Anura > Pelodytidae > Pelodytes > Pelodytes ibericus. Next base: position 144,823,630 of record CM069859.1, on the reverse strand, counting down.
TTTTGAAGAAAGGCTAGAAAAGATAAATTTGTACACACTAGAGAAATGGCAGCTTTGAGGGGATAATATAATAGGTATGTACATGGCCCATACAAATGAGTTTCTAATGCCCTTTAACAGAACAGTACAAAGGACAAGAGGTCACCCGCTAAGATTTGAAGATAGGAGATTTAGTAGATTTACGACAATGGAAGGGATTTTTTTTACAGTAAGGACAATTAAGATATGCAATTCACTGCCTGAAGAAGTGGTTCTAGCAAATATGTTAGATGCTTTTTAACGCAGCCTGGATACTTTTTTAATGAACCGGCATATAGAGGGCTTTGCATGTTAGTATAGGCATTAATATTATTTAGTGCTTGTTGATCCAAGGAGAAATCTGATTGCCATTTTAAGTCAAGAATGAATTGCTTTCCCAACTGAAAGCAGAATTCAAAATTTCTGAAAGAGGTTTTTTTTTTACCTTCTTTTGGATCAACAGCGGTAAACAGGGGATAGGAAAAGTGTTGAACTTGCTTGATGGACACCAGGGGCAGATCCAGAGTCTGATCTCGGGAGGGGCACTGCCAGATTATTTTGAGGTGGGAAACAGATCTTGGCAATGTAGTCAAAAGCAAGTGCAGTTCACAAAGCCCAGCCAGCCAAGCCTTGCCCTACAACAATAAGGTGGTGATTGCTAACATCTGGCAAATTACAGTAACTATAGTGCCAAGTGTTTGCCTACACCAATTAGGGACATAATTAATAATGTTTGACACCCCAGCTACTAGTACTGTATTCCCATGATGCTCAGACAGTTATGCAACTGGCTGAGTATCATATGTGCTCTAGACCACAGCAGCTACGATGCAAAATAAATTGGTGTGGACATTCCAGCTGCTGTAAAGGGACACCTAAACGTAGCTCATGCTATGAATGTAAAGAATAAAAAAATGTAGATTGTGCAAGCAAATGCATAAATTAAGAAAAAATGTGTCTGTTGTGTCTCCAGTTTATAACATCACCTGTGACTTGATATGCTAATTAGCTATTTTCAATGGGAAATGTGTAATTTGCTTAACAAGCCGCAAGGTAATGTCATAAACAGGAGACACCACAGGCACATTTAAAATAAGTTTTTCTTAATTTATGAATTTGTGTGCAATTTTGCTAACACAATGCATAGATAATGTCTGATCTTTTTGTATTCTCGACACTCACTGTATAAACAATATTTAGGTGAGAGCAGAGGCGTCGTTAGGGGGGGGGGGGCTACTGGGGCCGGAGCCCCGAGTCTGTGAAGCTTCCCCTGCTTCCTGCTCTGTCACTATGATAACCCCGCCCCCAACCCATGTGACCGGCAGGAACCCACGTGTTCTCCCTCACAGCACAGACCACGAGGGATGCTGTGCTGCTGTGGAGAGGCTGCTCTCTGCTCCAGGGGCTGCAGAAAAGCCTCCTCTATGACCTGCCACTTACCTCCCATCAAGGAACAGGCTGCACAAGGTAGGATCTCCATGTATTTTTATATAAATATCACCAACAGGCATGGGTGTAGGAACCCCCAAAAATCTGGGGGGGACAGCATTTTTGCTCGCCGGGTATAGCAGCAGTAAAAATAAAGCTTGTCACAGTGTATATTATATCACCAAGTTCCCACCAACATTACCAGGATCCTTGGTATACAACAGATACATTCACAGCACAACATCTGCATCAGGCAGGTGCATTTTATCACTGTTACATGAAATATAGTCAGCGAGCTGTGTGTACACCATAAAACATACATCAGTATGAACCTACCACTTCTGCTGGAATGCCATTCCATGTATCCACTACCCTGTCAGTAAAGTAATACTTTCATTAGTCCCTGACCTTATCTTATATCTAGGATAGCCTTACACCTATCCCATGCATGCTTAAACAACTTCACTGTATTAACCTCTACCACTTCTACTGGAAGGCTATTCCATGCATCCACTACCCTCTCAGTAATGTAATACTTTCATTGGTCCCTGGCCTTATCTTATATCTAGGATATCTAGGATAGCCTTATCCCATGCATGCTTAAACTCCTTCACTGCATTAACCTCTACCACTTCTACTGGAAGACTATTCCATGCATCCACTACCCTCTCAGCAAACAAACATTACATTTCTGACCAGAAAATAAACTGTAAAATATTAAATATTTCCGGCATTTCCAAAAGCTTAAGGTGGACCCCAAATATATGTATATAACTAGTAACATTTATACCAGGGCTTGACAACCTTAACTAAGTTTTAGGAGCCAGGAAAAAAATCTAGGAGCCAGACAACAGCACATACACACAATCACATGCAGTCATATACAGTCAGTCACATAGACACACACTCATACATACATACAGTCTGCCAGGCACACACTCACACATACATACAGTCTCTCAGACACACACACACTCATACATACAGTCTGTCGCAGACACACACTCATACAAACATGCAGTCTGTCAGACACACACTCATAGATACAGTCTGTAACATAGACACATACACTCATACATGGTCTTTCACATACACACACTCATACAGTCAGTCACATATACACACAAACTCATACAGTCAGTCACATATACACACAAACTCACACAGTCAGTCACACACATACTCTCAAACTCACACAGTCAGTCACACACACACTCTCAAACTCACACAGTCAGTCACACACACACTCTCAAACTCACACAGTCAGTCACACACACACTCTCAAACTCACACAGTCAGTCACACACACACTATCTCATTGCAGGGAAGGTGGGCATTTCCGTTCCAGGTTTGTCTGTGCCTCTTACAAAGGCACAGACCATCATTACTTATTAATTACATTATTTTGCCCATTCATTTGCCAGTGTTTTGTTTTTTTTGCCCACATTCATTTGCCAGGGTTTTTTTTTTTGCCCACATTCATTTACCAGGGTTTTTTTTTTTTTTGCCCACATTCATTTGCCAGATTTTTTGTTGCCCACATTCATTTGGGCAGTAATATTGTGCCAGCCAGATGCCTGTAATATTATGCCAGTCAGAGCCCAGTAATATAGTGCCAGCCAGATGCCTGTAATATTATGCCAGTCAGAGCCCAGTAATATAGTGCCAGCCAGATGCCTGTAATATTATGCCAGTCAGAGCCCAGTAATATAGTGCCAGCCAGATGCCTGTAATATTATGCCAGTCAGAGCCCAGTAATATAGTGCCAACCAGATGCCTGTAATATTGTGCCAGCCAGATGCCTGTAATATTATGCCAGCCAGATGCCTGTAATATTATGCCAGTCAGAGCCCAGTAATATAGTGCCAGCCAGATGCCTGTAATATTATGCCAGCCAGAGCCCAGTAATATTATGCCAGCCAGATGCCCAGTAATATAGTGCCAGCCAGATGCCCAGTAATATAGTGCCAGCCAGATGCTTGTAATATTGTGCCAGTCAGATGCCCAGTAATATAGTGCCAGCCAGAGCCCAGTAATATAGTGCCAGCCAGAACCCAGTAATATAGTGCCAGCCAGATGCCTGTAATATTCTGCCAGTCAGAGCCCAGTAATATTATGCCAGCCAGATGCCCAGTAATATAGTGCCAGCCAGATGCCCAGTAATATAGTGCCAGCCAGATGCCTGTAATATTCTGCCAGTCAGAGCCCAGTAATATTGTGCCAGTCAGATTCCCAGTAATATAGTGCCAGCCAGAGCCCAGTAATATAGTGCCAGCCAGATGCCTGTAATATTCTGCCAGTCAGAGCCCAGTAATATTGTGCCAGTCAGAGCCCAGTAATATAGTGCCAGCCAGATGCCTGTAATATTATGCCAGTCAGAGCCCAGTAATATAGTGCCAGCCAGATGCCTGTAATATTGTGCCAGTCAGAGCCCAGTAATATAGTGCCAGCCAGATGCCTGTAATATTGTGCCAGTCAGAGCCCAGGAATATTGTGCCAGTCAGAGCCCAGTAATATTATGCCAGTCAGATGCCTGTAATACTGTGCCAGTCAGATGCCTGTAATATTGTGCCAGTCAGATGCCTGTAATATAGTGCCAGTCAGAGCCCAGTAATATAGTGCCAGTCAGAGCCCAGTAATATAGTGCCAGTCAGATGCCTGTAATATTGTGCCAGCCAGAGCCCAGTAATATAGTGCCAGCCAGAGCCCAGTAATATAGTGCCAGCCAGATGCCTGTAATATTGTGCCAGTCAGAGCCCAGTAATATAGTGCCATCCAGAGCCCAGTAATATAGTGCCAGCCAGATGCCCAGTAATATAGTGCCAGACAGAACCCAGTAATATAGTGCCAGCCAGAACCCAGTAATATAGTGCCAGCCAGAACCCAGTAATATTGTGCCAGTCAGAACCCAGTAATATAGTGCCAGTCAGACCCCAGTAATATAGTGCCAGTCAGAACCCAGTAATATAGTGCCAGTCAGAACCCAGTAATATAGTGCCAGTCAGAACCCAGTAATATAGTGCCAGTCAGAACCCAGTAATATAGTGCCAGCCAGATGCCTGTAATATTGTGCCAGTCAGAGCCCAGTAATATAGTGCCAGCCAGAGCCCAGTAATATAGTGCCAGCCAGATGCCCAGTAATATAGTGCCAGCCAGATGCCCAGTAATATAGTGCCAGCCAGAACCCAGTAATACAGTGCCAGTCAGAACCCAGTAATATAGATCCAGTCAGAACCCAGTAATATAGTGCCAGCCAGATGCCTGTAATATTGTGCCAGTCAGAGCCCAGTAATATAGTGCCAGCCAGATGCCCAGTAATATAGTGCCAGCCAGAACCCAGTAATATAGTGCCAGTCAGAACCCAGTAATATAGATCCAGTCAGAACCCAGTAATATAGTGCCAGCCAGATGCCTGTAATATTGTGCCAGTCAGAGCCCAGTAATATTATGCCAGCCAGATGCCCAGTAATATAGTGCCAGCCAGATGCCCAGTAATATAGTGCCAGCCAGATGCCCAGTAATATAGTGCCAGTCAGAGCCCAGTAATATAGTGCCAGCCAGATGCCTGTAATATTGTGCCAGTCAGAGCCCAGTAATATAGTGCCAGCCAGATGCCTGTAATATTGTGCCAGTCAGAGCCCAGGAATATTGTGCCAGTCAGAGCCCAGTAATATTATGCCAGTCAGATGCCTGTAATACTGTGCCAGTCAGATGCCTGTAATATTGTGCCAGTCAGATGCCTGTAATATAGTGCCAGTCAGAGCCCAGTAATATAGTGCCAGTCAGAGCCCAGTAATATAGTGCCAGTCAGATGCCTGTAATATTGTGCCAGCCAGAGCCCAGTAATATAGTGCCAGCCAGAGCCCAGTAATATAGTGCCAGCCAGATGCCTGTAATATTGTGCCAGTCAGAGCCCAGTAATATAGTGCCATCCAGAGCCCAGTAATATAGTGCCAGCCAGATGCCCAGTAATATAGTGCCAGACAGAACCCAGTAATATAGTGCCAGCCAGAACCCAGTAATATAGTGCCAGCCAGAACCCAGTAATATTGTGCCAGTCAGAACCCAGTAATATAGTGCCAGTCAGACCCCAGTAATATAGTGCCAGTCAGAACCCAGTAATATAGTGCCAGTCAGAACCCAGTAATATAGTGCCAGTCAGAACCCAGTAATATAGTGCCAGTCAGAACCCAGTAATATAGTGCCAGCCAGATGCCTGTAATATTGTGCCAGTCAGAGCCCAGTAATATAGTGCCAGCCAGAGCCCAGTAATATAGTGCCAGCCAGATGCCCAGTAATATAGTGCCAGCCAGATGCCCAGTAATATAGTGCCAGCCAGAACCCAGTAATACAGTGCCAGTCAGAACCCAGTAATATAGATCCAGTCAGAACCCAGTAATATAGTGCCAGCCAGATGCCTGTAATATTGTGCCAGTCAGAGCCCAGTAATATAGTGCCAGCCAGATGCCCAGTAATATAGTGCCAGCCAGAACCCAGTAATATAGTGCCAGTCAGAACCCAGTAATATAGATCCAGTCAGAACCCAGTAATATAGTGCCAGCCAGATGCCTGTAATATTGTGCCAGTCAGAGCCCAGTAATATTATGCCAGCCAGATGCCCAGTAATATAGTGCCAGCCAGATGCCCAGTAATATAGTGCCAGCCAGATGCCCAGTAATATAGTGCCAGTCAGAGCCCAGTAATATAGTGCCAGCCAGATGCCTGTAATATTCTGCCAGTCAGAGCCCAGTAATATTGTGCCAGTCAGAGCCCAGTAATATAGTGCCAGCCAGATGCCTGTAATATTATGCCAGTCAGAGCCCAGTAATATTATGCCAGCCAGATGCCCAGTAATATAGTGCCAGCCAGATGCCCAGTAATATAGTGCCAGCCAGATGCCTGTAATATTCTGCCAGTCAGAGCCCAGTAATATTGTGCCAGTCAGATGCCCAGTAATATAGTGCCAGCCAGAGCCCAGTAATATTATGCCAGTCAGATGCCTGTAATATTGTGCCAGTCAGATGCCTGTAATATTGTGCCAGTCAGAGCCCAGTAATATAGTGCCAGTCAGTGCACAGTAATATTATGCCAGTCAGATGCCTGTAATATTGTGCCAGTCAGATGCCTGTAATATTGTGCCAGTCAGATGCCTGTAATATTGTGCCAGCCAGAGCCCAGTAATATAGTGCCAGCCAGAGCCCAGTAATATAGTGCCAGCCAGATGCCTGTAATATAATGCCAGCCAGAGCCCAGTAATATAGTGCCAGCCAGAGCCCAGTAATATAGTGCCAGCCAGATGCCCAGTAATATAGTGCCAGCCAGAACCCAGTAATATAGTGCCAGTCAGAACCCAGTAATATAGTGCCAGTCAGAACCCAGTAATATAGTGCCAGTCAGAACCCAGTAATATAGTGCCAGTCAGAACCCAGTAATATTATGCCAGTCAGATGCCTGTAATATTGTGCCAGTCAGCCCCCCCCCCTCCTTCCCTAGTACTTACACTTCACTGCTCCCTGTCCCCCGCCGGATGTCTCCTCCGTGCAGTCTTCCCTCTTGCACGGAGGAGGGAAACCGTCACCGGATGTGACACATCCGGCGGCAGTTTTTTTTTTTTTTTTTTTTTCGGCGTCGCATCCATCGGATGCGGCTTGCCGGAAAAAAGCGGCAAGCAGGGTCTGGGGGCCCCGTTTGCCTCGCGTTCTGGGGGGGATTTCACCCTACCTGTCCCCCCCACATTTTTTACTGGGGGGGATCCGTCCCCCCCCATCCCCCCCGTTTCCTACGCCCATGCCAACAGGTGAGTACTGGGGAAGGGGGTGGAGGGAGGGTGACATTAATGGGCAGAATAACCCTGGCAAATGATGGATGAATTAACCCTGGCAAATGATGGAGAAATTAACCCTGGCAAATGATGGAGAAATTAACCCTGGCAAATGATGGAGAAATTAACCCTGGCAAATGGTGGAGAAATTAACCCTGGCAAATGGTGGAGAAATTAACCCTGGCAAATGGTGGAGAAATTAACCCTGGCAAATGGTGGAGAAATTAACCCTGGCAAATGGTGGAGAAATTAACCCTGGCAAATGATGGTTAGTGATGGTCTGTGTGGAACAGAAATGCCCCCTTCCCTGCAATGAGATATAGCAGCAGGGAGGGGGGACATATTGAGCAACATTTTTTTTATTTTTTTTTAAATACACCACTTGTATGATTATGTGACAGACTGGATGTATGTATGAGTGTATGTATGTATGAGAGTATGTGACAGACTGTATGTATGTGACAGACTGTATGTATGTGACAGACTGTATGTATGTGACAGACTGTACGTATGTATGTGATAGACTATGTATGTGTGAGACTATGTATGAGTGTGTGTGTCTATGTAACAGATTGTATGTATTTATGTATGTATGTATGTATGTATCTGTGTGACAGACTATGAATGTATGTGTCTATGTTACTGACTGTATGTATGAGTGTCTGTGACAGACTGTATGTATGTGTGAGTGTCTGTGACAGACTGTATGTATGTGTGTGTGTCTGTGACAGACTGTATGTATGTGTGTGTGTCTGTGACAGACTGTATGTATGTGTGTGTGTCTGTGACAGACTGTATGTATGTGTGTGTCTGTGACAGACTGTATGTATGTGTGTGTGTCTGTGACAGACTGTATGTATGAGTGTGTGTCTGTGACAGACTGTATGTATGAGTGTGTGTCTGTGACAGACTGTATGTATGAGTGTGTGTCTGTGACAGACTGTATGTATGAGTGTGTGTCTGTGACAGACTGTATGTATGAGTGTGTGTCTGTGACAGACTGTATGTATGTGTGTGTGTCTGTGACAGACTGTATGTATGTGTGTGTGTCTGTGACAGACTGTATGTATGTGTGTGTGTCTGTGACAGACTATGTATTTGTGTGTGTCTGTGACAGACTGTATGTATGTGTGTGTGTCTGTGACAGACTATGTATGTGTGTGTGTCTGTGACAGACTGTATGTATGTGTGTGTGTCTGTGACAGACTGTATGTATGTGTGTGTGTCTGACAGACTGTATGTATGTGTGTGTGTCTGACATACTGTATGTATGTGTGTGTGTCTGTGACAGACTATATGTATGTGTGTGTGTCTGTGACAGACTGTATGTATGTGTGTGTGTCTGTGACAGACTGTATGTATGAGTGTGTGTCTGTGACAGACTGTATGTATGAGTGTATGTATGTATGAGAGTATGTGACAGACTGTATGTATGTGACAGACTGTACGTATGTATGTGATAGACTATGTATGTGTGAGACTATGTATGAGTGTGTGTGTCTATGTAACAGATTGTATGTATGTATGTATGTATGTGTCTGTGACAGACTGTATGTATGAGTGTCTGTGACAGACTGTATGTATGTGTGTGTCTGTGACAGACTGTATGTATGAGTGTGTGTCTGTGACAGACTATGTATGTATGAGTGTGTGTCTGTGACAGACTATGTATGTATGAGTGTGTGTCTGTGACAGACTATGTATGTATGAGTGTGTGTCTGTGACAGACTATGTATGTATGAGTGTGTGTCTGTGACAGACTATGTATGTATGAGTGTGTGTCTGTGACAGACTATGTATGTATGAGTGTGTGTCTGTGACAGACTATGTATGTATGAGTGTGTGTCTGTGACAGACTATGTATGTATGAGTGTGTGTCTGTGACAGACTATGTATGTATGAGTGTGTGTCTGTGACAGACTATGTATGTATGAGTGTGTGTCTGTGACAGACTATGTATGTATGAGTGTGTGTCTGTGACAGACTGTATGTATGAGTGTGTCTCTGTGACAGACTGTATGTATGAGTGTGTCTCTGTGACAGACTGTATGTATGAGTGTGTCTCTGTGACAGACTGTATGTATGAGTGTGTGTCTGTGACAGACTGTATGTATGAGTGTGTGTCTGTGACAGACTGTATGTATGAGTGTGTCTCTGTGACAGACTGTATGTATGAGTGTGTGTCTGTGACAGACTGTATGTATGAGTGTGTCTCTGTGACAGACTGTATGTATGAGTGTGTCTCTGTGACAGACTGTATGTATGAGTGTGTCTCTGTGACAGACTGTATGTATGAGTGTGTCTCTGTGACAGACTGTATGTATGAGTGTGTCTCTGTGACAGACTGTATGTATGAGTGTGTCTCTGTGACAGACTGTATGTATGAGTGTGTCTCTGTGACAGACTGTATGTATGAGTGTGTCTCTGTGACAGACTATATGTATGAGTGTATGACAGACTATGTACGCATGTACGAGTGAATGTGACAGACTGACTGCATGTATGAGTGTGTATGTGTGTCTGTATATGACTGTATGTGATTGTGTGTATGTGCTGTTGTCTGGCTCCTAGATTTTTTACTAGCTCCTAAAACTCAGTTAAGTTAGTCAAGCCCTGGCATAAATGCAACTAGTTATATACATCTATTTGGGGTCTACCTCAAGCTTTTGAAAAGGCTGGAAATATTTAATATTTTACAGGTTTTGTGATTATAAACGTAATATTTTTTTGCTGCGAGGGTGGTGGGTGCATGGAATAGCCTTCCAGTAGAAGTGGTAGAGGTTAATAGAGTGAAGGAGTTTAAGCATGCGTGGGACAGGTATAAGGTTATCCTAGATATTAGGATATTTAAGACTGACCACACCTGTACCTATGCATCCTATACCTTTATCTTATATCTATACCTTTACCTATGCATTACTATACCTGTATCTTATATCTGTACCTGTGCATCCTGCACCTGTGTCTGTCCTAATAGCTTATATCCGTACCTATGGATCCTGTACCTGTCCATATAGTCTAAATCTGTACCTATGCATCCTGTATCTTTATCTATATATGCATCTGTATCATATATGTACTCATGCATCATCATGTACCTATATCTATCTACATCTATCCTATATCTATACCTATGAATTCTGTACCTCTGTCTGTCTACCTATCGATCATGAGACATCATTGTATTTTAAGTATTATTAAAGCTGTGGGCTATAGCCCCAGATCATTTTTGAGCCTAGCAACGCCCCTGGGTGAGAGAATCCCTTTAACTGCAATTCCTATGATGTTCATCCAGCATATAAATAAACGTGTGTTTCCTCTACTATACACATTGCAAGACAGAGTGACCGAGAGAGAGAGGGGGCAGTAAAGAGAGTGAAAGAGAGAGAGGGGCAGACAAGAGAGTGACAGAGAGAGGGGGCAGTAAAGAGAGTGACACAGAGAGAGAGTGGGCAGACAAGAGAGTGGCAGAGGGGGTGGGGCAGAAAAGAGACTGACAGAGAGAGACATTTAGAGCAACCATGAGAAACAACATAGTGATACAAAGGGAGACAAGGAACAGCAAGAAAGAAAGAGGACAGAAAGAGAGGAAAAGAGACAGTTTATTGCGGCAGAAGGAGAGAGACTATCTAGTAAATACCTGAGATGCTGTGAGGGAAGTTGGCATTAGTGGAACACTTGCTGCAGGAAGGGGAAGTTAGAGGCTGAAGGGCAGAAAGGAAGCGGCGGAGCTTGATGCAGATAATCTCTATGAAACTCTTGCACAACTCAGCTGCTGAGCAAGATACGGAAACTCCACAAGCTCTCTAAAAGTGCTGAGAGATGGCTGGCAAAGCAAGCTGTAACAGCACATAGTAATGCCACTGCTCGGAGGGGGGGGGGGGGGATTGCTTAGTTGCTCCCCCCTAGATCCGCCACTGATGGACGCACATTTTTTTTTCATCCTTTACTACAATGTAACTATGTAACTATGATTTGCCTGATACTGTCACGTGTGTGTTTCCCCTCCCATATACCTAGCAAGTTAACTTAAAACATCTCAGACCTGTTCCCTCCCTCACTGCTGGAGATTTAGTCAAATAAAATCTAAAACAAGACTAAAACTAAAACATTTCAGATGACTAAAATACAACTAAATTAAAATGGCATTTAAGTCAAAAGACTATAACTAAAACTAAATCAACATTTGCTGTCAAAATGAACACTGTAGGGAACTGTAATCCCAAAAGTTAAGCCTCAAAGGGATTCCACGGGTAGATCCTTATCTTTTTATTACAAAAAGTACAAAAATCCTAAAAAAGTGACTTAATTAACAATCTAAATAGAAAATTTTATATTTTAGAACAAATTGCGAAATTATACGAAAGAGTGTCAGGCACCTATCTTGCGTCAGTAGCCTGTCTCCTCCGTGAGTCCCCAACCGGGGGAGGCGTGGGCACACAGCGGGGTCCCTCCCCAGGGACATGAATAGATGACAGCGTTTCGGTCCTGAAATGGCCATTACAAATACACTTTCTTAATGGCATGTTTTGTGATTACCTGGATGTATTTGTGGTTGTCTACCACAATGATATATTGGTGTTCTCCCTTTCTCTGGTCGTGCATCGTGTACACATGCGCAAAGTACTTACCTGCCTTTGTGATCATGCCAAACTTAAGAAACTTTGAGACCACTACAGTAGAATTTCTGGGATTCATGCTAACACCACAATGGTTGCAGATGGACGACAAGAAAATTTTAGCCATCACTCTGTGGCCCAGTCCTACATACATGAAAGAAGTACAACAATTTCTCGGTTTTGGCAACTTCTACAGGAAGTTTATCTGCAACTTCTCCAGGTTGTTTCAGCCCTCAGTTTCTAGACAAAGAATGAACAGCAGCACCCATTCTATCATTTCCAGACCCCCATCAACCATTTGTACTAGAGGTGGATGCCTCCGAGAAAGCTGTTGGGGCAGTTCTGTGGTAAAGACTGGATAGGCAAGAACAGTTACACCCCATTTCTTTCTACTCCAAAAGACTCACAGTCCCCAAAAGTAACTACGACATAGTAGAAAGGGAACTACTTGCCCTGAAACAAGCCCTTGAGGAGTGGCGGCATCTCGTGGAGGGTGCCCTTCACCCCATTCTTGTATACACAGACCATCATAATCTGGAGTACGTGCATACCATAACGAGACTAAAACCATGTCAGGCTGGGGTTTGTTGTTTAGTTTTTTTTACATTGCACATCACTTACAACCCTGATTCTAAGAATGGCCAGGGCAATACTTTATTTTATCTATACGAGGGTATGGAGGATGAAGACAAAGAAAAAATCAGCTCTGGGAGAAACTATGTACCTACAGTACGCCCTCAATGACAAAAGACACACCCCAAATACAGCCCCATTATGGTCTCCTGTATGGACAGAGTAAATGTTTGTTGCCCACAGAGACATAAAAAAAAAAATTCTGGTGGGCCACCATGCAAAACAATGTAATTGCCTATGTGACTGCCTGCCAGATCTATGCTGCTTCCATAGAAACCAGCAGGTCTATTACAACCATTGTCGGTTCCAACCCGTCCTTGGATTGAAATCGCTATGAACTTCATAGTTGAACTTCCTCCCTCACAGGGCTACGCCACCATCCTGGTTGCGGAAGACAGATTAACTAAAATGGCAACTAAAATGGCACACTTCATCCCTGTCAAGAAACTCCCTACCACTACTGAGACCACATCTATATTCAGTAAGGAGATTTTTTGTCTACACGGGCTCCCAGAGACCATCACTTCTGATTAGGGGAGTCAATGCACGTCCCATTTTTGGTGTGCCCCAGACAATGGGCAGGTTGAAGAAGAAAGAAGAAGAAAGGAGAAATGCCTGTGGAATGCTGGACCTGACAGTTATAGGAAAATTCTGCTGTATGCAATAACTGAAGCCAATCACACTGTAAATACATTACACTAGATGCTGTTCAAGGATATGATTTGTGGTCTCCAGTGCTGCGTACAGTGGCATGAGCACTTCCCTCTTTCTACTGCTAAAACTGCTCCCTATGCATCCAAGAATTATGTAGCATTACTTTTATTTATTGTCTCCCTACATTTAAGTCCTCTGAAATTATTACTCCTAAAATCCCTTTCCTTGGATAATGTTAGGACTCAAATATTCTATCTTTTGCTTTTGGATTTGTACACCTGTTGTAATATGATATTTTGGAATATGGGAATATAAGTATAAACTCGCTGTATCAATTTCTTTAATATATTTTATACTGTAGTTTAAACGTCTCTCAGAATAAACCCATTTTCTAGTTGCTTAGCTTGGCATATAACATATATATATATATATGGTTAAGGTACTTGTTTTGCTAGCATTTTTATAAACTTGCTTTATTAAATTATTATTATCTAAGCAGCAGCAGTGTGTTTGAGTGATTTGTCAATTTGGGAATTGTCTGCTTGGGATATAATTCTGCCAGAATTCCTAATATAAATTGGTTGGCTTGGGGGTATTATTCAATTGCATCTGATTTTAATAACAATATTAGTGTTTAAGTTTAACAAAGCAGCTATAGTGAAATCCATTGTGCCATATTAATTCATTCATATTCACGAACCACAACAAATGGCATAGTCGGCAGGATTCTGCTGGAACTATGTTATGAATATTGGCAGTTAATAACCAAATTGACAAAATATTAATTTTTAATATTTTTTATATAAATTTATTTTTTATAATTTTTTTGATAAATTAATATTTTTCCAATTGTGATTTAGTCATTAAGCCTTCCAAGTTATTTGTGTGTGTCAATATCACGCTGCGACGAGAGTAGTGTGCTTTGATGTTGTCACAGCTGCAAGAGGCTTATTCACTAAACAGTTAGTTTGTATGTTTAATCTGTAAATGTAAATCAAGGTTCTGCACTGCCCAATGTAATATATCTGGATAAACTGGATATTACGTGCATAAAATCATGCTGTATGTATGGGGTTTTATTATTTAGTAATGCTTGTACCCTAGAAATTTAGAGTGCGTGTTACCTAGCCAAGTGACTAACTACTGACTTGTCACTAGCACTTGTATCTAGACAGGTGACTGGGTAAGCAGATAAAAAAAAATTCCCAAGATATTATGTATGTGTTATGTGTGAGTTTGTTTGTTTTCTAGAAGGCCAGGAAAAAACATTAAACAGTTTGTGTGTTCTGTATCTTTCACTGTAAGTTTGTGTGTTTTTCCCCGAGTGAAAGTAAAACCCATAAATGCGGCCTGTGTGTGTGTGTGTTAGTGGTACAATACATACTAGTAAGGCTCACTACAACACGTATGATTGTTCTGCTGTCTGATTGCACTTGAGATTCTGAATGGGTTTCCTTAAGAATAAGTTGAGTGCATTAATGGGGGACAAGAGGCCCACATTTGGGGCAGTAACACACTGGGCTACCACTATGGACATATGGAATGGAATAGCGGATGAGCTACTACGGTACGGTGCTCCTGTGTACTCAGAGGTTGGGGAAGAGATAGGAGGTATAGCACTTTAATCTTAATTTAGGAGTCTATTCTAAACATGAGAGTAGGGCTGCAGCAGAAGTGGGTTTGATTATTTTACATGCCTCCAAAAATGAGGTAGTAAAGAGACAGGCCCTAGAAAAAGATTTAGCTGATGTAAAACAAAAATTGTGAATGACAAATAAATGTTTGGAAAATAACAATGCTGGTAAGATTGAATTACAGGAAACAAATACTCAGTTAAACCACAAACTTAACAGTAGTCACTCACAGGGGTAAAGTGCCATATAACTCCAGAAAGGTGAGAACACTGACTAAAGGGCCCTGCAAGGACCCAGAGTCACTTTTCTCACCCTCCTCTGAAGAAGAATAGTCAAAATACACTTATGTTTTCTCCTTTGATTATGACGAGAAAGTGGACAGTTGTAAAGCTTACCCACTCATCACCAAGCATGGAAAACGAAGGGTACACAGTGTGTCAATATAGCTGAGCTAAAAAAAGGTCAAATCATGTTTTGTTCAATAGGTGGGAAGATTTAAAGAGAAAGGTACAGGTTAATGTACCTATTTCTAAAACTCACACTAATGAAGCAAATCTGATACAAGTCATCTGAATTTAATATTCCTGTTTCTAACTCCTGTCCTCCATCCTAGGAAAACAAAACATCTGTACCCGTCAGCAAAATTAGAGGCCATAGCGATTTCTTCTGGGACTGGGACCCATGGGACGGCTGATCCCCGGCACGAAATGTGTTACCCATCACGGCTGGGGATCGACAGTCCCATGTTCCTTTGACTGTGTGGTGATGTAAAGAAACCAACCTCACCAGGGTTTTAGCTTTAGTAGTGCTGTAGGGTAACCCAAGTTTGTAAGCCCCACCATTCTCATAGAGGGTGCAGGGGAAGAGTAACTAAGGCAGTACAAACAACAGTCACAAATTCCATAAACAAAGGGCCCCAGGTTTATGGTTAATATTTTGGGTTTCTAATTTCCTGACAATATCATGGTTACCACATCTGGTAACCATGGTGATAAGATCACCCATGAGATATTAACGGAAAATGCTTATTGGCCACACATGTTGAAGGATGTTCAAAACTTATTGCCAGGGTTGTCTAATCTGCTTTCAGTTTCAGCTACATGCACCCACTCATTGTGCACCTCTTCAAAAACGAGGTGTGGTGATGCCATGGATGGACATCCAAATTTACTTCATCGGACCAGTAACTAGATCAAAAGTATATGCTAACTGTCACTTGTTTATTTACCAAATGGATAGAATATATAAGTTGCCCTAATAATACAGCAGTTGTGTGCTGTGCTGCTTATTAACCACATATTTTCCAGATTTGGATTACCCCAGCGAATCGAGTCGGATCATGGGAGTCGTTTCACCAGTGAAGAAATTACCAAAATGTGGAAAATTCTGGGGGTAAAGAGGAAACCATATTGCATATCGTGCAGCCTCTAGTGGTAGAGTAGAACGGTATAACCAATCTATTGTAAATATCCTTTAGAAAATTGTCAAAGAGACAGGTAAGGATTGGGATGTTAAAAAGCCTTTAGTTCTGATGGCCATTAGAGCCACACCTAGCACTGCTACCAAGATGTCTCCTTTTGAGTCGATGATAGGAAGGAAAATAGTGCTACCCCAACATCAGCTTTATCGTACTGCCAATTAGAATTTAATAAATGCTGCAACTACCCACCAGTATATGGAAAACCTTCATAAGCATTTACAACACGCATTTTTTTTCACCGAATGTAATCTGGAGAAAGCTGCTATTAGCACTAAGACATACTATGATCTTAGGACCACCCAGAAGGAATATGGTGTTAATGATCAAGTGTACCTCTATAACTTTGCTAGAAACTAGACAAAGGAAAGACATTTTTACCTTCTTGTAAGGGACCCTATGTCATCACTGACAAGCTATCTCCAGTTGCTTACAAGATTAAGATCAAAGATAATGGTTTCCATGAAAAATGATTTACCCCTGTCTCGACAATTTTGATTGTCATTGTGCATCATCTTACCAAGATGGCACACTTTCTTCCTTACACACACCTACCTCCGGCTACTGAGACTGCTGATCTCTTCATACGAGAGGTGTTTAAATTACATGGCCTACCTGAAAACATAGTATTGGATCGGGGAACCCTATTCACCTCTCATTTCTGAAGGGCCTTCTGTACTGAATTACATATCCACCATACCCTCACTACAGCATTTCATCCTCAAAGTAACGGTCAGACAGAACGAACTAATCAGACCTTAGAACAATATTTACGATGCTTCACCACACATCTTCAAGATGACTGGAGTAAATATTTACCACTAGCGGAATTTGCTTATAATAACCACATCCACAGCTCTACTGAATGGTCGCCATTTTTTATTAACTATGGCTTCCACCCCTCCTATCTCTGGCACCGTTCCTTCTGCCACCATGCATGTTCGTAATCTCACCTGCACGTATACTTTACTATGCAATACTTTTCTCCAATCCCAATGACGGTTCAAGAGCTTTGCCGATCTCCACAGAACTGCTGTTCCTGTCTACTAAACTGGTGATAGGGTATGGTTATCCACCAAACACCTGAAACCCACTAAGAAGTTGGGTCCCAGATTCATTGGTCCCCATCACCGAGGTCATCTCTCCCCTGGTCATGAAACTCCAACTGGCTCCCTCCATGAAGGTGCATCCAGTGTTCCACGCTACTCTGCTCAAACCTTGGGTGGACAATCCCTTCTCTGAGAGGCATGTATCTCCTCCCGAGCCAGTATTGATTCATGGTGTGGAAGAATGTGATTCTCGTGTATTTCGGAAGCGTTTATCTATTTGTTCTATTGTTGCTGACCTCGGATTTCCCTGACTATTCTTCTGCCTGCCTGTGCCCCTGAACCTTGACTGTCCCATCGTTTTGCTGATATTCTGGTAACCTGTCCTTGGCTTGTCTTATCGTTTGCTGTCTCTCTGATACCCCTGATAATGGACTGTTTTTTCATACTGCAGCTTTTCTGGTATTCCTGACCCCTGGCTATCTTTACACACCTCCTTTATTCCTAGCAAGTGTGGATTACAACTGTGGTATATTCCTGCATTAAACCCTCGCAAGAGTGGATTACAACTGTGGTGTGTCCCTGCATTTAACATCCCATTGAGGGAGTATAGAGACATCCTCTTGATGAAACCCCTGTGGTACTCTGCAGAGGTGGCCAAAATTGTAAAAAACAAAAAGCTAGCATTTAGTAATTATAAAAATACTCAGAGTGAGGAAGATAGAAAGATTTATAAGAGTAGGCAGAAAGAAGCAAAGCAAACTATAAGAGCTTCCAAAGCACACACAGAAGAGAAAATAGCCCAGTCAATGAAAAAGGGGGATACAACATTTTTTAGATACATAAATGAGAAAAGGAAAGTAAAACAAGGATTAGTTAGATTAAAAACAAAATAAGGATGCTATGTAGAAGAGGATAAAGGCTTAGCAGACTGCCTTTTGATGCATGTAAGTTTACAGAGGAAGAGGATTTACTTCAGCTGTCTAAAGTAAAGACAAATAAGTCGATGGGACCTGATTGGATACATCCAAACTCATCAAAAGAACTTAATGGTGTACTAGCAAAACCGTTAACAGATTTATTTAACCAATCATTGTTAACGGGAGTAGTTCCAGAAGATTGGAAATTAGCAAATGTTGTGCCCAGTCACAAGAAAGGTAGTAGGGAGGAGGCGGGCAACTATAGACCAGTAAGTCTTACTTCAGTAGTGGGGAAAATAATGGAAACCTTGTTAAACAAAAGGATTGTTGAACATCTAAAGTCGCTTGGATTTCAAGATCAGAGACAACATGGGTTTATTTCAGGGAGATCATGCCAAACTAATCGTATTGATTTTTTTGATTGGGTGACTAAAATAAAAGATCAGGGTGGTGCAGTAGACGTTGCTTACCTAGATTTTAGTAGGGCTTTTGACACTGTCGTACATAGAAAGCTTATCAATAAACTGAAATCTTTAAGTTTGGATTTCAATATTGTTGAATGGATTAGACAATGGCTGAGTGACAGGCAACATAGGGTTGTAGTCAATAGAGTATATTCAATGCAAAGTCTGGTTACTAGTGGGGTACCTCAGGGACCCATTCTTCAGGGACCCATACTTGGACCCATTCTCTTTAATATTTTTCACGTAACAGGAGGATATGATAGAAACATTTAAATACATAAAGGGAATCAACACAGTAAAGGAAGAGAGTATATTTAAAAGAAGAAAAACTACCACAACTAGAGGACATCATCTAAAATTAGAGGGGCAACGATTTTAAAAGTAAAATCAGGAAGTATTACTTTACTTAGAGGGTAGTAGATGTATAGAATAGCCTTCCAGCAGAAGTGTTAGAGGTAAACACAGTCAAGGATTTTTCTAAATACTTTTATTAGTCCCCAGTTCCCATTCTTATAGCTAGGATAGCCTTGTGTCTATCGTGGGACAGACACAAGGCTATCCTAGCTATAGGAATGGGAACTGGGGACTAATAAAAGTATTTAGAAAAATTGGGCAGACTAGATGTACCAAATGGTTCTTCTTATCTGCCGACACATTCTATGTTTCTATGTTTCTTCCTTATTACCACTTTCTGTCTTTGAATTGTGTCCGGTTCCTACTGTACTACAATCAATCTACGGGAGCAAGGTTAGTTCCCACTTTCTCACATACTCTAGATATATATATATTTTTTTATCGTGTTGTTCTGCATATTGGCCTCTATCCAGTATCTCATCCCTCACACAGTGTCCAAACATAGTTATATCAGTATAAGTAAGTGTGGGTGGTGTTAAAGGGGAATTTTTTCCTTATTTCTATTCTATGGCAGACAGTTAATTTTAATCCTTTCACCACCATAACTCAGTCACTGTCAGGGAAACCTTTGTGGGGAGTCCTTTAGGGAGAGATGTGTTGTCAGGGCTTACCTTTGTTGGGAGTCTTTTAGGCAGAGATGTATGCTCACCCTTGCAAACAAACACAGACCAGGGTGACCAGGTAAGAAGCCACGTGGCCTGTGAGTTTGTGCACTGGGGCTGGTCAGGATATCCAGGTAAAGTTACAGACAAGGATAAGAGCAAAAGAATCTTCGTGGGTAAGCCAGAGGTCAGAGGAAGCCAGAATTCAGAATAAACAGGTAACAAATCCAAGGTCAAAAGCCAAAAATGATTAGGAATACTGGAAGTCAAAATCACAGGAACCAAACAAGGAATCCAGAGTCAATGAACTGACACTGCCCTTAGGGAGAGGCAGTGTCTTATACCTTGTCAATTACCGTATTTGCTCGATTATAAGACGACCCTGATTATAAGACGACCCCCCAAACTTTGGATATTCCATTAGGAAAAAAACTAAAAGCCTGAATATAAGACTACCCTATAGGAAAAAAGTTCAACTTGTATATATTCATATGTAAATTGCTTTTTTAATAAAAAATTATGATATCAAAAAATGTATTTCTAGTTTTTATTTCTTTTTATGTGCCAATGCTGCCTTTCTCTTTCCCTTGCCCCCATTTTTCTCTCTCTCCCCCCTCCCCTTGTCTGTCTCTTAACCCCCTCACTCCCATTGTCTTTGGCTCTTAACCCCTTCCCTCCCCTTGTCTCTGTCTCTTAAACCCCTCACTCCCCTTGTCTCTGGCTCTTAACCCCTTCCCTCCCCTTGTCGCCGTCTCTTAACCCCCTCACTCCCCTTGTCTCTGTCTCTTAACCCCTTCCCTCCCCTTGTCTCTGTCTCTTAACCCCTTCCCTCCCCTTGTCTCTGTCTCTTAACCCCCTCCCTCCCCTTGACTCTGTCTCTGCCCCTCCCTCCCCCTGTCTCTCTGTCCCCCCTGTCTCTCTGTCCCCCTCCCTCCCTCCCCCTGTCTCTCTGCCCCCCTCCCTCCCTCCCCCTGTCTCTCTGCCCCCCCTCCCTCCCTTCCCCTTACCTCAATTTGAGGTCAGATTATAAGAAGACCTCGATTATAAGACGAGGGGTAGTTTTCAGATTTTTTTTTCTGAAAAAAACCTCGTCTTATAATCGAGCAAATACGGTAGGTATGTGATTCAGCTGGAGAGTTACTGACAGGTCTCAGCCTTTGGTGAAGTCCAGCCCCCTAGTGCTGCAGGCAATACAAACATAAACAGGAGTATTTCAAAGTTCTGAAATGGCTCAGAGGCAAAATAGCAGGATACGGTCCAGAAGAACCACAGTTCAAATCCCCTGCTGGGTGCATCTGGGGCGACCACGTCTGGCAGTCTGGATGTCACGGTGGCGATCCTGACAGTCACATGCACTCTTGGAGAAGGGTGCATTCGTTAGAAACTGGTGGGATATTTTAAAAAAGTTCTATCTTTTTTTTTATACCATATTTTAGTGTTGCTGGATTTGCTAGTTAATCCAGACACTGAAACGAAATTGTCTCTCAATTTCCAAAGGCTTAACTCAGTGCATTAGAATATTTACACAAAACAGTCCCCCCCTTTCTTTGTTTTTTTTTTGCTATCATTTGTTTGGCCAGTTTCCTAAATGGAGTACCAGGCACAGTCCAAGGCAGCACTAGACCAGCTTTGCCGTGAGAAATTGATTTCCTGCCAGGGAAAAACCAAAGAGGAGCTAGTACAAGTGTTGGTAGATTATAACTTTCAACAAGCAGCACAAAGTGATGCCTCAAACACTTCTGAGGGAGGCATGGTCACAGAGGAGATACCTGCATCTGTTGTTATGGATGTACCCAGATCTGGAGATCCCTTGGACTCTTATTACAAACTGTCCTCAAATACATGGACTCAGCAGATACAAGCCTAAAACTGCGGCTCATCCTTAAATATCAGGAGGCTGCAGAGCGCTAAGCTGAGAGAGAGGCAGAAGGCTACAAGAGAGCATGAATTAAAACTGGCAGAATTGGAGAGGTCAACTGCCTCACCTATCAGTGTTGCTTCGAGAGACTTTTCTGCACCCAAACCATGGGCAGATAATTTTCTAACTTTGGACAAAGATGGGGATCTGGATATTTTCCTGCGCAGTTTTGAAAAGGTTTGCATGCAGTACCAGTTACTAAAGGACCAGTGGGCAAAGAACCTCACCCCTGGTCTCAAAGGTCTTGCGCTGGAAGCATTTGCGAAGCTGCCGGCAGAATCTGATCAGGACTCTAATGCAATTAAAATAAATGTATAGATCCAGATCCGCACACAAAATGATGGGGTGCCGAGGTCCCGGGACGCCACCCAAGTCACCAAGTATAAGGACCCACAAATAGAGGACCCAGCACTCAAAATCTTTAGTGGATATATTTATTTAGAACACAGGTAATGTTTCAACCCTCGCAGGTTTTTTTCAAGCCTCAAGGCTTAAGACTGCACTGCAGAAATGGTACCTTACTCCTGATGTGTACCAAAAGAAATTCCGGACTTTACAGAAACGTTCCACCGAGAGTTACACTGCAGATGTGGGTCATCTTATAACAACATTCTGACAGTAGACTAGAGGGCTAGAGATCAAAACCTTTGAAAACTTGGAAGATCTAGTCATCAAGGAACAGTTTTTGCAGCTGTGACCGGCCAATGTACAGGAATGGCTGCTGTACCAGGAACCCAAAACAGCATTGGAAGCTGGGGAGTTAGCAGATTTTTTGCCAACTGAGCGCCAGCAGACCGGAGAAGAGGTTTTGTGAAGGGAGCATCCAGCTGGAAGACCTCTACACCATGACCCCCTTTCACCCAGCCTCCTGTGCCATCTTCTGTGTCAGCTTTCACCTCAGGGAGAGGAGGAGATAGTGCCACTTCTGCACATGGCGATAGTCGCAGATGTTTTATGTGTAAGAAAGTTGGGCACCTTAGTGCTACCTGCCAAGAGAGAAGGAAACTGGCACCCTCATTTGGAGGAGGTCGTCCTGTCGGAGTTCTGTGTTGTTAATGACCAAACCAGAGGGTAGCAGCAATGTGAACCTGCAACCAGTTACAGTGGAAACAAAGGTAACTGTGGGACTCAGGGAGGGTGGGGCTGATGTGACTCTTGTGCTTCCAGAGCTGGTGCGCTCTAAGGATTTTATTCGGGGCAGGACTCTAGCAGTAAAAGGTATTGGGGGAATACATCCTGCAGTGCCAATGGCACAAGTATATTTGGATTGGGGAGCGGGGAAGGGTTTGAGGGATGTTCAGGTATATGATAACATTCCTACAAATGTATTACTGGGTACTGATTTAGATAGGCTTTTATCACAGTAAGTGCCTGATAATGATACTTGTGACCTACCCCAACCACAGAGTGGCCCAACTATGAAAAAGACAGTATGTGAAAGTGTACCTAGCTTGTCTCACTGGGAGGTAGGACAGAATGAGTGTGCTTGTCCGACTGTGACTGACCCTGGAGTGTCTGAGGTGCCGTTTGAGAATGTGGAGAGGCAGGGTGGTGGGGAGGAAGGACAGAGGATGAGTGGGTGTCAGACTTAGCTGGTTCCCCAGGCCCTTTATGTGTGCTTTCTCAGAGTGGATGTGGGGGAGAGACAGAAGTTTCAACGTTAGCAGTGGTAACCCAGCAGCAGCCTTCCCGGAGTATGGGGCAGGGGCTGATTGGGCCTGTGGGCTCAGAGTGTAACCCACAAGCCAGAACAAATTGCAGGCGGCATGGGAGGGTCCGTTTACTATTCTGCAGAGGGTCAATGATGTGAACGATGGGGTATCTCTGGATGAGAAGGGGGTGAGCACCCTGTTGTATATCTCAGTAGGAAGCTGCTGCCAAGGGCTCTGTAGAAAAGGAGTGTCTTGCTATCGTGTGGGCATCGCAAAAACTACAGGCCTATCTGTATGGGCGCCACTTTACCATGATTACTGATCACAACCCCCTACATTGGTTACACAAGGTGGTGGGGACAAATGGGAAACTTCTCAGATGGATTCCAGTTCTCTGGCAATATGAGTTTAATACACAGCACAAAAAGGGGAGTACACATGACAATGCTGATGGATTGTCACGCCAAGGGGAGGATTCCATCTAATACGCAAGGTAGAGGATGTTAGCCTCCTCCCACTGCGTCTCTTATATGGGGGAGGTGTCACAACAATTGGTGTAGTGCATACCTGCATCTACTATCCAGTAGAGATGGTATGACCTTTGTGATCTGAAACGCTTTACAACTTGAGTGTTTCCTTTGAAGCTGGAACTGATGTTACAAGGTGTGAAATGTTACACTAAGTTAGTTGCCAGCAAGTCTATCTAACATAGGTATGTATCCCCTCATAGATAGTAGGGTCTTTTGATATTTTAAATGACCCTTAGCACCCCATTTATAAATTGTCTTGGTGGGGGCAGTGTTAGGACATTAGTTATATCTGTATAATTAAGTGTGGGAGGTGTTAAAGGGGGATTTTTATCCTAATTTCTAGTTTAGGGCAGACAGATAGTTAGTTAATTTTAACCCTTTCACAACCATAACCCAATCACATGAATTCTTGGAGTAGGTTGCATTCATGACAGACCCCTCCAGATCTAATCGCAAACCCCCAAAAATGCCAGTCCCAGATAAATATGCTGGTGATCCTCGCGAACGTAAGGTTTCTTTAAACCAATGCCATCTCCATTTTAGGGCACAGCCAGAAACTTTTTTTACTCATGCTAACAGGATAGCATTTATTATTAACTTACTGCATGGCGAAGCTCTCGACTGGGCCTCCCCTATAATGGAGCACAACTCCCCATTACTATAGTATTCAGATGCTTTCATTTCGGCCTTCTGAGCAGTAGAGATAGAGTAGATACACTAGAGATTCGGCCGAGACCAGTCTAATGGATAGACATGTGCAAAACTAAAATGTTCTTCTCGTTTTCGTCCATTCGGACGAAAATGTTATTTATTTCGTCTAAAACGAATTTCGTTCATTACTGCATTCGTTTCAGACGAAATTCGTTCATTATTTTCGTTTCATTTTATTCGTTCGTACGAATCAATTGACCTACACATTCCATAAACCGAAAGTCTATAAACCGAACATTGTTCGGTTTATAGACTTTCGGCTTATGGAATACATGTAATGCTATTGGCTTTCTATAAACCGAACTAGATTCCCCATTCATAAGAATTTCTTATGAATGGGGACTCTTGTTCGGTTTATAGAAAGCCAATAGTATTACATGTATTCCATAAGCCGAAAGTCTATAAAACGAACGACGTTCGGTTTATAGACTTCCGGTTTATAGAATAGCAATAGCATTACATGTATTCTATAAAAGGAAAGTCTATAAACCGAATGTCGTTCGGTTTATAGACTTTCGGCTTATAGAATACATGTAATACTATTGGCTTTCTATAAACCGAAATAGAGTCCCCATTCATACGAATAGGTCAATTGACCTATTCGTATGAATGGGGACTCTATTTCGGTTTATAGAATAGCAATAGGATAGCATTACATGCATTCCATAAACCGAAAGTCGTTCATTATGTCGGTTTATGGAATGTATGTAATGCTATTGGTATTCTATAAACCGACTCTATTTCGGTTTATAGAATGCCAATAGCACGAATGGACAAATGATTTTCGTTTATTAACCATTCGTTCATCGGCTTTCGTTAGCTTAGCATTTTTGTTATTCGTTTTTCGGACGAATGGACAAAAATGCTATTTTCGGACGAAAATGCATTAGTCCGAAAACGAATGCACATGTCCACTAATGGAACTCCAGCAAGGCAGACAATCCATGGCACAATTTGCCATTGAATTTATAACATTGGCATACGAGACGGAGTGGAATACTCAAGCTCTCAGGGCAGCATTTAGAAAAGGACTAAATTAATCTATAAAGGATGCTCTAACCTATCGTGATCTTCCAGAAAATCGAGAAGAATTTATAGCACTCTGTCTCAAGCTAGATGCTCGTAACCAAGAGAGAAGAAAAAAGAGAGCGAAAGAGAGAAGACCTCAATCTCTCAGAGATAATTCTATTCCTGAAACCAACCCTCCCATCACAGTTTCTGAAACCGCCTTCTCTTCTACTGAGCATGTGGAGATTGGCCTCGTTCTTCATCTCTCCACTGCTGAAAAAAAAGATGCAGATACCTAAAACTTTGCTTATATTGTGGTCAGAAGGGCCACATGGCACAGAGATGCCCTAAAAAGGCAGAAAACGATCATGCTTAGTGGGAGAAAAAGGCATTCCACTGAGCATGCCTCTCTCTTCTCACAGATTTCTGGTTCCCATCACGCTGCAGTGGAAAGGGCACCAAATCACCACTCAAGCCTTCATAGATTCCGGGGCTGCTGGAAACTTCATTGATCAAAAATGGTCCCATGAACACAAAATTCCACTCCAGAACAAAGCTCATCCCAGTTCTGTAGCAGCTCTAGAATTCACTCCACTTGGTTCCGGTATCATATCTTTGGAGACATAATTTATCAAACTAAAGGTGGGAGTCCTTCATGTCGAATATATTAACTATAATGCCCTATCCAGCCCACACCAGGCAATAATTCTCAGTTTGCATGGTTAAAACACCACAACCCAACCATCAATTGGAAAGAGGGCCAAATCATAGCATGGAGCAAAGAATGCATCAAATCATGCTGCATATCCATTCAAAGAATTCATACTGCACTAAAAATACCTCCTAAAGATCCTCAGTCATTAATTCCGGTCCACTATTGGGAGTTCTTGGATGTTTTTCTAGTCAGAAAGCAGATATTCTACCCCTTTTTTCTTATTGCTTGTTGTCTCTATTTTTTTTATTTTTTTTATTACAAAATATCAAAAGACATACAATTTTGTAAAACAATCAAAAGTTTGTGGGGGGGAGGAGCCCCTTACCACCAGACATTCATGTAATAGTACTATTGGCTACGAAGGTTGTACGGTTTATAGACTTTCGGTTTATAGAATACATAGAATTACATGTAATTCTATGTATTCTATAAACCGAAAATCTATAAACCGAACGACCTTCGGTTTATAGACTTTCGGCTTATAGAAAACGTGTAGTACTATTGCCTTTCTATGAACCGAACGAGAGCCCCATTCATAAGAATTTCTTATGAATGGGGCTCTCGTTCGGTTTATAGAAAGCCAATAGTATTACACGTATTCTATAAAAAGAAACGAAACAAAAATAATGAACGAATTTCGTCTGAAACGAATGCAGTAATGAACGAAATCAAAACGAAAATGTTAGTTTTGCACATGTCTATTCCTATCCCACAATAAGACGTGACTTTTATATAATAAGAAAAAGAGAAAGGGGAAAGAGAACATTTTGTATAATATATATGTCACTGTGTTCTGTAAAGGATCTTATATACAGTCGTATAGTTATGTATTATAGCCATTCTATTTATATATTTTTTATATGTTTCTGTGCTCTGTTACATTGTGCCTTATATTGTATACAGAGTTATGTTTCATGTTGTTTTAGATATGTGAATATGTTTTATTTTGAACTTATGGTATGTTCCCTGTATATATTACCATGCCCCATGCTGATACTATATTGCGTTTTTATGTATATTATGATTTGTTTACTGTTTCCCCCCCTTGATTCCTCTCCTCCCCTTTTCCCCTCCCCTCTCTTCTCCTCCCCTTTCTCTCTTTTTTTTTCTAGCTTGCTTTTTGATTTTTTTCTATACTTCTCTTCTTGTTTTTTAAGTGTAAATAGATCTTTCCTATATCCTCGTCTTGGTTTCATGTAATAGGCGTCTCTCTGCCTTCAGTGATTTTGCGGTCCTCCACCCGCTATGCCGTCTATGCGGGTGGAGGACGCGTCACTATGGCAACGAAACGCCATCCCCATGACGACGAAGTTCCCGGAAGTTCCCTGAGTACTAACTTCTGGTTTCTCGGTAACATAGAAACATAGAAACATAGAATGTGTCGGCAGATAAGAACCATTCGGTCCATCTAGTCTGCCCAATTTTTTTGAGTACTTTTATTAGTCCCCTGTTCCCGGTCTTATAGCTAGGATAGCCTTGTGTCTATCCCACGCATGCTTAAAATCCTTGACTGTGTTTACCTCTACCACTTCTGCTGGAAGGCTATTCCATACATCCACTACCCTCTCAGTAAAGTAATACTTCCTGATATTACTTTTAAATCGTTGCCCCTCTAATTTAAGATTATGTCCTCTAGTTGTGGTAGTTTTCTTCTTTTAAATATACTCTCTTCCTTTACTGTGTTGATTCCCTTTATGTATTTAAATCATATCCCCTTGTTACGTCTTTCCTCCAAGCTATACATGTTAAGATGCTTTAACCTTTCCTGGTCAGTTTTATCCTTCAACCCATGAACCAGTTTAGTAGCCCTTCTCTGAACTCTCTCCAAAGTATCAATATCCTTCTGGAGATACGGTCTCCAGTACAATACTCCAAGTGAGGTCTCACCAGTGCTCTGTACAATGGCATGAGCACTTCCTTCTTCCTACTGCTAATACCTCTCCCTATGCAACCAAGCATTCTGCTAGCATTTCCTGCGGCTCTATTGCATTGCCTACCTTCAAGTCCTCTGAAATTATTACTCCTAAATCCCTTTCCTCAGATGTTGAGGTTAGGACTGTACCAAATAGTCTATATTCTGCTTTTGGGTTTTTACGCCCAAGGTGCATAATCTTGCACTTGTCCACATTAAATGTCAGTTGCCACTGCTCTGACCATTTTTCTAGTTTAGCTAAATCATTTGCCATAACGTAGTTCTCAGCCCAGTTCCAGCTGAATGAAATCATTAATTCCAATGTTTTTTATCGGTCTATTATATTTTATTTTACTGTACATCCGTTTTTCCCTTTTGTTATTTTATATTTATTTATATATATAAATATATATTGTACCTATTTTATTTTTGTGTCCATGTGACCAATTATTGCTATCTGTCTTTTTGTGGTACTGGACTTTTTTGTGGTCTTTTTACCCTACATATACGCATGTTTTTATTCTGTGATGTATAATAAAAAAAAATCATTTTCATAAATATATGTCTTGTTTTTTTGTGGGGTATATTTTAGCGCTGTCTCTTTTTTCATTAACATACCATGTCTGCTTTAATTTTTGTAAGTTGTTATTTATTTTGTCCATATTGAGCTTATTTATTTTATCTTTAACCTCTTAGTGACAATACATTTTGACCTTGACTTTCCCTTGGTGACAAGGGCTGTTTTTACATTTCTGGGGTGTTTATGTTTAGCTGTAATTTTCTTCTCTCTCACATACTGTACCCACACAAATTATATGTTGTTTTTATCATCATAAGAAGGGCTGTCATTAGATTATGTTCATCACATCTTATAATTTACTACAATAAAAATCATAAAATATGATGAGATTTAAAAAAAAAACACAAATTCTAACTTTGACCTAAAATATAATTTACACTAATACAATCATTAAAAGAGACCCCATCTAAATAGTTTCTTAATGATGTCTCGAGTTCAGAAATATGCATGTTTCCATGTTTTTCTGCATTTTCTTGCGATTTATGGGGCAAAAACCAAAAATAGTATTTTTGTTTTTTTCCTATATTGACCTTTTGACCCCAACCCGAACCCTAAATCTAACTCTAAATTTAACCCCAACTCTAACCATCATGCTATGCCTTTAATTTTAATTTAATTCTAACCCTACCCCTTATGCTAACCCTAATTTAATTTTAACCCTAACAGCTAATCTAACCCTAATCCTAGTTTTTAGCTAATTAAGACTTTTTTTTCATTGCAATGTGCAACATATTCAGAGTGACAGAATCCTCAGAGCTGTTTTCGCAATCGTTGATCTTGAAAACCGCTCGTTTCATCACAGGACGTGTCAGGCACGTCCATTGTTGGGAATGGAGTTTCTGGCTGGACGTGCCTGACAAGTCCATTGTCGCAAAGGGGTTAAGATCAATGATTTCTTTAGCTTGGGCATATTCTGGGACTTCTTGATTAAGTTTATCCATATTATACAATCTGATGACCAGAGTAGATCGCCAGTGCCTCTTTTATAGTTTTCCTTACTCATTAAATTAAGTGTCCTCTTCTAATGGCCTTATAGGCACATCATCTATTCGTAGACGTTTCCTGGATTTCTTGGAAAAAATAGTTTGTCATCTGTCTACTATATGATCTATTTGCTTCTGTATTCAGGAGACTATCATTCATTTTCCATTCTCTAAGATTTTTCTTACTTTTATCTGTAATTTCCCAAACTAGTGCATTATGATCTGACCATATTACCGATTGTATATTAATCTTTTTAATTCTTTCCAGCCCTAATATATTAGCTAATACTAGATCAATATGTGCATAAGAACAGTGTCTATACAAAAAATTAGTAAATTCTTTATCTTAGGGGTGTAATACACGCCAAAAATCATATAGTGTTGTTTTTTTCAGTAACATTGAGAAAGTCCTAGCTTTCCTAACCAAGGTTTCATCTTTTATTGCCTCTGCTCTAACCTTTTTATCCATATTGTATCTAGTATTCAAATGAAGACGCACGCTGTAATCAAGTTACCGACAGTTAATTCCTCCACTTTTTCTATAATATTTTGAATAAAGAATGTTACCAATGTATACGTTTCCTTGTCTATCATACAGATAAGTATTATATATCAAGCTTTGTTATCCTTTTCTTGATATCAGTTTGAAATCTATACTTTTTCCTATCCATATGGCCACCCTTCTTTTTCCTCTTCCTGTGAAGGTTTGTTTCCCCAAGTAGAAATTCTTTTCTGATTTTACCCAATGGGTTTCCTGAAAAAAAGACCATTTGTACCCTTTCTTTAAAAGCTCACTCAAAACGGATAGTTTTTGTGGCTGATTGAGACCTTGAGTATTCAATGAGAACATTCTTTTTTAATTTTTTAAAAAATATTCTTTATTTTCTTTAAACGTGTATAAAAAGGACAAACATTACATGTACATAAAGACATAAATTAACATCCATAGACATAAATACTCATCATTATTATAAAGTGCAATTTGGCCCTTCCTCCTCTCTTTATCTCTTTAGGCAATAATTGTGAGTAGGGAGGGTATTCCCGTCTAGAGTATTACTATACAAGACATTACATACAATTACTTAGGTCGGCCGGCCACGGAGGTGCAATCTAGTCCCAAATTTCTATGTTCTTCAATGTTTCAATCCATTCCTCATATTTTTGGGCTTTTATATCTGCACTTTTACTCATCCAATATAGGCCCTGTTCCATTTTTAATTGATATATCAATTGGCTTTTTAATTCAATTCCTGCTATTCAGTTTGGAAGTTTCCAGTTCCTGGCAATTAATATTTTATTTGCTGTGGGTAACTGTATTGTTAGGAGTTTACAGTCCCCTTCTGTTCCTTCATAAATTAAGTGTAATAGGATGGTTTCTGGTTGTGTTCTCACATTGGGGATTCGTAATATGTTGCTTATTTTACCTAACATTTGCCAGAGATTTTTTAGCCTCTTGCATTCCCACCATATATGTAGAAAATTTCCCCTTGCTTTACCACATCGTCAGCATGTGTCACTTTCTGATGCATACATTTAAAAAAAAATCTTGCTGGAACCAAATACCACTGATTAATAACCTTAAATTGATTTTCTTTTATTGCTATGTTATGTATAATTTTTGTTGTCAGTTGTATTGTTTTCTCATTATCCAGAATATCACCTATATACTGTTTCCCTGATTTTTTTCCAGTTCTGTAAGTCTATATTTTGTATGTTATATTCCAGAATTTCCAAACCTGTAGTTGGCAATACCTTATTAACTAATCCCAGTTTTGTCTTAATTATTTTCCAGGCTTTGGACGTCTCCTCCACCACCAGGTAACCCACATCCCTTTCTCGTGCCCCTCCCACCTGCTTCACAACTCCACGCATGTAGATATAATTTAGGATTTTTCGTCATGTATCTCTCCAGTCTATACCATGGTTGTAACTGTGCCATTTTATTTTGAGTATGATATATATAGGTCATCATTGTTGCCTCATAGAGTTGTTTTATTGAGGGGTATCCCAAAACTCCCTTATCTATTTTTTGTGTGTTGCTTGATGCTTATACATGTTTTTTTGCCTCTATTTATGTATCTATTGATTGCACTCTATATCATACCACTTTTCAGATATTCTAAATGGACAGTGCCCGAAAAAATATGTCCGTTTAGGTATAATATATGCTTTTATTGTATTTATCCTGCTCAGCCATGATAATTCATTACCTCGCCAGTTTTTTTTTTTTTTTTAGCAAAAAATTATTTTTTTCTTATTTTTGCTGTTATTTTTAGGCCTAAATAATTGAGTTCCTGGGACTCACACTTGAAGTTAAAATCTTTTTGTATTTTTTCCCTAGTCTTTTTTCCTACATTTAATGGCAAAACTATTGATTTTTCGATATTTACTTTGTCGTTTGAGAATGTAAAGATTTTTTTTATAGCTGTCATCAGTTCTTTAATTGATTCTTCTGGGTCTGTTAAGGTGAGGAGCACATCATCTGCATACATTTGAATTTTTAGTTTTTCCTGTTCAAGTGAGATTCCCTTTATCCTCCTATTGTTCCTAATGTCTATTGACTATATTTCCATTGTTAGAATATATAGGAGTGGGGACAAGGGGCATCCCTGTTGAGTCCCATTTTCGAAATTAAACCAATTTGCTCGTATATTTTGGCCTATTGCGACTGTACTGTTGCGAGAAATCTTCCATCTAGTCCATATGCGCAGAGAGCCTGAAACATGAACCCCCAGTCCACCCTGTCAAATGCCTTTTCCGCATCTAATGTAATTGCCACAAGTGATTTTTTTTCTCTTTTGGCTGTGTCCAAGATGTCAATTGTACGTCTTATGTTGTAGTAGGCCAGTCTGCCTGATACAAAACCAATTTGATCAGGGTGGACCAGTGTGTGGAGTACATGTCTCAGTCTCTCCGCCAACACCGCTGCTTATATTTTCATATCCTTGTTTATCAAGGATATTGGTTGATAGTTCTGGACCAACTCTGGATCTTTAGAAGGCTTGAGGATTGGAAGGATATTTGCCCTTAATAGTTCTTCTGGAGCTGTTCCTTTATTCGATAATTCGTTGAACATTTCAGTAAAAATTTTTATTATACTATTTATCATGCTTTTATAGAAGAGTCCATTGAATCCATCTTGCCCTGGAGATTTCTGGGGGTTGGATCTAATAATTGCTTTTTTAACTTCATGTGATCGGACTATTTAGTTCTCGGATTTGTTCTTCCTGAATTTTTGGAATTTTAGTATTTTTACAATATGATTTAGTTCTTCCACTGACTCTCTATTCCCTATACTGTAAAGTTCTTTGTAATAAATGTAAAATACTTTTCCGATTTCTTCCACGGCCATATGGATCCCGGTCTCTCTCCTAATTTTGTAAATTCAGTTTCTTGCCTGGGTTTTTTTAAGTCTGTTTGTTAATGATTTGCTTACTCTGTTTTTCTGGTGATACCAGTGCTGTTTCCATTTATCTAAATTCCTATTGATCTCCTTGAATTCATAGTCTTTTATCTTATTTTTTATACTTTGTATTATTGTTAATCTTACTTTAGTTGGAGATAATTTATTTTTAATTTCCAAGTTATATAGTTTAATGTATTGTGTCGCTATGTCCGTGCCCCTTGTCTTATTAGCCATTATTCCTAGTTTAATTATATGGCCCTGAATCACACTTTTATTTTCACACCATAGCAACGTGGGAGAAATGTTATCCTTATTATTTTCCTTATAATAATATTCTGTGATATTTTGTAAATATTCTTGATTCTTTTTTTTTTTTATTTATTAATTAATTAATTGATTGGCATTATGATCCATCCAAATTATTTCCTTAACCCCTTGGCGACACAGGACGGACTAGATCCGTCCTGTGTGCCGAGGCGTTAGTGACACAGGACGGACCTAGTCCGTCCTGTGTCAAAACGATCACTGAAAGCGGAGTTTTTCCGCTTTCAGTGCTCTTATGGTATTGTAACGATGCTTCCGTATGGAAGCATTGTACAATACTAAAAAAAATGCCCGTCGGCATTTCGATCGCTCCGGAGAGCGATCGAAATGCCGGTTTTAAAGGCACAGTGCCTTTAAAACGCGGGCATTTCAAAAACGAGCATAGGAAGCGAATTTTTCACTTCCTATGATCAGAAACACAAAAAAAAAAATGCACGATCTTGGTCACTGGGTGACCAAGATGGCGCTGCCCTTCTAAGGGCAAGAGCACAGGAGGCAGGAAGTATCTGCTTCCTGTGCTCTCTGGCTGTCACACGATTGCCTCTTCACAGAAGCAATCAGTGACTGCCAGGCACACTGACAGGCAGTGGGGATGTTCTGCTGAACATCCCCACTGACTGGTCAGATCAATATTAACTCTATATTGATCTGACCAGTTATGATATGTCTCCCTCTCCTCACATTTTTTTTTAGTGAGGGAGAGAGACAGATCAAAGTAAGAAAAGTAAGTAAAAGTAAAAAAAAAACAATAAAGACACAACACACGAATAATAAAACAATAAAAAAAATTTTATTAAAGCAATTCCCTGCGTTTAACCTCTTCCCTGCCACTGATCTTGCGTAAGCAGTGATCGTGCACATCAGCGGATTTATTTTGGCTGTTTGTGCATTTTTTAGGGGTTAATTTTTTTTGTACTGTAATTTATTACAGTACTACAAAGGCTCTTCTAAGAGTTATTAACCCCTTCTTTGCCGTCGATCACTGCTTACGCAATGATATTGACGCCAAAGCAATTTTTATTTGTCTGCATATTTTTTTTAATTTTTTTTTTTACACATACCCGCTAGAGGATTACATGTAAAGTAAAAATATTTGAGGTTTTTTTTTTAAGCTGCCTGATCAGTAACAGCGAATTAGTGTCAAAGGCGGTTTGGTGATTTCTCAATTAAGCTCACCATTCGCCCTGGTCAGATCAAAATTGGTCGGATCAATATTCACAAAAATTGATCTGCCTCCCTCTCCTCACTTACATTTTTGTGACGGAAAGAGACAGATCAGTATTAGTGATATAAAATAACATTTTATAAAATTGTCAGGTTTTATGAAAGTCTTTCACTGTGTATTAACCCCTTCCCTGCCATTCATCACTGTATAAGCAGTAATCTTTCACAGCAACAGTATGTTTTGCTGTCTGCACTGTTTTATGGATTAATTACTTTGTACTGTAATGTATTACAGTACTAGATAGGCTCTTCTAAGAGCTATTAACCCCTTCTTTGCTCGAGATCACTGCTTACGCACTGATTCTGAGGCCGTGGACTCAGGGTTCGATTTTGACCCTGGTCAGCTTTCTGATACATCATCTAGTGATGTATCGGTGGCTGCTGAGCCCTTGCCACAAGGATTGATGGGGGTCTACCGTTAAAAAAAATATATGGTTTGGTGGGGGTAAATTACATTGGCTGGCTTAAAAGATATGTCCCATATAGGACACGGACGCAGGTTGACTACATGTCAAAATTCCAAGTTGGAATTTTGAGATGCGCATCTCACAAATGTTGCCTTCTAGCCAAAAAACAAACCAACAAACCTATGCATGGGTGCTATCCCTGTACTCGGGAGATGTTGCTAAACACATATTGGGTTGTTGTTTGGCAGTGACATATACTGAAATCTGTGAATTCATGCCTGAAGTACAATGTATGTGGAAAAAAAACTGCCAAAAAAGTACTACCACAAACTTTTACAAAGGCTGGTGGTAGAATTAGTATACAGTATTAAAATACCACCATTTGAAATACCTTAGGATGTCTATTTTCCAAAAATATATGGTTTGATGGGGTACAATTCATTGGACGGCTTCAAAAATGTTCCAAATGGAACATGGGCGCAGGCTGACTACATGTCAAAATTCCAGGTTGGAATTGCGCACCCCCTAAATGTGGCCTTTTAGCCCCAAAACAAACCAACAAACCTATGCATGGGGGGTATCCCTGTACTCAGGAGATGTTGCTGAACACGTACTGAGGTGTTGGTTGGCAGTAGCAAATACCAGAATCTGAAAATTCCTGCCTGAACTACAATGTGTGTGGGGAAAAAATGACATCCCAACCCTTTGACATAGGTTGGTGGTAGAATTAGTACTTGGAAAGTGTTAAAATACCACAATTTGAAATACCCTAGGATGTCTAGTTTTCCAAAATATATGGTTTGATGGGGTAAAATACTTTGACAGGCTTCAAAAGTGTCCCAAATGGAACATGGGCGCAGGCTGACTACATGTCAAAATTCCAGGTTGGAATTGCGCACCCCCTAATTGTGGCCTTTTAGCCCCAAAACAAACCAACAAACCTATGCATGGGGGGTATCCCTGTACTCATGAGATGTTGCTGAACACATATTGGGGTGTTGTTTGGCACTGACACATAATAGGATCTGTGAATTCATGCCCAAAGTACAATGTATGTGAAAAAAAAATTACTATCCATAACATTGACATAGGCTGTATGGAAAGTGTTAAAATACTACCATTTGAAATACCCTAGGG
This sequence comes from Pelodytes ibericus, assembly GCA_036172795.1. Lineage (NCBI taxonomy): Eukaryota > Metazoa > Chordata > Amphibia > Anura > Pelodytidae > Pelodytes > Pelodytes ibericus. The sequence continues at coordinate 144,787,393 of CM069859.1, read as the reverse complement.
TGTCTAGTTTTCAAAAATATATGGCTTTGTGGGGTAGAATACACTTTTTGGCTTCAAAAATGTCCCAAATTGGACATGGGCGAAGGTTTTCTGGACGTCAGAATTCAAAGTTGGAAAACCAAAAAGCGCACCTCTCAAATGTGGCCTTTTAACCCACAAATAACCTAACCAACCTATACATGGGTGGTATCCCTGTACTCAGGAGATGTTGCTGAACACACATTGAGGTGTTGTTTGGCACTGACATATAACAGGATCTGTGAATTCATGCCCAAAGTACAATGTATGTGAAAAAAAAAATTACTACCCAAAACATTGACATAGGCTGGTAATATAATTAGTGCATGGAAAGTGTTAAAATACTACTATTTGAAATACCCTAGGGTGTCTAGTTTTAAAAAATATATGGCTTTGTGGGGTAGAATACACTTTTTGGCTTCAAAAATGTCCCAAATTGGACATGGGCGAAGGTTTTCTGCACGTCAGAATTCCAAGTTGGAAAACCAAAAAGCGCACCTCTCAAATGTGGCCTTTTAACCCACAAATAACCTAACCAACCTATACATGGGTGGTATCCCTGTACTCAGGAGATGTTGCTGAACACATATTGAGGTGTTGTTTGGCACTGACATATAACAGGATCTGTGAATTCATGCCCAAAGTACAATGTATGTGAAAAAGAATTACTACCCAAAACATTGACATAGGCTGGTAGTATAATTAGTGCATGGAAAGTGTTAAAATACTACTATTTGAAATACCCTAGGGTGTCTAGTTTTAAAAAATATGTGGCTTTGTGGGGTAGAATACACTTTCTGGCTTCAAAAATGTCCCAAATGGGACATGGGCACAAGTTTTCTGCATGTCAGAATTCCAAGTTGGAAAACCAAAATGCACACCCCCTAAATGTGGCCTTTTAGCCCCAAAACAAACCAACAAACCTATGCATGGGTGGTATCCCTGTACTCAGGAGATGTTGCTGAACACATATTGAGGTGTTATTTGGAAATAGCCCTTCACATTTTAAGGTAATGTTTACCTAAATTGCAATCTATGTGAAAAATTTAAAAAAAAGTTTTTTTGCGGCAAACTTTGGCAAAGATTGGTGGTAAAATGGCTACATGAAATGTGTCAAAATACCCCAAGTTAATTGCCCTGAGTGGTCTTGTTTTTAAAAATATGTACATGTTGGGGGTCATTCATGGATTTAGTACAGAAATCAGTGTTACAATGTCACTATCACTAATTTTGAAAAAAAGGATTTTAAAATAGCTTTGCACTAATTATAGTTCTGGCCCTGTAACATGAATAAAAAAAACAAAAAACATAAAACATGGGCTATTTCTGAACTCAGGACATATATTAGAAACTATTTAGCAGTGTTTTTTGGTTGTCTCTTGTACATGAGTATAAGATTTTTCAAATAAAAGTCATAAATATTTTTATTTTTTATTTTTTTGCCATATTTTATTATTTTTTTTACATCAAATTATATGCAATCATCAAAACAATGGTATCAAAAGAAAGCCCTTCTTATAACGATCAAAACGATATATAGTTTGTGCGGGTACACTAAATGAGACAGAAATAAATTACAGCAAAACACAAACACCTCAGAAGTTTTAAAACAGCCCATGTCACCAAGCGTCGGACAAGCCAAAAAAGTCATGTCACTAAGGGGTTAATTAATGATTTTGTAATTTTCTGTACTTGCATGATATTACCAAGGATCAAATTTATGCAGGGGGTGGGGGGGGGGGGGGGGGGGTGAAATGGGAGAAGTCCCTCTTGCCAGGGTTGAAGGTCCTCCATATGTCATATAACTGTTGTTTTTTTCAGCAGATTTGTGAATTGTTTTGCCGTACTAATTATATTTTTATCTGCTTTCCCCCCGGCTATGCATTTTATCCATTACCGTATCTGGAACCATATTAAAATCTCCTGCCATTATAAGTGTTCCTTTAAATAGTTTTTTGTAATTTTTTAATGATATTTTCAATGAATTTTCTTTGATCTCTACATCTATTTTCGAGGAAAACATGATTGCAACTCCACTAGCTTTCTTTGTTTCCAGTGATGCTGCTAATATACTTGCTATATATTTCCCTCTAATAAGGTTTTGATTTCCTTTTAACCAATGTGATTCTTGTATGAAACATATATCTATTTTTTATTTTTGTAATAAATTATAGAGAGCAGATCTTTTATGTGGACTATTTAGGCCTTCTGTGTTTAATGAGAGGAATTTTACCATCTAGGGTTAATTTTTATATGGAAATAGATTGCACCTGCCCGTCGACCAACCCTTACTTATTTTTTGTTTTCACTGTTTAATATGTCTATGTTACTTGTACAGTATGTGAAAACAGTGAAAACAAAAAATAGTACGGGTCCTATAAGGAACCCATGGACCTGTCCTTTTTTGTGTAGGAGGGGAGACCCCATACCCTTCATCCATCTCCCATGCTCCTCCCCATACCCTGAGCATGTATTTAAATGTAGCCACATTCAGTTACTAATTAGTGTGGTTTTCCCTCCCACAAAGAAGGAGTCCATCCGTAGCCCTTAAGTATCATAAGAGCCTGATCATTGTCAACCATATATCTTCTTCTCCTGCCACCGGTTAAACTTGGGGGGAGGGGGGTATCAGGGGAAGAGAGAGTAAGGACAGGGGAAGAATAATCATCAACCAACAACACAGGAAAAAAAAACATCCCTTAGGGTAGATACAGTTTGGTCAGCTATTTTTACTTCACAACATTTCTCTTATCATTGACACATTTCGACTCTCTATCAAAATTTTGTTTTGTCTTTTTTCTTGAACCCCACCGTAAAATCAGTAAAATCTCTTCAGAACAATACACTATTCTCTCTACACTTTATTCGAGACCTTCAATCAAGCAATATTGAGTTCATTCCATCTAAGTATTTCTTAAATGCTTGTTCTCTTTGTCACACTTTTTTTACAAAGTTTTTTCTGGCAACATAATTTGGTATATATATTTTCCCCGACAGCCCTTCATATATAATTGTTGATTTTAATTTTTTACTATCTCTGGGCTCCTTTATAAATTAATTTTTTTTCTATCTAAATGGGTATTTTCCCATCTAGAAGTGAGTTGCGAAAATATATATATCAGTAGCGCTTAACACTTAACCTGTTCTATTCTGTAATGTTTACTATAACTTTTGATAATTTTCCCCAAATTTTATATTTACTGATATTAGATTGAGCCAAACCAATCTCCTTCTCCATCTGTATTTGGAAAAATAATTGATTTTCCATGGCTGCCAAAGGGATTTTGCTATATGATTTCCAATTATGTGCAATAGTTACATTAACTGCTAGAAACACATGTGTGATCAATGCATATGCAGAATGAAGTATTACCAATTTTATTTAGTGATCTCTCCAATCCTGCTAAAAGCTATTTCACAGGTACCCTGAATTTCTTTGCAATTCCTCTATATTTGATCATATGTACCCTCTTTTTGATAACACCTTCAATAAAAAAAACAACTTTTAATGACGCATACCACTTTTCTCATTTTAAATTTCACTTATTTTAAGAAAAAGACACCCTTCTCCCTACTATTCATTTAACTCAAGTTTACTAGTCTGAGTTCCCCTTTTATATATATATATATATACAGGGAGTGCAGAATTATTAGGCAAGTTGTATTTTTGAGGATTAATTTTATTATTGAACAACAACTATGTTCTCAATGAACCCAAAAAACTCATTAATATCAAAGCTGAATATTTTTGGAAGTAGTTTTTAGTTTGTTTTTAGTTTTATCTATTTTAGGGGGATATCTGTGTGTGCAGGTGACTATTACTGTGCATAATTATTAGGCAACTTAACAAAAAACAAATATATACCCATTTCAATTATTTATTTTTACCAGTGAAACCAATATAACATCTCAACATTCACAAATATACATTTCCGACATTCAAAAACAAAACAAAAACAAATAAGTGACCAATATAGCCACCTTTCTTTGCAAGGACACTCAAAAGCCTGCCATCCATGGATTCTGTCAGTGTTTTGATCTGTTCACCATCAACATTGCGTGCAGCAGCAACCACAGCCTCCCAGACACTGTTCAGAGAGGTGTACTGTTTTCCCTCCTTGTAAATCTCACATTTGATGATGGACCACAGGTTCTCAATGGGGTTCAGATCAGGTGAACAAGGAGGCCATGTCATTAGATTTTCTTCTTTTATACCCTTTCTTGCCAGCCACGCTGTGGAGTACTTGGACGCGTGTGATGGAGCATTGTCCTGCATGACATGTTTTTCTTGAAGAATGCAGACTTCTTCCTGTACCACTGCTTGAAGAAGGTGTCTTCCAGGAACTGGCAGTAGGACTGGGAGTTGAGCTTGACTCCATCCTCAACCCGAAAAGGCCCCACAAGCTCATCTTTGATGATACCAGCCCAAACCAGTACTCCACCTCCACCTTGCTGGCGTCTGAGTCGGACTGGAGCTCTCTGCCCTTTACCAATCCAGCCACGGGCCCATCCATCTGGCCCATCAAGACTCACTCTCATTTCATCAGTCCATAAAACTTTAGAAAAATCAGTCTTGAGATATTTCTTGGCCCAGTCTTGACGTTTCAGCTTGTGTGTCTTGTTCAGTGGTGGTCGTCTTTCAGCCTTTCTTACCTTGGCCATGTCTCTGAGTATTGCACACCTTGTGCTTTTGGGCACTCCAGTGATGTTGCAGCTCTGAAATATGGCCAAACTGGTGGCAAGTGGCATCGTGGCAGCTGCACGCTTGACTTTTCTCAGTTCATGGGCAGTTATTTTGCGCCTTGGTTTTTCCACACGCTTCTTGCGACCCTGTTGACTATTTTGAATGAAACGCTTGATTGTTCGATGATCACGCTTCAGAAGCTTTGCAATTTTAAGAGTGCTGCATCCCTCTGCAAGATATCTCACTATTTTTGACTTTTCTGAGCCTGTCAAGTCCTTCTTTTGACCCATTTTGCCAAAGGAAAGGAAGTTGCCTAATAATTATGCACACCTGATATAGGGTGTTGATGTCATTAGACCACACCCCTTCTCATTACAGAGATGCACATCACCTAATATGCTTAATTGGTAGTAGGCTTTCGAGCCTATACAGCTTGGAGTAAGACAACATGCATAAAGAGGATGATGTGGTCAAAATACTCACTTGCCTAATAATTCTGCACTCCCTGTATATATATATATATATATATATATATATATATCATACATTTTGATAAATATGTATATTTTTATCCTTTTTTCATTTTTTATTTTTTTTTTATTTTTTATATATGTATTTTTTATTTTTTCATCTCCAAACCATTTTGCATTATTTCCAGGGCTCTCATCAGTACCATTCTTCCCTCTCTTTACATTCTTTTCTCTCTTTTTTCGTATTTAAGGTGTTTTCACCATTCTAAATTGGAAGCCAGAAGGCGAAGCGCATCAGGGTTCCAGTTTTTGCCAACAAGGTTATACTACAACATTCTACCCGGTGTAACCTTTACATGTATATGTGTTTTTATTATTTATGTTTATTCGTTGATTAAGCCTGTTCTTCTTTCTCAGTGCTTATTTCCCTTTAGCAATAGAGTTAGAATGAATTTTCTGTATACATTACTTAATTTGCTCTCTCATCTAGAAATACTCTATTAACCCAACAGGAACTATAGCAATCTATGTCACAATTCTTTGGGTATTTTTGCATAGACCTAAATGACAAGTGACTATGCCATAATTTTTATTTATAATTCTAAATAAGCAACTTAGTACAATTTAATAAAATAATGTTGCATATACTATTTCCTTACCTACTCTTAGAGCAAAGTCATTGTAAGATTGGTAGTTGATTTCATCAAGAACATCAAACATCTCTATTGAAAAATCTGCCAGTGTACTCAAATGGCAATATATCGTTTTTTTTGCCTGTAAAACAAAAATAAACATTTTAGGACAGATGATTAGTCTAAGTTTGTTAAATGCAGAGATGTCAAAGGTATTACTAACAATTCATCAGGATCCAAGCATAATGTACAGGAATGTGCAGTAAATATAAAAGAAAAGCATAGATAGTATCTGTATTTTTAGGGACCTGTCATGGGAATTAAAGCTATATGAAAGGGAACCTATTTGGGGGAATTTAAGGTAGATGGAAGGGAACAATAAATCGATTAACAAGGGGTTGTTGGTATTGATCCTATCTTGGGGCAATAAAATCAATTAACTTCTAGGAAAGATCACAATGGATTAGAATAAACAAATCAATTAATTTATAAACAGTAAATAAGAGGAAAAGTGTTGATAATATCTTGGGGCAATAGCATCAATCAAAGTCTTAATCTGCTTTGGGCAAATTAAGTTTACTTAAAAAGGACCAAATATTTCTGATAATACATGATACACCCAGATTGTGCATGGAATAAATAATATATTTATGATTTAAAAACCTTGAAGGATGTACAATCACAATGAGATCAGTTTCACTTCTACCGTCCAACAATCCTATCATATCTGCATTGACAGTACTGCCTATATTCACATTCCACCACGTTTTGTTATGTTTTTAAATAGCCAGTGAATAAGCCCTTCTGTATAAGCACCTGACACTAACTTCCCGTGGTGTTCACCTAAAGACTCAGGGGTACCCAAGCCTGCGCATGTGTGGACAAAGCTGACATTTAAACAACTGCCATCCTTTACATAGAAGATAAATACACAGCTGACAGTATGAGATAAATAATATATTTCTGATTTAAAAACATTGAAGGATGTACAGCCACAATGAGATCAGTTTCACTTCAACACTCAACAATTACATGATAGCTGCATTGACTGTACTGCCTATATCCACAGCCCATACTACCATAAAATGCATATAAAAAACTATTTGAGTATTATTATTTTACCATTTATTATTTGTAACAAAAATCTATTTTTTGTAACAAATAGATTATTTTCTTATTTCATGGGGTCCCCAATCCTACATTTAAACTTGTATATCCTTAGCTTTTTTATAGGGATTAAACACTGAAATAGGATCTAGTAAAACACTTATTATCTAAATTATGTGCTCAGAGAAATACAAGTAGGGCTAGTTAATCCTTTGAATTACCTTAAAGCACAGCATTTTTTGATGGTAACAATTTAGAGGCTCTTTATCACAATTCATTATAAAAGTTTACTTACATCGTCCCACCTTGAGTACACCAATATGTACTTTAGTATTGATACATATTTAATGTACCAAGGTTTGTCTTAACTATTATTGACGTTTGCTAAAGTAGAACTTGTAGCTGTGCTTCTTGCAATGTAGTTTTTTTTTTTTTACACAATGGGACGATAGAGAAGATATTGTGGAATAGACGATAGCTCAGATCTCACGACCATTGGTTCTATGAGTGGTAACTAGAGTTGAGCGGACACCTGGATGTTCGGGTTCGGCGGGTTCAGCCGAACTTCGGAAAAAAGTCCGGGTTCGGGCTCGAGCTTGACCCCGAACTTGACCCCGAACCCGAACCTCATTGAAGTCAATGGGGACACAAACTTTTGGGCACTAAAATGCCTCTAAAAAAGTTCTGGAAAGGGCCAGAGGGCACCAAAAGGAAGTAAACTGTGGGTAAGAGTAGGACAAGTGCCCTGCAAACAAATATGGATAGGGAAATAACATCAAATAACATAAAATACATACAAATTAAAAATACAGCTGAGCCATAAAATAGCACTAGATGGAATCTTTGATTTTAGCTTTGGAAGAACATAAATCTAAATCTAAAGCATGGCTGCCAGGAGGATCAATAGAATTATCCATTTGAGAGAGGGTTGGAGTGCAGGGTATTCTCTTTCAGTTTATACTAAGTGACCCATGGGTTGAGGAGGCGGTGACCGTGGCGGTGTAGGTGGAAGCGGCGCTGGAGGAGGAGGAGGAGGCAACCAGAATTTTTCAAAGTGCGCTGTAAGCACAGTATTTGACAGTTCTATTTGACTCTCAGAAATGAAGTGCATCGCAAGACGCAAATGTACTATTTACCACCCAAAACTATTAGAATTTTTCAAAGTGCGCTGTAAGCACAGTATTTGATGGTTCTATTTGACTCTCAGATCTGAAATGAAATGTTTAGAAATCGCTTAGAGCACTGGCGACATTTTTCCTGTTAGACTGAGGCCTCCTCTGACAGGTAGGATCCCGCCGCAAGTCCCTGCTGCGGGATCCGAGCACAGCTCATCGCGTGTAGCCGAAATGATCGGTTCAACTCTAGAACATTGCCAGCTCAGGGAGAAAGAAAGCCATCTGAAAAGTCTAATCTTTAATGTGCCAGGGCTTTGTTAGTGAATGTTTACTATTATATTGTAAATAAATACGTTTAAAGAGAGCAGTAAACTTCTCTATTTTTGTGAGTGGAATGCCTATCATCCATTAAGAGTATACATATGTAAATGAGTTGAGACTGAGAACACTCTTATATGTTTTTTCTTATATTTTGAGACTTTCAAGAATGCAATGTTGAGTTCATTCCATCTAAATAAGTATTTCTTAAAAGCTTGTTCTCTTTGTCACACTTTTTTACAAAGTTTTTTCTGGCACTAAATTTTGGTATATATATTTTCCCCGACAGTCCTTTATATATAATTGTTGATTTTTAAATTGTTCTTTCTCTGAGCTCCTTTTAAATTTCATTTTTGTTCTACTTAAGTGGTAATAGAGTTACTTTCCCATCTATATATATATATATTTATATAGTTATATATTTTTCCCCACATTTTATATTTACTGACATTAGATTGAGCCCAGCCAATCTCCTTCTCCATCTGTATTTGGAAAAATAATTGATTTCCCAAGGATTTTTCTACATGATTTCCAATTACGTGCAATAGTTACATTAACTGCTAGAAACACATGTTATAAACAGTCTATACGCATAGCTCATGTTTGGCCAATGCATATATGTTATTAATGAAGTATTACCAATTTAATTTAGTGATCTCTTCAATCCTGCTTAAAGCTCCTTCCCAATTGAGTAGGACATCGTAGTAAAAATTTCCTTGCAACTCCACTATATATTAGAGATGGGCAAATCGAAAATTTTTGTTCTTCATTTCGTCCAAAACAAATTTTGTCCATTGCTGCATTCGTTTCAGACGAAATTCTTCATTATTTTAGTTTCGTTATATTCATTCGTACGAATGGAAAATAATTCACCTGTTGGAGAATTCGGTTCAAAGAGTCTAATTAATACGAATTTCATTCGAATTCCATTCGAATTTCATTCGAATTTCATTCAAATTTCATTCGAATTTCATCCCCTACCTTATGCTATTGAGCTGTTGAAATTCATCTCTTTCATCCGAATTCCCCAACCTTATACTATGTATTGAATGAACATAGGTGAAATGTTCATTCAGACGAATTGAATGGTGAAATGAATGCAACAATGGACGAAAATGTCCTCACTTCAATAGTATAAGGTTGGAGAATGCGTTTGAAAGAGTCAAAATTTTCGAATTTCATCCCTTACCTGTGCTATTGAGAAAGTTGAAATTTGGCTCTAAGTGATTGGGAAATTCAGATATAGAAGCTTATGGACATCATTTTGTTGAAATCAAACAGATAGAAAGATAGAAAGTCAAATTTTAGTGGTGTAGATGTAAACCCAAAAGTTAAAATTAAAGTAATTAATATTAATATTAATAAAAGTGTCTAAAACAATATTTGATATGTTGCATATTAAATTAAAAAAAAACGCGGTTTATATAATATTCACAGTTGACAGTTTCACATGTTATTTGTTGGTTTTAAAGGGCCAGTAAACTTTATAAAGGCTACTTTGTATTTAAGTTTGAAATTCCTGTCTCAATTCACTACAGTTTCTCTCGTGGAATATACCCTTTAGTGACCCCTTAAGATATTTGGTTCATGCATGCTTGAATCCCTGGCTTGAATCTATCCCTGGGAGGTAGATTGACAGCGCGCCCACGCATGCACAACGCATATGCGTTCCACAGCTCCCTGGAACTTCCTGGTTCTGTTTTTTTGCCTTTTATAGCGGTTTTATTTTTATTTGTTCTGCTGCATGGCCCTGTTCATGTTCTTCCAGGTAGCACCACTGATGTCAGTTCCTTCTTTTGCCTACATCCAAGTTTCTTGCCAGCCTCAGGTGAGTTTTGATTTTGAAGTCATTTTTTGTTCTTCCTTTATTGTTTGATTTTTCATTGTTACATTTTTTGTCTCAGCCTGCCCTCATTTCACCTTTTTTACTACGATGTCCTACTCATCTAAGAGGTCTGGTTCTTGTCAGACTAGGTGAGTTTTTTATCTCTTATTTTTTATTTTTATTTTATTTAAGAGTGCACATTGCACTTGTCCTTTTTTTACTCTGGTGTATGTCTACCAGCCCTAGGGCGGACTCGGATCCTCCCAGGAAGAGGACGGAGAAGCGCCCACGCTGTTTGGCCTGTGATGCCACCCCCTTGGAAGGCATCGCCTCTGCGGTGACTGTCTAACCCACACCGCTGTGCCTCCTGATCTGTCTCCCAATCTAGTTCACCTCGTTAATCAGGCTGTGGAAAGGAGTCTGAAGGAGCACTTGAGTGGTTTTTTCCCGATCCAACGCTCTTCCCAGGATGATGAATTTTTTACGGATAAACCCTACCCTGTGGATCTATTGGGAGCGGATGATCATTGCTTCTCGGCTGAGGAACATGGTGATACAGGGGTCATCCTGAATTCGTCCCTCATCGACCACCCCATTGGGGCTGTTAGAGCTACCCTAGGTATTGCCGAAACTCTTCCCGCAGCTGGGGTACCAGCCTGCAAAGAGTACGTCCATCCTTTCCAGTTCATGGGTCCATTGAGGAGTTGATTTCCTCAGAATGGAGGTCCCCAGATCGTAAGGTCTCATCCAGTCGCAGAATCTCCAGATTGTACCCAGTCGCTATGGAGGACGCGGCTTCCTGGACCTCTCCTCTGGTCTTGGATGCTCCTGTTATTCGAGTTGTCAGGAGGTCATCTCTGCCACTCGATGGCCCGGCTCTCCTGAATGACCCTATGGAACGTCGGATTGAGGCCTCACTTACTAGGGCTTATGCCGCTGCAGGTGCGATTTGTTTGCCCACAGTCGCTATGACATCGGTCTCTTGGGCCTTGAAATGTTGGGTCCTCGACCTCAAGGAAGACATTAAGGGTGGTGTTCCCAGGGAGAAACTGTTGGATTCCCTCTCTGACATTAAATTAGCGACAGAATTTTTTATCGAATCTTCCTCGGATATCCTGAAACTTGCGGCCAATGTATGGGCTTGTCTGTTTTGGCCAGACGTGCCTTATGGTTAAATCACTGGCATGCTGATAATACCTTTAAGAATTCCCTGGTGTCCATTCCGTTTGATGGAAAGCTGTTATTTGGTAGAGTCCTGGAAGACGCCATTCGTAAGGCGGCTGAAGGAGCCAAGGTCTTTTTGCCTCAGGAACGGAGATGCCTTCCCAGGACGGTTTGGAATGATCGTCGCAACTTTCGTTCCTCCTTTCGGGACTCCAGACAATATAGGCCTGGGCGAGAGGTGGCTCGATCCTCTACATGGAGAAGCGGTTCCCGAAGCGCTGCTAGGGGTTCCCGCTTTCTCCCTGCTTCTTCCTTTCTTGGGAAGTTCCAGTCTTGAAGGCCTTCCTGCCCGGGCTGCTCCGGTTGTGCTAGCCTCCTGGCGTCTGGGCAGTGTTTTCCTCAGATTCCTGGGTCCGGAACATCATTCACAAGGGTTACAGTCTGGAATTTCTTTCTCCTCCTACTCCGGTTTTTATCCGAATCAAGAACCCATTAGACCCAAGGAAAAGGGACGTCCTTTCAAATTTTCTGCAGTCCCTTCTTCGGGACGAAGTTATAACTCCTGTGGATGGGCCAGATCGCTTCAAAGGGAATTATTCTCCCCTGTTCTTTGTCACCAAAGCCTCGGGGGAGCTGAGACCGTTTCTCGACCTCTCTGTCCTTAACAAATCATTGGTGGTCAAGAAATTCAGGATGGAATCCTTCCGGTCTATCATGCCGTTCATCTTCCCCGGCGATTGGATGGCCTCCATCGATCTCAAGAATGCCTACTTCCACATACCCATCAGAATACAGCACCAGCGGTTCCTGCACTTTGCCGTAGACGAGGATCATTTCCAGTTCTGTGCTCTTCCTTTTGGTCTCAGCACGGCTCCTCGAACATTTTCAAAGGTTCTGGTGGTCTGTATTGCAGAGCTGCGCAAGCAGGGCCTGACTATTTTTTACCATCTGGACGAAATTCTCATCGTGGCTTCCTCTCAGGAGCTTCTGGCCACCCAGAGAGACATGGCTTTATGTTTCCTGCAAGACGCAGGATTGAAGATCAATTTCTGGAAAAGCCAACTCCATCCATCCCAGTCCCTGGTCTTTCTGAGTGCGGAGTTCGACACTCTCTCCTCTACCGTTTCTCTGTCCCTGGACCGCCAGTCTCGTCTGGTTTCGGCCATCCGTAATGTAGATCTACCCGGTTGGTTGCCCATCAGGAAACTCATGTCCCTACTGGGTGTTCTGGTCTCAACTATCGGCCTCGTCCGTTGGGCCCAGTGGCACACTCGTTTTCTCCAATCCCTCCTGCTGTCTCATCTTCCGGTTTCCCAATCATCTTTAGACGATCTGATTTTTTTACCAAAGGAAACCTCTCACCATCTGGCCTGTTGGTTGAGGGTCCATCACCTCAGGAGAGGTTTTCCCCTGATGGATGTCATCTACAGAGTGATTACAACGTATGCAAGTGCTCATGGTTGGGGGGCCCATCTGGAAGATCTCTACGCCCAAGGTGAATGGTCTCCGGCAGAACAAGTTCTTCATGCGAACATCTTGGAACTGAGAGCAATCTACAGGCCATTACTGGCCTTTCAACCTTCTGTTCAGGGTCACTGGGTAAAAATACAGACGGACAACAGATGTGCGGTTGCCTACATAGGTTATTAGGAGCTTTAATTGTGAGTGATTTTCTTGCTGCAATTGATTTCTTCGATTCTGTTGGATATACTGCACCATTGCGTTTTTTTATCATTTTTTTCAGGCACATCATGATCCAGTGAACCTAAGGGTTCTAAGTATAAATACCATTTGTTTGCACATATTGCACATTGAATAATTCTTGTGTTTGTGTGGTTTAAGTATAACTTTTTCTTTTTTGCACATATTGCACACTGATTAATATCTATGTTTGTGTGTTTTCTAAGTATATTACACATGGACTAATTTCTGTGTGTGTTTCAAAGCAAATTATATGCACATTTGCACATATAGCACGGTTATTGTGTTTTCTTAAGTCATTTATCTGCAGATTTCATTGTGAATTTATCTATTTGGCATTTTTATGTGCTATATTTTTATGCACATTTGCACATTTTGTATATTGCACGATCATTGTGTGTTTTTGCACGTTGTTTATTTGCACAACATCTTTTTACATCACATTTGTGTTGACACATTGTCAAGGGTTTTATTATTTTTTGTATTCAAGTGTCCATGCACTGAGCGCCTGATTTTTCTCTTGTTCGCTGCACTATTTACCTACAGTTTCGAAGCTGTTTGTTTTTTTAGGTCAGGCTGCTGGTTCTCAGTGGACACCCATTTTATACATACACATAGTTATCACATACCTTGTTGGCACTATTTTTGCTCGTCCTTCCCCTTTTTTCTACATTTTTATACTTGCTAATCAGATACTTTGGGGGACCCAGTGAATATTTCCAGTGGCTGCAGGATCTCATTTTAACTATTTTATTGCTATTACGGAATAACTGTCTGGTAGATGGCATCTCTAAACGAGGCACCACACCCTCTTTCATTTCCCCCCAGTGTTTTGGTATCCACACAGGATCGTGATGAAGCCAATTATGGATGTCCAGCTCGTTGCATAGGTATCCCTTCGTTCCATCAGTTGCATACTCTTGGCTCCTTGTTTGTCATCTCACAGCTTTTCTGTTCCAGTTCCAGCCTGAACACGTTGCGTCATGGAAAAGTATGTCGATAATCCACTTAAAAAATCTACCACAAGAGACCCTCCAAACACAAAGGATAGCACACCACCAAAGTCAAAACAAAAATAAATGACAACAGGCTCCTGACCGCCTCTATCACCTAGTTACATGGATGCGTCCTCTCCAGCCCACGGACCACAGTCTATGGCAGTAGAGACAACATCAAGTGGCAAAAACTCTCTGGCCTCTTTTTGACTTGAGATTCCAGGAACTCCCATCTAAAATGGACATCGCTCTAGTCCACATATCAGGCTAACTCGGCCAAGATTACCGATTAAGAACAAAGGGTCAGTGATCCATCAGGCAAGAGTGGATGTAGAATAGCAAGTTATCTAGTTACAGTTACATAGTAGTTTAGGTTGAAAAAAGATTTGCATTGATCAAGTTCAGCCCTTTTCAAATCCCATGTTTACCGCTGTTGATCCAAAAGAAGGCAAATAAAAAGTCTTAAGCAATTTCGAATTCTGCATTCAGTGGGGGGAAAGGTTCCTTCTTGACCATGGCAATTAGATTTCTCTGTAGATCAACAAGCACTAAATAAATATTAATGCCTTTACTAAGATGCATAGCCCTCAATGCTCCAGCTCATTAAAAAAGTATCCAGGCCACTTTTAAAGTCATCTAACATATTTGCTAGAACCACTTCTTCAGGCAGTGAATTCCAAATCTTAATTGTCTTAATTAAATCCCTTCCGCTGTCATAGACTAAATCTCACTTTTTTAAAGGACAAGCCTCTTATCATAGAACAAGCTCATTGAATGGGGCAAAAATGGAAAGAACTAATCAGTTTGATTATTAGACTGGTAATAATCAAATTGCTCAATTTCCTCGACAAAGAAAACATCCTGGCTGAATACAGTAAACTGTGTGATCTAAACTATGATTTCCTTAAGGTTTTGATCTTTAGGACTATTTGTGCACGTGGTGGTAAAAATAATGGAATTTAATCCTATATGCAAACAATTATACCAGAACAAGCTTAAATTCGCACTCACATACCGGTAAAAACATCTGTTATTACTGAATGCTCTCCCAATGTACCTAATAACTATTTTTTGTAAGTTATTTGATATGCTCACTAATGTTGCTTTTTCTGTTGTTATCATAGGAGGGGACTTTAACACAACACAAAACACAACCATGGACCTTGGGGAAGACAGCCATTGAACTGACGTTTCGGGAGGTAACCGCTAACTGACAACTTACGGTTGGAGGACTCATGGCGGGTCGCTCACCTGTCAGCGAAGGATTTCACTCATGTCTCTAGGGCCCACTGTATGTCCTCCCATATTGATTATTTCATAGTCTCCCCCACACTTATCTCACACATCAAAAATAGTCAAATACATGGGATCATCATCTTACAAAACACGCCATTAAGTCTGAATGCTGAAAAAGCATTTTACCAGGTATCCTGGTCACATGTTTTTCGCACCATAAAACAGCAACACTTTGGCAGACCTTCCTGACATTATTACCACTAATGGCCTTGACTCGCTGTTGCTTGTTATGTGACAGGGGGTGAGACAGGGATGTCCACTGTGCCCGCTCTTCATTAATCTCTATAACTATAATATACTCCTTTAATCCAACAGAATTAAAAGAATGGATTAAACTGCCCTTAACCTTTTCAGGCAGAATAGCTTTGCTCAAAATGGTATCTCATTCATACCATGCACTTATTAATCCGATTGAGAGACGATAAGTGTTTAACTGGCATATTTTGCATATGGGCAAACAAAACAAATTAAACCAGAAATTACACTCTATCATGCTATTTTGATGCCACCAAGCTGAAAATTAACACCCGTGAGTGACTTAATTTTATACATGGTCAGTGCAAAGTGCAGTAATTTGCAACATATGGGCTGGAAGTGGCTGAGGATATTGAGACTGACTTCAATACAGGAGTCGAGTTCGACAGAGGGAAAACAGATGGGGCAGGACGCTTAACCCTAAGCCCATGTCGGAGGAGCTTTATACTGGATATGCCAGGAAAAGGGAGCAAAGAAAACACACCTGATATAAACTGAGGTACAAATCCTCATATATAAGAATTATTAAAAACAGAATTCAAATTATAGGACTGACCTTGGGGGTACTCTGAAATAAAGAAAAGTTGAAAAAAGAGATTGGTGAAGGTCCGGATGAACAAATAATAAAGATGTCAGACACAGGACGGACTGAAAAGATGATTTTAATTCCTGGATAGGAAAACAGCCTCACTGCCACTCAGTGTCTTCCTACCCAGTGCGTCCCAACGCCTACGAGTTTTGTGCCAAAACTTGGTGCTTTGTCAAGACTCGACAAAGCCTTGACAAAGCGCCATGTTTTGTGACTGAAATATACACCCAGGACAAGCTAAGGGACGATCTGTTGAGCTTTATCAGATATTTAGTTCTGGAAATAAAGCTGGAGGACAATCATATGGAAAGATGCCACCATCTGGTCAAAACAAAAGGAGTACCAGAGGCTCCAATAGATCTTATAGCTTGTTTTCATTCCTCTCAGGTCAAGTATCTAATTTTGAAATTGAATAGAGAGGTAAAGAGGACTGAATCAGAATTTAAGACCATTTCCATTTTTACAGATTTGTCCTATAATACAAGACCTTTTGTGATCTTAGGAGTGCTCCGACAGAACAATTTTTGGTATAGGTGGGGCTTCCCTGGATCACCGAGACTATCCTTTGAAGGGCAAATGGAAATAATATCCTCAGTAGAAGAGTTACGTAAATGAATGAAGAAGATGAACATAAGTTAAGACTGGCACAATGAGATAAGAAGAGAGGGAGGTGGGTGGATTAAAGGACAAGGAGAGAGAGAGAGAGAAGGATAAACTCCTTTACCTGTTCACATAAATTATGTTTTTTTTTTACTTGTATAAATGCAAAAAGGTGGCATATTGATTTTTTTTCTCTCTTTTATTTATAAAAGTATCAAAAACATATAGCAAAATTAAGAATCAATATCTATACATAACAAATATCAGTGTTGACTTTGCTTAACCCCTTCCCGCTTGTAGGACGTTCTATGCTGTCCTACTTTTTAGTGCCTAGAGGCTTGTAGGACAAATTCCTACCTGCGGTCAGTGGCTGACTTGACAGTCTTATTCCCCACTATAAGCCTAAAAAACAGAATGGCGCAGGATAGTGGGTTCCTTTTAGAAAAAAAAATTAAAACACAAAATAGTGCAATATGCAAGAAACACAGGAGGGATCTGGTGATTGAGGTACCATATGCACTCACAAGTGTAGGCAAATAATATTCATATCTGTTGTGTTGTCTTCAAAGTGATATTTAATAACATTAGTCTGAAAAAAAGAACAGAAAAACACACATGTGCAGGACCAAAAACAATGTTGGATTAACCCCTGCTGTGCAGAATCAGACTCACAGGATATATAAGTTAAAAGCGCATAAAAATTCCCCTTTTACCTTCAGAATTTAAATAGCCAAGTACTGTGCAGGCTTGGAGGAAAGGAGGGAGCAAGGTATACGATAGACTATCTAGGAATTAAGATTGTCCAGCAGATAGAGAGGATTATCCCGGTAAACTATAACGTGTTACTAACTAATCTCCAAAAACTTACTAAGCAGTGGGCATCGATAGAGTCCTCATGGATGGGACGAATTAATATTCTAAAATCGTATCTGCTCCCGAAAATAGTTTACCTGTCTAGAACTATCCCTTACAGAGTACCGAATAATATTCTCAGAGAGTTTGACCTCCTTTTCTCCAAGTTTGTTTGGGCCGCTAGAAAGCCTCGTATTCCAAGCCTAATCTTAAAACATAGCTTACAATTCGATGGCTTGGGTTACCCAGACCTGCGAACAATCCATGCCGCCCAGTGATGGGAGTGAGCGCAGGACTTTTCTGTCTGCATTTGTATCCATTTTTGTATTACTCAGCCTTGTTACAATGCAGCCGCCCATCCCATGTGTTCCCTATTAAGGGTTAATAATGTATAGGGGTGTATATAAAAACACCCCTTTCTGTCTCATTAGAGATTTTTGCCAGAGGCTCAAAGAGGCAGGGTGAATGGTTGGAGTTAGGACCCACCTAGGGGGGTCTGCCTTGACGTTGGCAGGTGGGCTCATCCTCTCATGGCCATTGGAGGTAACAAAAAAAACCTCCATTTGTTTGAAAATACATAGGGATAAAGGAGAGAGCGCAGGTAACTTTGTTTTTCTTTGGTTTTTACTATATATTGGGGCTGATGTGTACTGTAGTCATTGCAGCCGCCCAGTGATGGGAGTGAGCGCAGGACTTTTCTGTCTGCATTTGTATCCATTTTTGTATTACTCAGCCTTGTTACAATGCAGCCGCCCATCCCATGTGTTCCCTATTAAGGGTTAATAATGTATAGGGGTGTATATAAAAAACACCCCTTTCTGTCTCATTAGAGATTTTTGCCAGAGGCTCAAAGAGGCAGGGTGAATGGTTGGAGTTAGGACCCACCTAGGGGGGTCTGCCTTGACGTTGGCAGGTGGGCTCATCCTCTCATGGCCATTGGAGGTAACAAAAAAACCTCCATTTGTTTGAAAATACATAGGGATAAAGGAGAGAGCGCAGGTAACTTTGTTTTTCTTTGGTTTTTACTATATATTGGGGCTGATGTGTACTGTAGTCATTGCAGCCGCCCAGTGATGGGAGTGAGCGCAGGACTTTTCTGTCTGCATTTGAATCCATGACGCATGCCAAATGTCCCACGTGTTAGCTTGGAGGAATCAAAGATACAAAACTGGCTGGTATAGTTTGGAAAAAACTCTATGCGAGGATCGAGATCCGGCCCTCCTGATCTGGGTCCCACAGAGGTTTTATAGAAATTTTGACCTTACCCTTAAGTCGGTGAAAGAGGGGATGACATCTCATTATAAATTAAAAAAACAATTGAAGCTTAAAGATGACCCTTCAAGAATAGCTCCACTCCAGGTTATTTCATTGTGTATACCTGACATTTCGCTACATAATTGGTTAAGGGCAGGTATAAATAAAATTGAGGACCTATATATAGGTGAAAATTTCTCCTTTGAAACCTTAGTAACCACTTTCAATCTTCCGCGGTCCGAGCTCTTTAATTATATGAGATTAAATTCATTTTTCAGAGAGTGCGCCAGCGGATCCTACAGAATGGGATGTCTTTGTGACTACAACGGGGAAAAAGGAACTTGGTTACGAGATGCCGGAGGTTTCTCGATAAGGGGGTGACGATCGAGAGATCTCTGGCAACATCCCAAGATTGGTTCAAAGCCTGGCAAGAGATAAGAAAAGCAGTCCATTGTATCAACATGCATGAACAATATTATAAGCTTGCACATAGATGGTACTTAGTCCCTAGTCGTTTGGCAAAGTTCGACACAAATGCAGACGATTTGTGCTGGCGTTGCCAAAAAGCAATCGGATCGCAATTTCATATCTGGTGGGACTGCACGGGTCTAGAGGCAATCAGACAAAAGATTCTAGATATACTTATCTGGGTCTCCTCTAATACTACCAAACTCACTCCACAATCCTTCTTGTTTCATCTAGGAATTCCGGAGCAAGACCCACATAGAAGGGTGCTCTGGATTAGCATCTTGTCAGGTTTTAAGATTAGCATCGCTCGGTATTGGAGATAGATTTTCAAGCTAGGGCGGAGAGATACTTTTCACAGAATAGAGAAGGGTATGGGAGGTCAGATAACTATCAGCATATATAGGCAAGATGGTTTGAGCATTCTATGCAAGAGCCCATGCCGTAACCTCCCTCAGTGAGCCTCCCGGACGATGCATGAATCTCCCCCTGCGATTTTGTAACTCCAAAACAGAGTTGAATCATATAAAGGTTAAAATAGAAACCCCCCCACTAGATAAACGCGGCTTAAAAGCTAGAGATACGCTGTCGGCCCCCGCCATCCCCTCCTCCCTCCTATCCAGACAGTAGTCCAGACAGACACGTGATGAATGATGTGTGTGAATGCTTTTTTTTTTTTTTTTTTTTTTAGTTTAAATATACTATACATATATTCTATGAAGGAAGGAAATAACAAAGAACTGTTAGCCTATGGCCACCAAGTTTAATATGAATAAGGACTCGAATGGTAATAATTTGAGGTCCTTTCTAAATGATAGATATATTACTCTCCTTTGTATTTCTGTAAATTTCCTTTCTCATCCCTAGTCCGGGTTTACATATTTTGATATTAATAAAGATGAATTATTAAAATAAGGACACGATGATGAGATAAATCAATAACCTACACGATTGTTCAAACTGTACTGAGTGTCTTAAAAAAAAAAAAAAAAAAAATTCCAATGAAGTACAGGTACACAATACGACCGTATTTTCTTGGAGGTGTAGAAATTATCAGGAGGCAGCAGATGTGTCCATCAATCAGAGAGGGGACTGCAGCCAAAATTTGTAGTCTCTATGCGTTTCACAGGAACCTCTGTCGCCACTTCATGCAGGGGTTAATCCAACATTGTTTTTGGTCCTGCACATGTGTGTTTTTCTGTTCTTTTTTTCAGACAAATGTTATTAAATATCACTTTGAAGACAACACAGCAGATATGAATATTATTTGCCTACACTTGTGAGTGCATATAGTACCTCAATCACCAGATCCCTCCTGTGTTTCTTGCATATTGCACTATTTTGTGTTTTAATGTTTTTTCTAAAAGGAACCCACTATCCTGCGCCATTTTGTTTTTTATCTGTATACTTTATGAGCATTCTGGAGAGTGCTTCAGAGGGCTGCGCTTAGTGTGGTACCGCAAGTATTATTTGCACCTATTTTTGCACTTTGTATTCTTTTGCACTACTTTTATCTTTTGCACTTATTCCCCACTATCCAGGCTTATTCTTAAATATAATATCCAAAATACTGATGCAAAAACAACATAGAGCAATACTTTGATTAGGTGGATGAGGAAGGTGTAATAAACTTATGGCAGATCTGATTGCAGAGGAGAATAAATGAAGTAGGAATTTGTCCTACAAGCCTCTGTATAGCACCATTGCAGAGATGCAAGGGTGCTATACATCTGCCAAAGGGTTCCTTTCTGATTAAACCTGCGGTCAGTGGCTGAATTGACTCTTGTTCTGACATATGAAATGTAGCAAACGCTCAAATCGACATCACACATGATGTCACGAAGTATTGTGGGAAGTCAGCTGTGATCGAAAGGGTCTTTAGAGAAACTGATCGGGTCCCTGCTTGTCCAATTTGATGCTTTGATCAAAGCACTAACCGGCGCAAAGGGGTTAAAAAAAGCATATTGTTATAAAGACATAACAAATATTTTTTTCACAGTGCATAGTGTCTATTTTAGGCAGTTGCTCTTGATATATACCAAATTTTAACAACATTACAGACAAATAAGAAAAAACAAAAGAAAGAATAACACACACAAAAAAAAAAAACAAGACAAAACCTTGGTGATCCAGTGAAGAGGAGGCCTGTCTGTAGTTTTGGTCTATGCTTTATGGTATTCTATTTTCTAGACTAAAATCTGTTAGATTCCAATATATCGATCCACTGATTCCAATATTGGTACTCATGCTTTAATATACCACAGCTCTCTCCGTCTTGCATTGTTGAATAATTTATGTAATTATATTAGGGCATGTGGGAATTGGGAGTGGAATTGTTCTCATTAGGTACTCTAACTTGGGCATTAAGTAGGATCTGATTGCCTTTATCTTCCCCAACATTGAGATATGTAGATTCTTCCATCTCATGATTGTGTTCTTTACTTCCCTCTGTAGGTGCTCATAATTAGTGTATACATAATGCTTTTGATTAAGTGCCTTTGAGGTACGAATTGATTAAAGCTGTCTTCACTTGTCTGTATATGTGTCTTCATGTGATCCATTAAATACTTTTCTATTTTGGTATACTACCCTGCATGGACATTTCTTTCTGCGAAATCCACAACTTTTTTCTTGTTTTGATTATGCAATATAATCCCATGAGAAACTGAGATTTACACCTAGGTATGTAATTTATTTTTTTCCCCCATTTACATTCACATTTTTTTACTAAGCTGTATGAATTGCTCATCTTTGATATTTGTGGATATATTTGTGCATATAGGGAAAGTTTTAGTTCTTCCCCTGCCATTTTGACTCGCGTTATCCGGTCCGACTGTCTAATATATGCTGCTAACGGTTCTATTGATAAGACATAGAGAATGGGAGCCAGAGGGCAACCTTGTCTGGTCCCATTCCTAATGTCAAACCAATCCAATCTACAACCGTTTCCCATCACCCTGGCAGAGGGAGTTGTGTACAAAATCAAAATTTATCTTTAGATTGGGCCCCCAAATCCGGACAAGGTCACCAACAGGTAACTTCACCCTACCCTGTTGAAGGCCTTCTCCGCATCGAGGGCAACAAAGACTGTTGGGTTCAACTGTCTTTTCACCCAATCCACAATATGAAGCAATTTCCGGACATTGTTCCCTCCATTTCTCCCATTTATAAATCCTGTTTGATCCGGGTGGATCAGCCTGGGTATCACTTCTTTTAGCCTATTCACCAAGATTCCTGAAAACAATTTTACTTTTTTATTCAAGAGGGAAATAGGGCGGTAGTTGGTGACAAAATTAGTATCTCTGTCTGGCTTTGGTATTGGTATTATTAGGGCCTGTAACATCTCTGTTGGTAGAGGTGAGCCGTTCTCAATTTCACTCTATGTATTCAGCAGTAGTGGTGTAATTTTTTCTTTAAGGTGTTTATAAAAACCTGCAGAGTACCCATCTGGCCCTGGTGCATTACCTCTTTTCAGATTTTTTATTGCTATGGAAATCTCCTTTACGGGTAAAGGGTTATTTAGTTTTTTTAGATCCTCTGGCGAGAGTATGGGAAGCTGTGGCAGAAGCAGCCACAAGAGACTTTTGCATTGATTATTGCCTGTTTTATGGACTTAGTTTGACTGTTTTATTCCCCTCCCTCCTAGACACCAGTTTAAAAACCCTTAATAACTGTCATATTTTCAAACACTGTCTGTCTGTAACGGTCAGTTTGTTTTCCTCTGAGGAGGAGTTTTTTGGCTGCCTGAGTGCTGTTGCTTTTGGGTGCTCATTAAAACAGACCTGCTTGACCCTTTCTTGAAGCCTTGGCTCATGCTTGGGGGATGGGATAAGTCTGCAGTGCTGATGGTGTCGGTTGGAGTGCTTGAAGTCCTCGGCAAGCACTAGGAGCATCGATTGGCGGAGGTACTCGGTCGGAGTGCCAGGGGGTCCGTCACATTTGGTGGCAGCGACGGGACTCAAACCTCACAGCAGATCGTTGTTCGGCAGTTACAGCCATTTGGGAAATTTGCTATTTCGTATGGAACCGAAAGGAAAGGGTATGTGAATATACCCGAACGGATAGTGAATGGGGACAGACTATACCAACTTGAAACGGGCCACGCTAAAAGAACTATTGGAAGCAAGGGGAATTATTGCCAGCAATAAAACCAAAGCTACCCTTATTGCTGAACTCATGGAGGGAGACCGGGCAGCTGCTGCAGCACCTCTTATGGACAGCACACAGAATGAGTTTGGAAGAGAACTCCAAAGCAGACTGGCCTTTTTCCCAGGTACGCCTCCCACAGAAACCTTGGAAAGGATTATGGCAGATGTCCACGAATACATAATGAATGGTCCGTCACAGAAGCTTTAAACTTCTATTGAGTGTTTACTTGTGGTTGATGTTCAATTTTTAAATTATATAGATATCTGTAGTAAGAGCTAAATACTTTCCCTATATCTGTTGGGAAAATATATGTTTTATTGCCCTTTATGATCTATCTGACTACATGTGAGTTCCCTTTGGATTTTAATTTCTTTGAAAACCATCTTGATGTTTTATTGTCTCCATGATACCATGACTGGTGTAACTTAATAATGGTGTTATTAGTTTTTCTGTCCTCGCTTTTTTTGATTTCCATTTGGATTTCCTGTATGTCATTCGTTCTATCCTGTGTAATGTTACTTTTGTTCTCTTGTTCCAGTCTTGCTACGCTTATACAGTGGATATAAAAAGTCTACACACCCCTGTTAAAATGTCAGGTTTCTGTGCTGTAAAAAAATGAGACAAAGATAAATCATTTCAGAACTTTTTCCACCTTTAATGTGACCTATAAACTGTACAACTCAATTGAAAAACAAACTGAAATCTTTTAGGTAGAGGGAAGAAAAAATATAAAAATAAAATAATGTGGTTGCATAAGTGTGCACACCTTTAAACTAATACTTTGTTGAAGCACCTTTTGAGTTTATTACAGCACTCAGTCTTTTTTGGTATGAGTCTATCAGCATGGCACATTTTGACTTGGCAAGATTTTCCCACTCTTCTTTGCAAAAACACTCCAAATCTGTCATTGCGAGGGCATCTCCTGTGCACAGCCCTCTTCAGATCACCCCACAGATTTTCAATCGGATTCAGGTCTTTTGATTACTTAGTGCCTTTGAGGCACGAATTGCGTAAAGCTGTCTTCACTTGTCTGTATATGTGTCTTCATGTGATCCATTAAATACTTTTCTATTTTGGTATACTACCCTGCATGGACATTTCTTTCCGCGAAATCCACAACTTTTTTCTTGTTTTGATTATGCAATATAATCCCATGAGAAACTGAGTTTTACACCTAGGTATGTAATTTATTTTTTTCCCCCATTTACATTTTAAATTTTTTACTAAGCTGTGTGAATTGCTCATCTTTGATATTTGTGGATATATTTGTGCATATAGGGTAAGTTTTAGTTCTTTCCCTGCCATTTTGACTCCCGTTATCCGGTCCGACTGTCTAATATATGCTGCTAACGGTTCTATTGATAAAACATTGAGAATGGGAGCCAGAGGGCAACCTTGTCTGGTCCCATTCCTAATGTCAAACCAATCCAATCTACAACCATTTCCCATCACCCTGGCAGAGGGAGTTGTGTACAAACTCAAAATTGATCTTAAGATTAGGCCCCCAAATCCGGACAAGGCCACCGACAGGTAACTCCACCCTACCCTGTTGAAGGCCTTCTCCGCATCGAGGGCAACAAAGACTGTTGGGTTCAACTGTCTTTTCACTCAATCCACAATATGAAGCAATTTCCGGACATTGTTCCCTCCATTTCTCCCATTTATAAATCCTGTTTGATCCGGGTCGATCAGCCTGGGTATCACTTCTTTTAGCCTATTCGCCAAGATTCCTGAAAACATTTTTACTCTTTTATTCAAGAGGGAAATAGGGAGGTAGTTGGTGACAAATTAGTATCTCTGTCTGGCTTTGGTATTGGTATTATTAGGGCCTGTAACATCTCTGTTGGTAGAGGTGAGCCGTTCTCAATTTCACTCTATGTATTCAGCAGTAGTGGTGTAATTATTTCTTTGAGGTGTTTATAAAAACCTGCGGAGTACCCATCTGGCCCTGGTGCATTACCTCTTTTCAGATTTTTTTATTGCTACGGAAATCTCCTTTACGGGTAAAGGGTTATTTAGTTTTTTTAGATCCTCTGGCGAGACTATGGGAAGCTTTAAACTTCTATTGAGTGTCTACTTGTGGTTGATGTTCAATTTTTAAATTATATAGATATCTGTTGTAAGAGCTAAATACTTTCCCTATATCTGTTGGGAAAATATATGTTTTATTGCCCTCTATGATCTATCTGACTACATGTGAGTTCCCTTTGGATTTTAATTTCTTTGAAAATCATCTTGATGTTTTATTGTCTCCATGATACCATGACTGGTTGAACTTAATAATGGCGTTATTAGTTTTCTAGTCCTCACTTTTTTTGATTTCCATTTGGATTTCCTGTATGTCATTCGTTCTATCCTGTGTAATGTTACTTTTGTTCTCTTGTTCCAGTCTTGCTACTCTTATACAGTGGATATAAAAAGTCTACACACCCCTGTTAAAATGTCAGGTTTCTGTGCTGTAAAAAAATGAGACAAAGATAAATCATTTCAGAACTTTTTCCACCTTTAATGTAACATAGTAACATAGTAACATAGGTTGAAAAAAGACACAGGTCCATCAAGTTCAACCCTTCTACCTATCATTTCAGCGATTTGATCCAAAAGAAGGCAAAAAAAATCCTAAGGAAGCTATTTCGAATTTTGCCTCCTAGGGGGAAAAAAGTCCTTCTTGACTCCAAAAGGGCAATCAGATTTCTCCTTGGATCAAATAGCTCTATTATTAATGCTTATTCTGTTATTAATAGCCCTGTATGTTCTGCTTTTCTAAAAAAACATCCAGACCATTTTTAAATGCATCTATTGTGGTTGATAGCACTACCTCTCTTGGCAGTGAGTTCCATAATTTTATTTTCCTTACCGTAAAGAATCCCTTCATTTGCTGTCTAGGAAATCTTTGCTCTTCCAGTCTCAGGGGGTGACCTCTTGTTCTTTGTACATTTCTGTTAATGAACAGGTCCCTGGAGAGCTCCTTATATTGGCCCTGCACATATTTATATAATGTTATCATATCCCCTCTAAGACGCCTTTTTTCTAAAGTAAATAAATGCAATTTTTTAAGTCTCTCTTCATAACTAAGATCCTCCAATCCCCTTATTAATTTTGTAGCTCTCCTTTGCACTTTTTCTAGTTCCTTAATATCCTTTTTAAGGACTGGTGCCCAGAATTGTACTGCATATTCAAGGTGAGGTCTTACCATTGATTTTTAAAGAGGCAAGATGATTTCCTCCTCTTGTGAATCTATACCTTGTTTTATACATGCCAATATATTATTGGCCCTTGCAGCTGCTGACTGGCATTGGGCACTGTTGGCAAGTTTGTTATCTACAATGATCCCTAAATCCTTTTCGTTAGTAGTTTTTCCCAGGGAAATACCATTTAACCTATATGTTGCTTTGTTATTATTTTTCCCATAATGCATAACTTTACATTTGTCTATATTGAACCTCATTTGCCACTTTCTTGCCCAGTTCCCCACTCTGTCCAAATCTTCCTGTAAAGAAAAAACATCAAGATTAGTCTTTATTACCTTACCTAATTTTGTGTCATCAGCAAACACTGAGACATGGCACTCAGCACAACGTGGGAGATCATTAATAAACATATTAAAAAAAAGAGGTCCCAAAACAGACCCCTTAGGTACTCCGCTCACTACCCTGGTCCAATTTGAATCTTTACCATTTACAACAACCCTCTGTGTTCTATCTTTAATGTAATTATCTTTTAATGTGACCTATAAACTGTACAACTCAATTGAAAAACAAACTGAAATCTTTTAGGTAGAGGGAAGAAAAAATATAAAAATAAAATAATGTGGTTGCATAAGTGCGCACACCCTTAAACTAATACTTTGTTGAAGCACCTTTTGATTTTATTACAGCACTCAGTCTTTTTTGGTATGAGTCTATCAGCATGGCACATTTTGACTTGGCAAGATTTGCCCACTCTTCTTTGCAAAAACACTCCAAATCTGTCAGATTGCGAGGGCATCTCCTGTGCACAGCCCTCTTCAGATCACCCCACAGATTTTCAATCGGATTCAGGTCTGGGCTCTGGCTGGGCCATTCCAAAACTTTAATCTTCTTCTGGTGAAGCCATTCCTTTGTTGATTTGGATGTATGCTTTGGGTCTTCATGTTCTGCTTTCTAGCAGAAGCCTGAAGGTTTTGTGCCAATATTGACTGGTATTTGGAACTGTTCATAATTCCCTCTATCTTAACTAAGGCCCCAGTTCCAGCTGAAGAAAAACAGCCCCAAAGCATGATGCTGCCACCACCATGCTTCACTGTGGGTATGGTGTTCTTTTGGTGCAGTGTTGTTTTTGCGCCAAACATATCTTTTGGAATTATGGCCAAAAAGTTCAAACTTGGTTTCATCAGACCATAACACCTTTTCCCACATGCTTTTGGGAGACTTCAGATGTGTGTTTGCAAAATGTAGCCTGGCTTGGATGTTTTTCTTCGTAAGAAAAGGCTTTAGTCTTGCCACTCTACCCCATAGCCCAGACATATGAAGAATATGGGAGATTGTTGTCACATGTACCACACAGCCAGTACTTGCCAGATATTCCTGCAGCTCCTTTAATGTTGCTGTAGGCCTCTTGGTAGCCTCCCAGACCAGTTTTCTTCTCGTCTTTTCATCAATTTTGGAGGAGCTCAAGTTCTTGGTAATGTCACTGTTGTGCCATATTTTCTCCACTTGATGATGACTGTCTTCACTGTGTTCCATGGTATATCTAATGCCTTTGAAATTCTTTTGTACCCTTCTCCTGACTGATACCTTTTAACAATGAGATCCCTCTGATGCTTTGGAAGCTCTCTGTGGACCATGGCTTTTGCTGTGGGATGCGACAAAGAAAATTTCAGGAAAGACCAACTAGAGCAGCTGAACTTTATTTGGGGTTAATCAGAGGCACTTTAAATGATGGCAGGTATAAGACTCCTATTTAACATGATTTGGAATGTGATTGCTTAATTCTGAACACAGCTACATCCCCAGTTTTAAGAGGGTGTGCACACTTATGCAACCACATTATTTTATTTTTATATTTTTTCTTCCCTCTATCTAAAAGATTTCAGTTTGTTTTTCAATTGAGTTGTACAGTTTATAGGTCACATTAAAGGTGGAAAAAGTTCTGAAATGATTTATCTTTGTCTCATTTTGTTACAGCACAGAAGCCTGACATTTTAACAGGGGTGTGTAGACTTTTTATATCCACTGTATATAGATTGGTTGTATTATTATTCTGAGATTTCTTTTGAATGTACACATAGAGTGGTGTTTGAAACCTCTCCATTTGTATTAAATTGTATAAATTCCTTAGCAGCTTTAAGTAAAAAATCCCTATTAGTTTCTGATCTAAATAATTCTTCATTGAGTTTCCAGGACGTCCTATCTGACCCCACAGCCTCCTCTTGTATTTCCAGGTGTATTGGAGTGTGGTCCGACCAAGTTATCAAGTCTATTCGGGTTTTCACAAACTTGTCTAGGTTTTCCAAATTTGTGAGGAATAAATCTATCCTAGAGTATGGATTATGCGCCTTCGAGAAAAAGGTGTAATCTCTCTCGTCCGGGTGCTGAACTCTCCATATATCAAATAGCCCGAAGTCAGATAATGCGTCCCAGAAAGACCTAGCTTTTTTATTTTTAGATTCCATCTAATGTTTTATATGTGCCCTATCTATTTTTGGGTCAGGTGCTATATTCATATCTCCTGCTATTAATAGCTTTTCCTTCTTTATTTTATCCACCTTTCCAAATATCTTTTTGAAGAAAGCCGCCAAAAAAATGTTAGGAGCATATATATTTACTAGTGTGAATATCTTTTCATTCAGTTTTTAAAGCCTTATATATTGCCTGTATTACTATATATGTATAGTGTGGGTATGTTGGTTCTCACTCCATGATCACTCATTCTAAGGATTATTTATAAATAAATTATATATTTTTCTATACTTGCATATCAAGTGGTAGACCTCGCTCTAAACAGGAGTGCCTTCTTAAACAGACCCCCGTTTAGAATTGAAGTCCCTCTGGCGGACCAGCAGTTCAGTTTTGGTTATCTTGATGGATTATTTTTGGGAAATAAAACACAGAAGGTAAGTGGAATACTTTCAAACTAACACTACAAAAATATACATATACATTTCTATCCTTTGGCAACAAATATAAAAAAAGCAAACTAAAACTAATGTTGCTAACCAGTAAGGTAAATCAGGAAAAATCATAAAGTTGAGGAATCAGCAGGTTGAGGCATTTGCAAAATATAAAGAAGCAAATAAAGACTGTAAAAAGGCTATTTAATTGGCTAAATTGCAGAATGAAAAAACAATTGCTATGGAAAGCAAGAGGAATCCCAAACATTTTTTTAAATATATAAATGGCAAAAATGAAAGGCTTAAAATGTTGGGTCCTTGTTATCTGAAATGGGTGAGCTAGTCAATGGAGACAGAGAGAAAGCAGATATTTTAAATAATTTATTTTCTACTGTTTTTACTAAGGAAGAACCAATGGATAAGAATCTGCAAGCTACTTTTACAAAACAGTCACAGCAAGCATGTGAAAAGAAAAAGTATTAAAGAAAAAGAAAAAGTATTAAAACAATCAAATGGTGTTAGAATAAACAAAGCCCCGGGGGCCGGATGGTATACACCAACGGATACTTAAAGAGCTAAGCCAGGTCCTGGCCAGACTGTTATTTTTGATTTTCAGGGAGTCTTTTATTTCAGGCAGGGTGCCCACAGATTGGCGTAAAGAGAAGAAGACACAGGACAGAACCCTGAGGCACTCCACTTATCACATCTGCCAATTTGAGAACCATTTACGACCACAATTTGCATTCAATCTTTCAACCAATTGCCAGTCCACAAACATACCTTTGTCCCTACGCCTATTTCAGCCAATTTGTATAGTAACCTTTAGTGTGGAACTATATGAAATGCCTTAGAAGGTCTAAATATATCACATCCACTGCAGCACCCATGTCTATATTTTTACTCAAAGCAAGTTATGGAGAGAGAGAAAAAGAGCCACTTCGAGCTCAATTTTCTTTTCCCAGATTCCCTGGGGAAGGTACTGAAAACCTAATTAATTCAATTGCATATGTTGGAAACTAGGTGAGGTTTAAAAATTAACTTTTAATAAAAGCTGCTTATAAAATATCGTCGGGTGAGATTCGTCTACGGCGCACGGTGACTTAGTGTGAAAAAATACAACAAAAAAGTACAGACATGACACATAAAAAACAAACATGCAGTGCACATATATTGTTAACAAATCCCCCAGACAGAAAGCAAATATTTTAAATCATTTCTTTTCTACTGTTTTTACTAAGGAAGAACCAATGGACAAGAATCTGCAAGCTACTTTTACAGAACAGTCACAGCAAGCATGTGATTGGTTGACACAAGAAAAAGTGTTAAAACAATTAAATGGTGTTAAAATAAACAAAGCCCCGGGGGCCGGATGGTATGCACCACCTTAAAGAGCTAAGCCAGGTCCTGGCCAGACTGTTATTTTTGATTTTCAGGGAGTCTTTTATTTCAGGCAGGGTGCCCACAGATTGGTGTAAAGCTGATGTGCTGCCCATATTTAAAAAGGGATCAAAATCTCAGCCAGGCAACTACAGACCTTTATGCTTGACATCTGTGGAGGGGGAACTGTTTGAGGGGTTGCTAAGGGAATACATTTTAGATTTCATATTGAACAGGAATTTCATTATCAGGAACCAACATGGCTATGTGAAAGACAGATCTTGTCAAACTAACTTAATTACATTCTATGAAGAGGGGAGTAAAAATATAATTGCATATGTTGGAAACTGGGTGAGGTTTAAAAATTAACTTTTAATAAAAGCTGCTTATAAAATATCGTTGGGTGATATTCGTCTACACCCCATGGTGACTTAGTGTGAAAAAATACAACAAAAAAGTACAGACATGACACATAAAAAACAAACATGCAGTGCGCATATATTGTTAACAAATTCCTTTCCCCTATAAGGGTGTTAGAGGATAATTCAACACAGATGAGGGTTCTATCACTTATACATTGGTTCTTATAACATTATAGATTAGTTCTTATCACCTGTAAAGAAACCCAAACAACTTAAGGGAGTGTTTTAACTGTAATCATAACTGCTCGATTAAACAGTCAATATGATAATGTTGAGACTGGTAAATGTGTGGAAGCAGTGACCTCAGCTATCGTTATCCTATATAGTTACTAAAGGATACATAAGCGTGATTGCTTTAGTCAGACATCTAAAAGTGGTTTCAGGACATACAAATGTGGCAGTCAGTGCCCGCAGGCTTATCTGTTATCTGTGTAGTAGCCTGCTGCCTTCGGCTACGCCGCTTAGTGTGGCCAGTAGAAAGGTCCACCACTTAGAAAAAACTGTTAATGCAGGTAAAAAGACAAAAGGAGCAGAGATGAGGTTTGATTCCTTTTCAAATGGTTTGCCCAACGGTTATTCGGCTGTAGCTCCATAATGAAACCCAAACATCTTTAGGGAGTGTTTTGACTGTAATCATTACTCCTCGATTAAACAGTCAATATTATGATGTTAAGAATAGTAAATGTGTGGAAACAGTAACCTCAGCTGTTGTTATCCTATATAATTTCAAATGGATACATAAGCGTTGTTGCTTTAAACAGACATCTATAAGTGTCAATCAATAAAAATGTATAATATACTGCGCCTATATGTGGTGGAGTGAGCAGCACCTAGACACAGCTACTGTTTCACTCCTAGCAAGCAAGTGTAAACAGAAAACAACAAAAAGTGACTAGTGCGCTAAACCCAACACTTATCACACTATATAATTACCCTTTTCAGTAAGTAAAGCTTCCACATGTATTATCCAAAGGGAACAAAAATATGTATATAACATTATATAGTGTAGTATTTAAAAAACAAATGTGAAACAAACAATAAAGTCTGCAAAGTGACCACTCACATTTGTCTGAGCAGTACTCTGCTCAGGAATGTCAGCACCAGGGAGCCCAGAAGCGGGTGAGAGAGATTTGCCACATGTACACATGAGGAGAGAAAGCAGGGATGTCAGTACAAAACGTTTAATACATAGCTAAAAACACATAGTAAAATCTTACACTTAAAATCACAGGAGTCTTCTACAGTGTAGATCTTGAAAACAGTGTCCAATGCTCACAAAACCCTTCTGTCTCGTAGCACTACGCATTTCACCTCAAAACAAGTCTTTTTCAAGTGTCCATCTATAAGTGGTTTCAGGACATGTAAATGTCAGTGCCCGCAGGCTTATCTGTATAGTAGCCTGCTGCCTTCGGCTACGCCGCTTAATGCGGCCAGTAAAAAAGTCCACCACTTAGCTGTAACAAAACTGTTATTTCAGGTAAATAGACAAAAAAAAAAAATAGAGAGAGCAAAGCTGAGGTTTGATTCCTTTTCAAATGGTTTGACAAACAGCTATTCAGCCGTAGCTCCAACACGGGAGCACATAGTTT
The DNA here is from genome assembly GCA_036172795.1 of Pelodytes ibericus. Lineage (NCBI taxonomy): Eukaryota > Metazoa > Chordata > Amphibia > Anura > Pelodytidae > Pelodytes > Pelodytes ibericus. Next base: position 144,754,425 of record CM069859.1, on the reverse strand, counting down.
CGTCCAGGGCTACAAACAGAGTAGAAAATACCCCCACCACTCTGTTTCATTGGTTAGTGTTAGAATCGCAAAAAACAATCAGCTGTGAGCAGGCTTATCTGTGTAGTAGTATTACGAGTTCCATTTTAACTATCTATTTTGGTTTAGCTAAAGACGAATTCATGCATGAATGGAACGTCTTCGTATAACTATAGTACGAGCATTTCGGTTCTTCTGTTCATACGAATTAAGTCTGTATTGATATAATACAAAAGTCTCAGTTTGTGAGATAAGAATTGAATTTGTATGAACAGAGATGCTAATGTTACACGAAAATTTCTAATCTATAAGGTTATAAGAACTAATCTATAAGTAATAGAACCCTCATCTGTGTTGAATTATCCTCTAACACCCCTATAGGGGAAAGGGATTTGTTAACAATATATGCCCACTGCATGTTTGTTTTTTATGTGTCATGTCTGTACTTTTTTGTTGTATTTTTTTCACACTAAGTCACCGTGCGGTGTAGACGAATATCACCCGACAATATTTTATAAGCAGCTTTTATTAAAAGTTAATTTTTAAACCTCACCCAGTTTCCAACATATGCAATTGAATAATTAGGTTTTCATTACCTTCCCCAGGGAATCTGGGAAAAGAAAATTGAGCTCGAAGTGGCTCTTTTTCTCTCTCTCCATAACTTGCTTTGATTTATAAAGGGTTTCAATACCCACACCCAGGAGAGTACGTAATCTGCTAGGCATGGCTGGATTTCTATCCAGCACCCCAATACTGATATCTGGCTTGAAGAGCAAAGTGTTCACAGAGGGCGAATACTTTATACAAATAGTAGCAACATCAAGGATGCATTTAGGACCATCCATAAATTATACAAAAAACAAGTGAAGGTTTGGTGGGAAATTACAAGTTTACAAAACTACATTAAGAAATCCATAATCCCTTTTTGATGATGAGTTTATTAAGAAATGGAATGAGACCACACAAGACTGCTCGAAAAAAGATTGATGAATTTGATCTGTGATTACACTACTAATGAGTTGGTAGAAGTGAAGAAAAAACTAGACTCAGAGTTGATAAATATTAAGAGATTTCAGGAAGACAAAGATTTCCAACCACTAGAAAATAAACTCAAACAGGATCTTGAGAACTTCAAAAGACTAGTTAAGGAAAGGAAACATGAAAAATTCATAAGAGATGCAAATGATTTAAAAACTGGTAATATTTATAGGAAACAGTCTCCCTATTACAAAAACAACAAGGTAAACTTCTCATCAACCGAAGCAGAAAATTCTGATACTGAAGACCCGAGTAGCGATAACTCAAGTACTACAGACAGAAAACAGATTAAACAAAAACCAAAAAGCATTGTAAAAAAAGATTTTTTAGGAACAGGCCAGATTGAGGAGGCACCCAATCTCAGGGACCGGAACAAATGGGGCTACAGAGGGAGACGACCAAGGTGGTAGCAAAACAATCCTCGGAAACTCAAATACAGAGGTTACAGAGGGAGACAACCGAGGTGCTAGTAAAACAATCAAATAATAAATCTTTCAAAATTTTACTTGGATAATAACCACCTTACACTATTTAGAAGAGGTCAAAGATATCAACATGTTTCCCATGAAAACAACAAGGCAAAAGATCTTCAACAAAGGTTCCTTGAAAAAGGATATCCAAGAAAAACTTTGAAGAAAGCATACCAGAGAGCGCTCACCTCTGTTCGGAGCGACCTACTCAAACCCAAGAAACCACTGAATATAGACAAACAAATTCGATGTGTAGGAATGTTTGACGCAGGCTGGCCGAACACGAAAAAGCTTCTGAATAGGTACTGGTCTATCCTCCAGGAGGACGAACATCTTAAACCTGTCCTGGCACCCCTGGTCTCTGTTACAATGAAAAAAGGACCAAGTCTGAGGGACACCCTGGTCCACCATCTGGGACTGGGAGTCGAAAAGAAAAAAATGTGGCTCAAAACTACCACAGGCTCCCATAAATGTGGAACATGTAAGGCCTGCAATTTCATGGTCACAGCCAAAAAGTTCAATAACTCCACCAATACTAAAAATTATGATATAAAAACCTTCAGAAAATGTAAAACTAACTTTGTGGTATACATGGCTCCCCCCCAGAGCTTAGTTTAAAAGCTCATAATACTGCAGCCCCCTCATCATTGAGGTGCAGCCCATCCCGTCCATAGAGTCTGTAGCCGACTGCAAAGTCTGCCCAGTGCTCCAAGAACCCAAATCCCTCTTGCTTGCACCACCTTCGCAACCACGCATCAATCTCCCTAAGCTCCCGCTGTCTCCCTGACGTAGCGTGTGGAACTGGCAATATTTCCGAGAATATTACCTTGGAGGTCTTTTCCTTTAGCTTCTTTCCTAGTTCCCTAAAATCATTTTTAAGGACCCCCCACTTACCATTAATTTTGTCATTAGTACCAATGTGTACTATGACCGCTGGATCATGCCCAGCCCCTCCCAACAATCTGCCTACCCGTTCCGCAACATGCCGAACCCGAGCACCCGGGAGACAACATACAGTTCGGCATTCGGGGTCCTGGCGACAGATTACCCTATCTACCCTAAGTAATCCATTCTAGTGTCCAGGTTGACCAACTACAAATATTGGGAGATTCTTACCCATTTAAATGGTTTAAGAGTGAAATGCTTTATTTGGAGACAACATTATGTTTCAATTGGTTTAAGATAGTAAACAATAATTATAACGACTTATATCAGTACCATAAGCAAATGGGGGAATTTATATATAACTTTGCTGGGAAGAATAAACACAGTGTCAGAGGTATTGAACAGTAATCTCGAGACTGGTACATATGAATAAAGCAGAAGCCAAGGATTACAAGATGGATGCCAGCAGCCTCCATTTTGTGTCAGTTTTTGGACATCCTTCTGTGTGTAAAAATCTTATTCTGTGTCCCTGAGGATAAAAGGAAAGTCTTCCACATTCCTAACTCTGTTATCTGTAACCAAATATTTTACTGATAAGTTCATAGTATCAACAGATAAGGTGGCCATTGTTGTGCAAGGTTTATTACTCTAAAGCCACATCTCATTGTACTGATGCAGACACAGCTGTGTACATACTAGAAGCGAAGGGGGGCTTCTCTGCAACTTGCTAGCCCACCCAAACTGGCAGAAACTGACAGACACAGACACACTGAGATTATTTGGATTTTTAGATTTGTAGCATCTAACAAGGGTTATTATAAACACACCGAGTTGATTCTAATCGCTCATTAAAATATAAATTATATCACACCTTCACTAATAAATATTTAAAGTATAATTAATCCTTCATATTAATTAGAACATTGTTTTTATTGCTTTATTAGTGTGATATACATTTTATTATAAGTTTTATTTAATGTGCAATGATAAGAATAAGAATATGATGAATATTTACTCTAATTTGAAATTGTATTAACACTTTTAGACATTTAAACATATATATTGTCTTATATTATACTCACAATCCAGGTGTTGCTATAAATCATGACATCATCTCATTTAAATTAAACACACCCATCCATTCAATTGGCTAGAAGTTACAGAAACAGGGTGTGAATCTGAGATAAGGTTTGGTTGATAAGTTGATACTGGAGGTTGAGAGGAGGACCTGATATACCTGAAAAGACCTGGGGAGACTGATTTTGGTAGAGCTGCCACTAGTGGGGTGAGAGATGGGAATGTTTTAGAAAAGGGCTGAGTCTCTCTCCTTCTGGGGAGAACTCAGGAATATGAGGCTTTTAATAGCACATGTTCAGTATAACAATAGAAATCTCCATACCCATAGTATTGAGCTAAGTCCCAGGAGTAACTCATATCACTCAATTCTTCAATGGAAGACCAACCTTTGCCGGTAATGTATAAATGTGGTAATTTGTTTCTAGCATAATCTCCATTTTTATGGATGTAATTAGCATTTATATTTGGGTAACTTTAACTTAAATCCCACAATTTCTGGGATCCATGTGTTTTAGCCTGGTGTTTATCTGTCATCCTTTCTGATGAAGGAAGCCAGAGGAATATCCTATAGATATTACCAAGAACCATAAGTTTTTATAGTCTAGCTATTTACCCAAATATGTCATATCTAATCTCCAGAGATTATCTAAGATTCTCATTCTTAAAGTCTAAGCTAGAATACATACATTATCATTTACCGGGCAGATTAAGAAATAGTCACCTTGAGTAGTTATATGATTTAGTAATATTACCTTACCTAAGCAGAGTATATGTTGGTAATTTGTAGGTAGTTATGGTGTACTATCATTATCCATTTTAAATACTAATCATAATCAATGTAGGTTGTATCTAAATAAAATGCATGGCCCAAAAAAATGCATGCATGGTACGTTTCTTATGGTCAGAAACGTACTGCATAGTAAATTATTCTACATGCATGTTGATATAGGTACAGAGCTGCATAATTCATGTTTTGTCCTACTTACTTATGTTATAAATCATACATGTGGATTATGATTAACATCTAATCAACATCTGTATTTTGTTGTTATGCTATTTTGCTTACCATTTGATCTTTATTCTATATTCAATAAATTCATTATTATTTTATTAATAATTGTTGCATTTTATTTACTTTTGAAAAAACGTCATACAAACTCTCACATACATAACGAATTCTTGATATGAGTATTTTTAGTCGGACCCATATATATGAATCATCAATTTTCATATTTTTTTATGATTCATAATTAATAACTCATTTTCATATTTTTATGGTTATTAATAATCTGACAGCAGTATGATCTTATTTAGTGCCCAAACTGGAAAACCTATTAAGAACTCTTCCTATGAGAGTACCCAAACGTATGCTACATGAATTCCAGGAGTTATTTATGAAGTTTGTATGGGGCGGAGGCGTTGACCCAGAATTTCGAGAGCAAAAACGTGAGAATTATTGTAAATGAGCAAAACAAGTACAAAGCTCTGTGGGATTATGAAATGGGAAAGGGAGCTGAACACAGAATTTGGATCCAGTAAATGGGTTACCGCTTTCAATCGGACAAAAAAAACTATTCATAGTATTTTGCTGTTTGAAAGTTATCTCAAAATTTTACACAGATGGTATCTGACACCAGACAGGTTAAGTGAGTTTCAATCCAACATTAGTGATCTTTGATAGAGATGCAAAAGGGAAACTGGAATTATAAGGCATATATGGTGGGAATGTATCTGCTTATTATCTTTGAAGGTCAAGTTACAAAATGAACTTAGAAGTTTGACACAGTCCCATATTGAACTGACCCCCCAACTCTTTTTGTTCCATTTGGATTTCCCCAGAGTGAAAGAAAAAAACTAAAATGCTAATTGTGCATATATTAATGGCCACCAAAGTCTGTTTGGCGAGAAAATGGAGATCTGGGACGATCCATAAGTGGACTTAAATTGTCTCACAAATTAATCAGAGATTCATGAAGAAAACTGTATGTGTTGGTCTTGAGAACTTGGGGTTATATAATGACATATGGAAACTCTGGCCTCTGGCTACAGACTTGCCTGAGACTCCTTCCAATTAACGCATCACCGTGGGGCAGGTATGAATGGTTGTGTGAACATAGTTTGATTTTCTACGTCAGAAAAGTATTTGCTCGATTATAAGAAGACCCCCCAAACTTTGGATATTCCTTTAGGAAAAAGACTAAAAGCCTGAATATAAGACTTCCCTATATGAAAAAAGTTCCACTTGTATATATTCACATGTAAATTGCTTTTTTAATAAAAAATTATGATATAAAAAAATGCATTTCTTGTTTTTATTTCCTTTTATGTGCCAATTTGCCAATGCTGCCTCTCTCTTTCCCTTGCACCCAGCTTTGTCTCTCTCTCCCCCTTCCTTTGTCTCCCCCCACGCTCCCCTTGTCTCTGTCTCTTTCCCCCTCCCTCCCCTTGTTTCTCTCTGCCCCCCCCTTGTCTCTGTCTCTTCCCCCTCCCTCCCCTTGTTGCTCTGCCCCCCTCCCCTCGTTTCTCTACCCCCCTTATCTTTCTCCCCCCTCCCTCCCCCTCGTTTCTCTGTCCCCCCTCCCTCCCTCCCCCTCACCTGTTTCTTGATCCCTGGTGGCTAGTGGGGGCAGCCGGGGGATGTCTGCACGATACCTCCATCATAATAGATGGAAGTATCGGGCAGCATGGAGGATGTCTGCACGTATCGTGCAGATATCCCCCAGCTGCCCGATTCTCCTTGTGGATAGCGGGGCAGCGGAGGATGTCTGTGCGATGAGCGCAAACCTCCCCTGCTGCCACCTGGCATGACCGCCGGGACTTTTATGACGAAGCCGGAAGTACCAAGCTTCATCATAGAAGTCCCGGCGGTCGTGCCGGGTGGCAGCAGGGGGAGTCTGCGTTCATCGCGCAGACATTCCCCTGCTGTTAGAGAGGGGGATCCAGGTCCCCTGCAGCTCTGCGGGGACATGGATACATGTCTTTTAGTCTGACCTCAATTTGAGGTCAGATTATAAGATGACCTCGATTATAAGACGAGGGGTAATTTTCTGAAATTTTTTTCTGAAAAAAACCTTGTCTTATAATAAAGCAAATACGGTATTTGCAATAGACACTTTAAATAGAATTACACTTTAACACCATATTAGATTTAAAAAAAGTTATAAATAATGGAAAGGGAAAGGAAGCTGAGGGGCAGAGGGAAAAAGGAGTAAGTGAGTGAGTGAAAAGAACAAAGATGGGGGCGTGGCTTGACCCTGAGCTGTGATGGCTGCTTAGTTCATGAGCTCCGACACCACTCATCGCATAAACATTAGCAAACACTATCTAAGTCCATGATGGGACGGAATAAACGGATCCCATCGGGTCCGGAGCCCTCAGGGCATCTTCCAAAAACCCCCTCCTCTTCTATGAAGGATTATTTCTGAACTCCCGCAGCCCTTGCGTCGGGGTCTAGGACAGTTCAGCGCTGCTGCTTCATCGCTGACAGTTCAGTGCGGCAGTTAGAACGCTAAACTGTCCAGCGCTGAACTGTCAGCTCTAACAAACATACAAGTTAAAATAAAATACTCCCCCTAATAAATGAATCACCCCCAAAGTGCCCCCCCAAACCCTAATACTAAAATTAACCTTCAAACCCCTATACTAAAATTAACCCCCAAAACCCAATACTAAAATTAACCCCCAAAACCCAATACTAAAATTAACCCCCGAACTCTACTAACCCCCGAACCCTAATAGTAACCCCCTAAACCCTAATACTAACCCCTGAACCCTTATACTAACCCCCTAAACACTAATACTAACCACCAAACCCTAATACTAACCCCCTAAACCCTAATACTAACCACCGAACCCCAATGCTAAAATTCTAATGCTAACACTCTAACACTTTAATTCTAACATTAAAACTTACCTTTAGCGATGAAATGTCCGGCAATGAAATATCCTGAGACGAGCTGTCGCGTGGTGAACAGGTGCCGGTGAAGCGGCTGTGCGGATGCAGCCGCGAAGAATTGTCCCATCCCTGTCATTTCGGACCGCGCAGAAATGATTCAAATTCCTACGCAGGCCCCCTCTCTAGTTGACAGCACACCATCCACCCCGGAGCAGACCCACTGCCGGAAGGATCACAGGAAGATATTTTTCAATCTGCCCCAACGAAAAGCGATTTCGCTAAGCTGATCCTGGAGGTGCATCAGATGGTCAGAGAGCAGGTGAGACAAGCTGTTAAGGTGGAACAGGGAGGCCTGAAAGAGAGCATGGGCCACCTGGACCGCAAAATATGGAGGCAGATTTAAGTGGCATCCAACAGAAGGTGAGGGAAAAGATGGAGCTCCTGACCACAGCGGAGACGGGAGACGGTGCAATGTCTGGATCCGAGGCCCAGCTGAACTGGATGACCCAGGAGGCTTGGAAGCGGTCCTGACACAATTGTTTAATATGATTATGGGTCAGTCTTCTGACACTACCATCCGCTTTGACAGGGCAGATAGAGCTCTTCGCCCTAGAGGCCCCTCATATGCCACCGAGGGATTTTAGTTTAGTTTAGTTTAGTTTAGAATTTTAGCATTGGGGTTCGGGGGTTAGTATTAGGGTTTAGGGGGTTAGTATTAGGGTTTGGTGGTTAGTATTAGTGTTTAGGGGGTTAATTTAATAGCTTGGCTGCTCTTCTAAGAGCTGCTTTTCAAAGAGTATATTTAAGAGATATTCTGGAGATACTCTGGAGTTAGTCTGAGGTATACAAGAGGTAAGAAAAACTAAAAGATCTTTTTGATTTAAATTCTTAAAATGGCAGATTTGGTTTACTGTGATAATTGTTCTGCATTTGTTTCACATTCCATTTTTTGGAGGTTTGGAGGCTGTCTAATCTGTAGACAGTTCTCAAGATTGCAGCAGGAGATTGCATTTTTAAAGTCCGAGATTTGTAATTTATCTGTAAAACAAACTCGGGCTGAGACTGTTGCGAAGTCACTGCCACAGAGGCCATTGCCGCAGAGGCTTCCTAGGAATGGCAGGTGGATTACTGTTGGATCTGGTAGGCTTAGAGTTGTTGATAAAAGGCATGTCCCGCAGTCTGTGGCTGTCCAGAATTCATTTTCAGCACTTGCAGAGTGCAGTGGTGTTGTGGAGGCAGGCTCAGACGCAGAGTTTGAGGAACCACTCTCCTCTGTGGCTAAGGTGTGCAAGGAGAAGGTGAGGCCTGATAGAAAGCAGTTGTTGTTGGGCGATTCTATCATAAGAGGTGCGGAGTTGGACAGTATTGGCTTAGTGAGATGTCTTCCTGGAGCTACTGCTCGCAGAGACAGGAGGCGTATTTCTAATATTGTTAAGCAAGCAAATCAGGAAGGAGAATTGGATGTACTGGTTCATCTAGGGACAAATGATTTGGCTTGCAATGAGGTTTCAGAGGTGAAGGAAGCTTTTCGTGTTCTTGCCAATGATATACGGCAGGTTGTTTCCACACTGTCCTTTTCTGAAGTTATGCCTGTGCACAACATTCAGAATGATAGACGGATGCGTATTAGGAACTTCAACTTGTGGCTTGGAGAATGGTGTCGGGAGCAAGGATTTGGCTTTGTTTCTCATGGAAGTTCACTATGGGATAGAAAGGAACTGTACAAAAAAGATGGTTTGCATCTTTCTCAAAAGGGAACGAATGTTCTCAGTGAGCAGTTCAGAGGTTTTGCTAGGAGGTTTTTAAACTAAAAGAGGGGGGCAAAATGGCGATAAAACATCAATCCAATTGCCCCCCAAAAAAGGTACAGAAGTTACCTGTAGTCAGTGTGCTGAAAAATGATAAGCTTAGGGTCATGTCTACAAATGCTCGCAGTTTAGGGAATAAGATCCATGAACTTGTGGCAATATTGGCAACTGAGAATGTAGATTTAGTGGCTGTTACTGAGACATGGTATAATGAAAAACATGACTGGGACATTTCAATACCAGGGTACTCTTTATATAGAAAAGACAGAGAAGGTAAAAAAGGGGGAGGGGTGGCCCTGTATGTGAGGGATAGCTTAAAATGTAACGTAATACAAGTTAGTGAGGCGAACATAGAGTCAGTTTGGGTTACATTAGAATTTGGTAATCATATGGTAACTCGGGTAGGTGTGATTTATAGGCCCCCTGGACAAATAGAGGAGTTAGTTAAAACCGAGGGATTTTATCTGTTGCCTTCATGAATATTCGGTCAAGTACAGTTTAATGATAAAGGCGAGAACGGCACGGAGCTGGCCGTTTGACGGGCAACAGGTTGTCCTTTATGAAGATTTGTCTCATATTACTCTGGGAAAACGGAAGGCCCTACGGCCACTAACATCTCACTTGCAGGAGAGACAACAATTATACCAGTGGAAGCACCCGTTTGCTCTTATGACCCATGTGGACGGAGAGACCCATGTTGTGCAAACACTAGGAGATTTGCCTCGTCTCCTTTCGATTCTTAACCTACCTGCTCTGGACATCCCAGATTGGAACTCCCTGGAGTATATCAACCGGATACATTCATACACCAGCCCAGGCTGTTACCACAAAGGCCAAGAAGAACAGGCCCTTTTTGAGACATCCAGCGGATGCTGAGGAATGAGGGTTCTACAAACATTTAATTTTTGATCTTACCAAAGTTTTGGATTATCGTTGAGATTTCAGACCCAATGGAGCATGAAAAATCACGCTGTTCCCATAGCCCCCCCCCCCCTCTCATTACCCGGCTGGCCCTACGGAATTATGAGAGATCTTCCCATCTCGGATCGGCCATTTGTTTGGACAGTGATGGTTTTATTGAGGACTGGCCGTAGCGTACCCGAGAGGATTCCTGCACTCCCACTCAAGAGGATGGTCAGAGTAGCTCCCCGGTGGTCCTATGCTGGTATCGTTTGATGGGCCTGGGGTGGGAGTCTCAGGGGAATGTGGAATTATGCTCTGAGTGGATCGATTGTTTTCTATATGTACTTCCCATTTCCATTCGCTTGATTACGGTGTGTGGCCCCCTTTGTATGTTGTGTCTAACCTGGGAAGGTAATGCCATATATCTGTGGAACACATTTTCACCTATTCAGAATTATGTTATAGAAGAGTGATGGGAAAATGGTTCATACTATAGGCATTTCTGTTATTTTTTTCTAGGTCATGATGACCTGATATCATGCAGCAGGTGGCCGATAGGGTGAACCATCTCTTCTATTTGTATTGATCTATGTCGTGGATCCTGTTATTTGCGCACATGTCAGTTTATAATGTGTTATTTACTTGTATATGATGTGATGGTTCGCGGGCAGCTACTGAGGCTGAGTGAGCTGTTACTGCGCGACCCATTGCCTGCTTAATCAATGCGTCCCTGTCCTCCGGTTATGTCCCCAAAGCCTGGAAAAAAGCCAGAGCTATCCCCATTCACAAAAATGGTGATGTAAACTTAGTGTCAAACTATAGGCCTATTTCACTGCTACCCATACTTTCTAAAATCCTGAAAAATGTGCCCATGATCAACTGTGCGAGTATTATCAACGGTCCAATTATCTAACCTCGCTTCAATCTGGATGTTTGTATATATGTGAATATGTAAAGTAGGTGTGTGTGAAATCACTCCACGATAACTGCCCTCTTAAAGAGTGGTAAGTAGAGTGGTGAACTCACAGGTGCAGTTTTCCTAGACTTTGCAAAGGCCTTTGATATGGTTGATCATGATCTTCTGCTAAACAAACTAAGTGGTTCCGGTATAAATGAGAGGTCGCTCTGCTGGTTTCATTCATACTTATTTGATAGATCTCAATATGTGTCCATTGCTGATACGTCCTCCCTCCCGTTGCCCGGCCCAAGAACGGATCCTTGAGGCACTCCACACTTGATTAAGTGTGGAGTGCCTCAAGGATCCATTCTTGGGCCGCTGCTATTCTCACTATTTATAAATGATCTACCTGGCTCATGTGCTTATGTATGCTGATGATATGGTCATTTATACGTGCGGTACTCAACTATCGCAAGTGGAATCCGTGCTACAGAATCAGTTTTCTAAAGTTGAACATTGGATAGCTAGAAACAAATTATTCCTCAACACTAAAAAAACTGTGTCCATGTTGTTTGGGACAAATGCCAAACTACTTAAATTAAGCAATCCTCAATTAAACATCAATACCAAATCCAGTTATAACCTAACCCAGGTAAATTCATATAAGTATCTTGGCATGTGGCTAAATTCAAACTTATTTTTTGGTATCCATATTGATAAGCTTGTGTCAAAGCTATATCCTAGGATTGGCTTTCTACATAGAAACAAATCTAACCTAGATTCCATGGTAAGGAAACGTATTGTGCAGCAAATGTTAATGCCGATCTTAGATTATGGAGATGTTGTGTATGATTCTGCCCCGCACACCCATCTCTGTAAACTCGACACTATGTACAATACATTGTGTCGATTTGCACTACAGTGCGATTATAACACGCACCACTGTAAAATGTTAAAATAGTTAAACTGACTGACGCTTGCCTCCAGGCGCACTCTCCACCTAGCTTGCTTAGTGCATAACCACTTCTCTGGAACGCTCCCCCCCTACCTGAGCGGCATGCTTGCTCTTACTCCCTGCACTTCCTAAAATCTCAGATCCTGCACCAACCCTTCACTAGCGATCCCTCACTTCAAAAAGGAAGCGAGCCGAGGTGCATTCTCTTTCAGAGCTCATTATATGTGGAATAGCCTTCCTGTTTCTGCCAAATCATCACCTAGTCTAAAATCCCTGAAAATAAGTGTCTCCCAAATCCTCAAAACAGATTGTACCTATTATTAGTTTACAAACTCCTTCCTATACTGTATATGTTGTTCCTTTTTTGTATCAATAATGATTTATCCTGTATGTTCTACTCAACTTGTTTAATATATGTATCTATTTTTAATCTACTGTTAAATTTGTAACTGTAATTCCATTCTGGACTGGGTCCCCAGGACATACTTGAAAACGAGAGAAATCTCAATGAATTCTTCCTGGCAAAACACTTTCTAAATAAATAAAAAAAATATATATGGGATGCACCAGATGATCCACTCCCCAGATGTACTAGCCCCTGCCCCCTTACCAGCCCCCCCCTCCTCCCCCCCATAGGCATTGCCAAAATTCTGTATTTCAGTGCCCCTGAGGCGCCAGATTCAGGGGGGTTACCCCAAAGCTTTCCCATATTATGCTGTTCCATGGACATGATAGGATAAGGGATTGCACCTTTATCCTTTATATGAGTTATAGTTGTCACGAGTTATAAGGTTTTATTTGATTACGGTTTCACCTCTTCCGTGATATTGCAACGGGAGATAGGTGAACTGATAGGGTGGACTGAAGGCCAAAATTGTCCCTCGGTAGACACGTTACCCCATTTGGTTAGGTGTCCCAAGACGAAGTTGGGACTGGTTTTCCCGGCCCTGGTGAACAACCACTAAGGGCACAAATCTACCTTTTTTTGCCCGTTAGAGGGCAATCCGATACAATTTTATTTGTAGCGGAATTCTGTATATAGTTTCCCCATTTATATTCCCCTTTATTCCAGAGGGGTATAGATGTACGTACTCTTTTTTTTTTGTATTTTGAGAGCAGACCTCACTGGGCTCTGACTTTTCTTGCTACACAATTATGAACGTGATACACACAAAGGGGAAACAATTTGTAACCTGTAACCTGTACTCGCAGAATTTTTATAGTAACACTTCAAACTCCAAAAGTAAGGGAACAACAATTTTATTCTCAAAACACATACCTATGAAAGACTCCACAGCACAATGTGATACACGGGGCAGATACATATTTGTTAAAAACGGAAATAGCGGGCTCTATATACACATTCGTAAACATATACCTCCCCAACAAAAAAACCCACGAAACATTGGCGAATATTCTTCATAAACTTAGCAAATTTCAACAGGGCATCCTGATACTTGGAGGAGATTTTAATCTGTGCCATTGTACAGAGCACTGGTGAGACCTCACTTGGAGTATTGTACGCAGTACTGGAGACCGTATCTCCAGAAGGATATTGATACTTTTGGAGAGAGTTCAGAGAAGGGCTACTAAACTGGTTCATGGGTTGAAGGATAAAACTTACCAGGAAAGGTTAAAGCATCTTAACATGTATAGCTTGGAGGAAAGACGTAACAGATATGATAGAAACATTTAAATACATAAAGGGAATCAACACAGTAAAGGAAGAGAGTATATTTAAAAGAAGAAAAACTACCACAACTAGAGGACATAGTTTTAAATTAGAGGGGCAACGATTTAAAAGTAATATCAGGAAGTATTACTTTACTGAGAGGGTAGTGGATGTATGGAATAGTCTTCCAGCAGAAGTGGTAGAGGTAAACACAGTCAAGGATTTTAAGCATGCGTGGGATAGATTCAAGGCTATCCTAGCTATAAGACCGGGAACGGGGGACTAATAAAAGTACTCCAAAAAAAAAAAAATTGGGCAGACTAGATGGACCGAATGGTTCTTATCTGCTGACACATTCTATGTTTCTATGCCCCTGAACCCCAGAATAGATACCTCTAAGGGTACATCTAGCATCCCACTACACATACTTCAACATGCACGTCATACTCTTCATCGCTATCGGCTGTTGGATTGTTGGAGGGCTCTATTCCCTGATGGCAAAGACTATACATTCTACTCACCCCCGCACAATGTGTACAGCAGAGTTGATTATTTTTTTCTTCAAAATCACACCACACATCTTTTACACACGGTCCAAATTGGGATAGCGACATGGTCTGATCATGCCCCAGTGATCTTATCTATCCATTCCCCTCTACATAGACCTACGCAGGCCTCTTGGAGGCCAAATGATTCCCCATTAGCGGATAAGGCGGTCACGACAGAAACGGCTACATGCAGTAACATTTATATTACTTTCAGGAAAATCTTCCAGGAGAGGTACCTGAACTGACCATCTGGGAGGCACATAAGGCACATAAGTGTGTATAAGGGGACATTATATAGCTAAGACTGTGGACCGGAAAAAAAAAAGAGCAATCACACGCCATTCTCACACTGACAACCAACATACACGCCCTGGAACAAAGTCACAAAGTAACCACAGATCCCCCCACGTATCAGAAACTGATGGCTCTACGACAAGAACTTTCAAAATTCATAAACACAAAAGTGCAGAGGCGGGCTTTAAAAACTAAATCCTTCTTCTATAATCATGGGAACAAATGTGGGAGACTGCTGGCTCGGATGCTCCGAAACAAACAAAGCTCCACTTATATTACTAGGATTAAATCCTCTAAGTCACCTGCCCACTGCTATTTACCTAAAGATATCTTACAAGAATTTATAGCCCACTACACGTCACTATACAATTTACACTGCCAGGACACATACAAATGGAAGCATACCTCCATAAGCATAGTACAACACCACTTTCACAAGACACGCTTCTCTCCCTGGAAAGCCCGATATCAGAAGCGGAACTGGCAGATGCCATAAAACAATCAAACACGGGGAAAAGCCCAGGATCTGACGGATTACCGTTGGGATATTACAAAAAGTTCCGGGATATTTTGTCCCCTCATTTACTCAATGCATTCAACACTATCCCGGCTGGGACCACACAACACTAGCATATATACAGGTTATTCCTAAGCCTGGAAAAGATTTGGAACAATGCCAGAATTATCGCCCAATCTCACTCCTTAACGTGGACCTGAAATTGTTCGCGAAAATACTGGTGCAAAGATTGCACTCACTGATCCCTGACTTAATTCATCCAGACCAGATAGGGTTTATTCCTGGTAGAGAGGCCAAAGATAGCACCGTAAAACTTATTAATATTACTCACCTGGCAAAGGGAAGGAAGGAGTCACTGCTGTTTCTGTCCACGGATGCTGAAAAAGCATTTGACAGAGTCAACTGGGACTTCATGAGAGTGACCCTGCGCCACAATGGTTTTGGACTTAATATTATGTCCTGGATTAATGCCTTATATCATAAACCTACTGCCCAAATACGGGTAAATGGAATTCTTGGCGATAGCTTCCCCATCTATAATGGCACCCGACAGGGTTGCCTTTTGTCCCCCTTGCTTTTTGGACTAACTTTGGAACCCTTTTTACATGCCATATGAACTAATCAGTCCCTCAGAGGTTTCAAAACACAGTCACACGAATATAAACTGGCGGCGCTCGATCTTTTGTTCATAATCCCACGACCGACAGTTACTCTCCCTAATATTCTTCGAGAATTTGCTCTATATGGTGAACTATCTAATCTCAAGATTAATTATGCCAAGTCAGAAATTCTCCCTATTATTATGGAGGAGGCTGAGATTCCTAGAATCACTGACAATTTCCCATTCAGGTTATGTAAGGAGAAAATGCTGTATCTCGGCATTTGGCTCTCCCCCGATCCAGTTAACTTGTACAATTTGAATTTTGCACACCGATAGCCTTGGCCTTATGTAAAGATTTGCGCACCTGGGACTACCCCCACATTTCTTGTATAAGTTGAATAAATGTAATAAAGATGAATCTGCTTCCCAGATTGTTATATTTTTTCCAAACCATACCGATTACTATCTCCCTCGCTTATTTCTCAGCTTTGAGAATCGCACTGTTAAAATACATCTGTAACGGGAAACACCCGAGATTGAATTATCAATTATTGACACTACCGAAAATCAGAGGAGGCTTGGCTCTCCCAGATTTCTATAAATATCAGGCGACTCATTTGCTGAATATAACCGACTGGGCCCAAGCCCCTGCTCATAAGCAATGGGTACAGCTCGAAGTTAGTGCAACTTCCACAATATTGAGTGCCCTTCTGTGGATATCTCCGGCATCATCCAGACCACCCCACGATAGTCCCAACTCTGAAATTTCTGCATTCAACGGCAAAAACACACCTTACGACTACATACCCATCACCACTCACTCTTTTGAAAGGCAACGCAGATTTCTCTCCTGGAATCCACTCACCTGGCTTGCAATCACTACCTCCGGATACGCCACTCAACATTGTAGATATTAAACCCACGCAAACTTTTCCCATACTCACGGCTATCCTTCAACAACCGCCTTCACCTCTAGATCACTTAAATTACCAACAGATTACGCATTTTATTCGCCATCTCCCGCAACCACACAACCAAATCTGTGACAAAACCTGGTTCAAGGGTATGTGTAGGTCAAGCAACCCCCCATTTATATATGCCCAACTTATTGTCCCAGTTGAACTCCCCTGCCCAAAATGCATGGGGAAATGGGAGGAAGCCTTAAATATTTCTTTAACCACTGTACAATGGGACAGAATTTTAGTATTAGCGCACAAAAGCACTAAGGCCACCAAATGCCAGGAGAGCAACTATAAACTTATCTCCCAGTGGTATAGAACTCCACACTGATTACATCGCATGATCCCAGCAGTTAATCCTCTTTGCTGGAGGTGTGGGGGAGACGATGGGACGGACCTTCACACATGGTGGTCCTGTCCCAGCTTAAGAGATTTTTGGAACATGGTTCACGGGATAGTTGCCCAGCTGGATTGTTCCACCTACCCGAATACATTTGATGCTATGGTATTATATCTCAATGGGATGTCTGTGCCTAAATTTAAAAGGTCCTTGACCAAACATCTGTTACTAGCGGCCAAAACACTGATAACTCTTTATTGGAAATCCACAAAGGTCCCATCCAGAAGGGAGTGGATGTTTAGAGTGGAGGAAATTAGATCAATGGAGGAGATTCTAGCATATACCACCAATGGAGGAGATTCTAGCATCTACCCCCATCTAACCTCCTCTGAGGTCTTGTTATTGACCAGAAATAATTTTTAAAAGTGTTTATTACGTGACTGACAGAGCACTGACTCTGGGAACCAGACAAATTCTATGGCCCGCACTGACTCTGAATACCCACCCTTTACTGTGGTAGGGGAGTAAGCTGGATTTTGATACTATTTTTCATATACCATGGAGCAGGTAGTATGTATTTTCATACAATGTGATATGTCAACGATTTATTGTAATGTGAATTGCACTGTAGCACTTGGATATTGGTTCCCCCTCCCTTCCCCCCTTTTTTTTCTCTTTCCTTTATATATATTTGCATTTAAAAGTGCGTACTTGTCCCCTCCCCCTCTCTGATTCCCGTATTATTATTTGAATGCATGTAGTACTATTGCACGTTGTCATCATTGCGTAATATTTATGTATGTTTTTGATTTTATTTGGAAAGTATAATAAAATTTAATTTACAAAAAAGAAAAGAACAAAGATCATAGTAAATAAAACAGTAACTTTAATTTCCCTACGCTTTCAACCAGTTCCCTTCAGCATCATAAATATTTGAATCACTTACTTTATTACTGAAGAATTGACACAATGGTGATACACAAGAATAAAATCTGACCAGCTCATTATTTCTAAATCTTAAAAAAAATAAATGAAAAGTTAAATCTGTACACGCTAGAGAAACGGCAGCTTAGAGGGGATATAATAATGTTAAATAAATATGTACAGAGCCCATACAAAGGGCTTTCTAAAGACCTGTTCATTAACAGAACAGTACAAAGGACAAGAGATCACCCATTAAGACTTGAAGAAAGGAGATTTAGTCTACGACAGCAAAAGGGATTTTTTACAGTAAGGACAATTAACTGCCTGAAAAAGTGGTTCTAGCAAATACGTTAGATGCTTTTAAAAGCGCCCTGGATACTTTTTGAATGAGCTGGAGCATAGAGGGCTATGCATGTTAGTATTGGCATTAATATTTATTTAATGATTTTAGAGCAAAGGAGAAATCTGATTGCCATTTGGATTCAAGAAGGAATTGTTTTCCCCATTCAGGGCCGGCCTTAAGTGTTCCGGCGCCCTGTGCGGGCTTCCCCCGTGGCGCCCCCCGTTTCTTTCACCCCCCTATGTATGTGTCTCTCTCCCTTCCCTTGTTTGTCCCATTCCTCTTCCTTGCCATGTCTGTCTTTCTCTCTCCCTCTGTTCTGTCTCTCTCCCCCTGGCCTCAGTTCTGTCTCTCTCCCCCCGTCCCCTGTTCTGTCTCTCTCCCCGTCCCCTGTTCTGTCTCTCTCCCCCCGCACCCTGTTCTGTCTCTTTCCCCCTGTTCTGTCCCCCCTCCCCCTGTTTTGTCTCTCTCCCTCCCCCTCCCCCTCCCCCTGCCCCTGTTATCTCTCTCTCCCCCAGTTCTGTCTCTCCCCCCTGCCCCTGTTCTGTCTGTCTCTCTCTCTCTCCCACCCCTCCCCTGTTCTGTCTCTCACCCATCCACTTTTCTGTCTATCTCTCCCCCCTCCCCCTGTTCTCTCTCTCTCCCCCCTCCCCCTGTTCTCTCCCCTCCCCCTGTTCTGTCTCTCCCCCATAACCCCTGTTCTGCCTCTCTCTCCCCCCCCCCTCCCTTTGCCTGCAAAGGTGGATCCAGGGAGGGGGCGGAGCTAACCAGCTCAGCGGTGTAGTTCCGCCCCCACCCTGGGAAGCAGAGCAGAGTCTGCTTTACGAGGGAGCCATGGGCAGCAAGAGAAAGTGCTGCTCGGCTCCCCATGCTTAATGCAAGCATGGGGAGCCGAGCAGCACTTTCTCTTGCTGCCCGCAGCTCCCTGTGAAGCAGACGCTGCTCTGCTTCACAGGGTGGGGGCGGAGCTACACCACTGAGCCAGTTAGCTCCGCCCCCTCCCCAGATCCAGCAGAGCATGCCAAGCAGAGGGCTCGTGAGGGGGGATCTTTTGATCTTCCCAATCCAGTGCCTCTGTCGGCTTTTTTTTTAACGGGCGTGCAGGCGCCCCCTGGGATGTTGCACCCTGTGCGATCGCCATTGCCCCCATTGAACGTAGAATTTGAAATTGCTGAAGGGGTTGGTATTTGCCTTCTTTTGAATTAACAGTGGTAAACATGGGATAGGAAAAAGGTTGAACTTGATGGACGCAAGTCTTTTGTCAACATAAACTACTATGTAACTATGATCACGTAACTGTGACTATGAGTTATTGTAGATATGGGACACTGACTGTGTGTGCAGGTGACATTGTATATGAGAGACACTGACTGTATGTGACATGCGTGTGAATGTATTACAGAGCTCCTTTCTCAACAAAATTTACAAGTGTATGTGTGTGGTTGCTTGGGCAAAGTGGTGAGTGCGAAGTGGGTATTGGGGCAAGGTCTTGAGTGCACGGTGGGTGTTGGTTTGCATTTTTATCATTCACCCCATGCAGCACAATGTGCAATTCTATTCTCATGTTTAAGACATATAATGTTGGTAATATTTATGCTACTATTAGCGAGACACAGCCAGAACAATCCCCTTCCTCGCAAATAAAAGGTAAGCAAGCAGGGAGGGGGATAAACAACATAACTTTTTTTTCTTAAAAAAAAAAGAAGTTTGTGTGTTTGTGTGTGTGAAGTGCGGAGCTACACCACTGAGCCGGTTAGCTCCGCCCCCTCCCCGGATCCAGCAGAGCATGCCAAGCAGAGGGCTGGTGCAGGGGGATCATTTGATCTCCCCAATCCAGTGCCAGTGTATGTGTAAATGTGACTCTATGTAAGGTTGTGTGTGTGTGCCAGTGTGTGTAAGTGTGACTGTAAGTTGTCAGAGGTATTGAACAGTAATCTCGAGACTGGTACATATGAATAAAGCAGAAGAAAAGGCTAACAAGATGGATGCCAGCAGCCTCCATGTTGTGTCAGTTTTTGGACATCCTTCTCTGTGTTCAAATCTTATTCTGTGTCCCTGAAGCTAAAAGAAAGTCCTAACTCTATTATCTGTATCACCGGAACAGATAAGGTGGGCATTGTTAGTGGTTTATGACTCTCATTGTATCTCTGAAGACATACTATATACATACAAGAGGTGAAGGGGGGCTTCTCTTCAGCTTGCTAGCCCACCCAAACTGACAGACACAGACACACTGAGATTACCGTATTTGCTCGATTATAAGACAAGGTTTTTTCAGAATTTTTTTTTTCCGAAAAATACCCCTCGTCTTATAATCGAGGTTGTCTTATAATCTGACCTCAAATCAGGTCAGACTATAAGGCAGGGATCCAGGTCCCCAGCAGAGCTGCAGGGGACCTGGATCCCCCTCTCTAACAGCAGGGGAATGTCTGCGCGATGAGCGCAGACCTCCCCTGCTGCCGCCCGGCACGACCGCCGGGACTTCTATGATGAAGCCGGGTCCTTCCGGCTTCATCATAAAAGTACCGGTGGTAGTGCCGGGCGGCAGCAGGGGAGGTCTGCGCTCATCGCGCAGACATCCTCTGCTGCCCCACTAGCCACCAGGGAGAATCGGGCAGCCGGGGGATGTCTGCATGATACGTGCAGACATCCTCCATGCTGCCCGACACTTGCGTCTGCCACCACTAGCCACCAGGGATCAAGAAACAGGGGAGGGGGGTGGAGGGATGGAGGGAGGGGGGTGGGACCAGAGTAACAAGGGGAGGGGGGAACCAGAGCAACAAGGGAAGGGAGGGGGGAACCAGAGCAACAAGTAGAGGGAGGGGGGACCAGAGCAACAAGGGGAGGGAGGGGGGGCAGAGAGAAACAAGGGGAGGGAAGGGGGAAGAGACAGAGACAAGGGGAGCGAGGGGGGAGACAAAGGGAGGGGGAGAGAGAGAAAGCTGGGGGCAAGGGAAAGAGAGAGGCAGCATTGGCACATAAAAGGAAATAAAAACAAGAAATATATCATAATTTTTTATTAAAAAAGCAATTTACATGTGAATATATACAAGTTGAACTTTTTTCCTATAGGGTAGTCTTATATTCAGGCTTTTAGTTTTTTCCTAATGGAATATCCAAAGTGTGGGGGGTCGTCTTATAATCAGGGTCATCTTATAATCGAGCAAGGTATTTGGGTGGATTATCCCTTATCCGAAGATCCAAAATGACCCACAATCCGATTTTTTTTTCAGTCAGTTGGGATAAGGGATTCTTACCTTCCTGGCGCCCCTGTGGTGAAGATGCCTTGCTTCACCCTACTGGGCAACTAAAATTTGGAGCCAGCGCTAATGGGAAATGTAGTCCGTAGAGCGCTGTGATGGGAGCACAGTGGAGCAAGTAATTTCACCAGCTCCACTGCTATAAATTATCTACAGTGCCTAAATCCAATGTGAGTTAGTTGCTCACATTGAATTTAGGTCGTATAGATCATTTATAGTGCTGCCAAAATGATCTGTTAGGCGTATGTGTCCATTATCAGAAATCCTTCCAGTCATTCTGTATATTTTGTGTTTATGGAGCAGCGCAGAATCATACATGTAAAAATATAAAAAACAGAATAAGATTGATGGTGCAGCATATCTTATAAGTGAGGTGACAAATCAAAGGGTAACGTTTATGCACTCATGAAGTCGGGTCCAGAATAGGCATCAAATAAATCAAATAAGGAGCTCTTATAAATATTCATTTATTGGCTAAAATAGGGGGAAACCAACATAGAGTAATATTGTATAAAATCCCATAAAAGCGCAGGTGGCTCACGAATGGCTCAAAGCAGCATATCAAAAAAATATTAATGATAGGCAGCTGAAAAGCAAGACAGTCCTGGCCACAATAAACTCCTAGGAGTCCCGGACACTATCAAGCTTGTTCTGTTTGTTTTTTAGATTTTTACATGTATAATTCTGTGCTCTTCCATAAACACGAATATATTTCAAGTACTTTGAGGAATACTAGGGAGAAGCTGCGGTCATATGTGTAGGTATTATATGTCATATTACCACCTGTCTGTTTTTGGTCAACCGATATTATAGCCTGTTCAAAATGTTCAGAGTTGTCTATTTAAAATAGAGATAAATAATATATTAGTACTTGTATTGCTAGATATTCAGACTTCCACTTATCATATTAAATGTTCTGGCAATAGACTAGCTAAGGGCCTTTTCATAATTGGTAAGTGCAATCTTAAGTCAAACAAAAAGTTTATTAGTAAAAAAATAAGAAGGAAAAGAAATGTGCCAAAGTAACCAGAAATGGATTAGTATCATTTGCTTAATATTTTTATTGTTTTATATTGTCTGTACATCCAAGCACACCTTATCGCTAAGTAGTGGTGTGACTATTGAGGTGCTCTCTACTATTATTTCTCTGTTACAGCAGGTATAATTACCAGTCTACTGACTTATAATTTTCATAGCTTCTTCTTCTAGAAATATGACTAGAATATCACAGTGATCTTTTTCTAGAATAATGCAACTAGTGACTTGCTAATGATAATCGTTTAATTGCACATAATTCTGTACTATTTAGTCTAATGTGCAATTAAAAGATTATCACAAACAAGTCACTAGACCCATTATTCTAGAAAAAGATCACTGTGATTTGCGTTTGACAATGGTTAGTGTATATATCATGTTTGACACCCGCCCTTAAACACAGCTACCTTTGATGATATGTGCATAGTACGAAAATGTTACTTGTGACTTTTTAGTTGTTAAGAGCATCCTGGAAATATATTACCAGTGATTTGTTAATTATGACCTTTTAATTGCACATACTGCTGTACTATTTATTCCAGCACCATTGTGCAATGAAAGATTATCACAAGCAAGTCACTAGGCACATAATTCTAGAAAAATGATTACTGTGTCACACAGTGGGACTTGCTGTGGTGGTCTTTGCTGCACATCATTTTTTTCAGTCAGGGCAGGGTTAGAGGTATGGTTAGCGGTGGGTTTATGGATGAAGTTGGGGTCAGGGTTGGGGTGGTTCTAGGTGGGCTGACAGAGAGTGAGAGAGTGATGCTGAAAAACATCCCCTGGCTGACTGAGCCTTCCAGGTTCAATTTCACAGTTCCTGGAAAGGGTAGATTTCTCAAGATGAGCTTTATGAGGAAAAGCAAAAGCAGTTCTCAGAAGTCAGGCATCCAACTTCAATGCAAAAACCCTCTTTGCAATAAACTGCTGGTATTTAACATGAGTGTGTTGCAAAAGTTAACAATCCCACCTGACACCAACAGAGGGAAAGGAATACAAGCAAACAAAGGTAGGGAGGCCTCTAGAGGAAGAAGAAATTAGGACTTTAAGAGGCAGAGAAATTAGGACTTTAAAATGCATGAGTTAGGAGGTCAGGGTAGAACCCTGACATATGGTGTAGCATCATTATGGGGGATTTTAATTACCCAGCAGTAGAGTTGAGTGGACACCTGGATGTTCGGGTTCGGCAGGTTCGGCCGAACTTCGAAAAAATGTCCGGGTTCGGGCTCGAACTTGATGTCGAACTTGACCCCGAACCCGAACTCCATTGAAGTCAACGGGGACACAAACTTTTGGCCACTAAAATGCCTCTAAAAAAGTCCTGGAAAGGGCTAGAGGGCTGCAAAATTAAGTAAAATGTGGGTAAGAGTAGGACAAGTGCCCTGCAAGCAAATGTGGATAGGGAAATAACTTAAAATAACATAAAATACATACAAATTACAAATACAGCTGAGCCATAAAATAGCACTAGATGGAATCTTTGATTTTAGCTTAGGAAGAATATAAATATAAATCTAAAGCATGGCTGCCAGGAGGATCAACAGAATTATCCGTTTGAGAGAGGGTTGGAGTGCAGGGTATTCTCTTTCAGTTTATACTAAGTGACCCATAGGTTGAGGAGGCGGTGACCGTGGCGGTGTAGGTGGAAGCGGCGCTGGAGGAGGAGGAGGAGGAGGAGATAGCCAACACTGTTTTTTATTTGTTTTTGGTTTTTGGTTAAATTGGGGTAGCCAAAATGTTGGGTCATATAACAACAGAAAACAAAGAATAAGTGCACTTGAGTATAACAAGGACTGGGTGAGGCCGGTATAAATGTCTATTTATGTACAGAGAAGTCTGGTGGGATCCATGCCTGGTTCATCTTAATAAACGTGAGCTTGTCCATGTTGGCTGTGGACAGGCGGCTGCGCTTGTCTGTGATAACGCCCCCTGCCGTGCTAAACACACGTTCAGACAAAAAAACTGGCTGCAGGGCAGGCCAGCACCTCCAAGGCATAAAGGGCAAGCTCAGGCCATGTGCCCAATTTGGAGACCCAGAAGTTGAATGGGGCAGACCCATTAGTGCACACGTACTGTTCCACCATGTTGCTGAAGTGGTGCCTCCTGCTAAGACGTTGCATATCAGATGGTGGTGCTGCTTATTTCAGCCATGCTAACCCTGCCTTCTGAGGTGCTGGCGGTGCCCCAGCTGCGGTGATGACCTCTTCCTCTGCCTTCGCCTTGTGCTTCCATTGAGCCCCCGGTGTCATTTTGGAATGCCCTCAGCAGTGCCTCTACCAGTGTGCGCTTGTAGTTGCCCATCTTACGATCATGCTCCAGTGATGGAATTAAGGGCGACATGTTGTCCTTGTAACGGGGATCCAGAAGGGTGGCCACCCAGTAATCAGCACAAGTTAGAATGTGGGCAACTCGGCAGTCGTTGCGCAGGCGCTGAAGCATGTAGTCGCTCATGTGTCCCAAGCTGCCCAGAGCCAAGGACAAGCTGTTCTCTGTGGGAGGTGTATCATCTGTGTCCTCTGTATCCCCCCAGCCACGCTCCAGTGATGCCCACGAGCTGCCTTGGGTGCCACCCTGCTGTGAACACGGTTCCTCCTCCTCCTCCTCATCCTCCTCCAAAACTGTGCCCTGGCTTGACAGTTGTGTACCTGGCCTATGCTGGTGCAGGAACCCACCCTCCAAGCCACTTGTGCATGACTGGCCTGATAACCATGGAAATGACCCCTCTTCTTCCTCCTCCTCTTCCTCCTGTGCCACATCTTCTTCCATCATCGCCCTAAGCGTTTTTTCAAGGAGACATACAAGCGGGATAGTAAGGCTGAGAACGGCGTCATTGGCACTGGCCATGTTGGTGGAGTACTCGAAACAGTGCAAAATGGCACACAGGTCTCGCATGGAGGCCCACTCATTGGTGGTGAAGTAGTGCTGTTCCACAGAGCGACTGACCCATGCGTGCTGCAGCTGATACTCCAGACAGGCGAGCAGCAGCAGGTTGAGAACGCCTAAAGTGTTGGCCGCACTTTCTGCAGCAGCTCTGATATATCTGGGTAGTTTTTCAGGAATTTCTGCACCACCAAATTCAGCACATGTGCCAGGCAAGGGATGTGAGTCAAACCGGCTAGGCCCAGATCTGCTACGAGATTTCGCCCATTATCGCACACCACCAGGCCGGGCTTGAGGTCCAGTGGCAACAACCACTCATTGATCTGTTGTTCCATGCCCGTCCACAGCTCCAACGCGCTGTGGGGTTTCCCCCCCAAACATATGAGTTTTAAAAGAGCCTGCTGTCGTTTCCCCCTGGCTGTGCTGAAGTTGGTGGTGAAGGTGTTACACTGACCGGAAGAGGAGGTGGTAGAGTAGGTGGTAGAGGAGGAGGAAGAAGCTGAGTAGGAGGCAACAGGAGGCAAAGAGAAATGCCCTGCAACCCTCGGTGGCAGAAGGACATGCGCCAAACTGCAATCTGCCTCAGGCCCAGCCGACACTACATTTGCACAGTGTGCAGTTAGGGAGATATAGCGTCCCTGCCCGTGCTTACTGGTCCACGTATCAGTGGTTATGTGGACCTTGCCACAGATGGCGTTGCGCAGTGCAAACCTGATTTTGTCAGCCAATTTCTTGTGCAGGGAAGGGATGGCTCACCGGGAAAAGTAGTGGCGACTGGGAACCACGTACTGTGTGACAGGGTGGTTTTTAAAACTGTCCAACAGACGGAAAGACAGCATTTCAAAGGCCAGGAATTTGGAAATGCTGGCATTCAGGGCCAGTGTTCGCGGGTGGGTAGGGCCACCCAAAACAATTAAAATTTTTCAAAGTGCGCTGTAAGCACAGTATTGGACTGTTCTATTTGATTCTCAGATATGAAGTGCACCGCAAGACGCAAATGTACTATTTACCACCCAAAACAATTAGAATTTTTCAAAGTGCGCTGTAAGCACAGTATTTCACTGTTCTATTTGACTCTCAGATATGAAGTGCACTGCAAGACGCAAATGTTTTTAGCACCAAAAACAATTAGAATTTTTCAAAGTGCACTGTAACCACAGTATTTCACTGTTCTATTTGACTCTCAGATATGAAGTGCACCGCAAAACGCAAATGTACAATTTAGCACCCAAAACAATTAGAATTTTTCAAAGTGCACTGTAAGCACAGTATTGGACTGTTCTATTTGACTCTCAGATATGAAGTGCATCGCAAGACTCAAATGTACTATTTACCACTAGTGTTGAGCGAAACCGAACCGCACTGTTCGGGTTCATACCGAACATTACGGTTTTTGGACCCTGGACCCGAACACGGACATTTCACTGTATGTTCGGATTAGAGTTCGGGGTTCGGCGATTTAAATGCACGTTTTGAAAGGCTGCAGGGCAGCCAATCAACAAGCATTTGACTCGTTTGCCCTTAGAAGCCTACTAATGGCATGGCTGTGATTGGCCAGTGCAGCATAAGACAAGGTTTTTTCAGAGCATTTGCATTCGAGGTCAGACTATAAGACTGGGATCCCCGCAGGGGACCTGGATCCCCCTCTCTAACAGCAGGGAAATGTCTGCGCGATGAGCGCAGACCTCCCCAGCTGTCCGTCATAATAGACGGAGGTGTCAGGCAGCATGGAGGATGTCTGCACATATCGTGCAGACATCCCCTGGCTGCCCCCACTAGCCACCAGGGAAAGAAACAAGGTGAGGGGGAGGGAGAGAGGGGGGGAGACACACACAGACAAGGGGAGGGAGGGAGGGGGGAGACACACACAGACAAGGGGAGGGAGGGGGAGACACAGACAAGGGGAGGGAGGGGGAAGAGAGAAAAGGGGAGGGGGATAGAGAGAGACAAGGGGGGTAGAGAGAGACAAGGTGGGCGATAGAGAGACAAGAGGAGGGGGGGAAAGATGAGGGAGGTGGAGAGAGAGAAGTTTGGGGGGAGGGAGAGAGAGACAATGCTGGGGGAGGGGGAGAGAGGCTGCATTGACACATAAAAGGAAATAAAAACAAGAAATGCATTTGTATAATATCAATTTTTTTATTAAATATTAAAAAGCAATTTACATATATACAAGTTAAACTTTTTTTTCCTATAGGGTAGTCTTATATTCAGGCTTTTAGTTTTTTTCCTAAAGGAATATCCAAAGTTTGGGGGGTCGTCTTATAATAATACGGTATAAGCTGGAGTCACGTACACGCACATCGCATGAGCTCTTCTTAGTGTAGGGAGAGGATGCTGCAGCTGTGAGGGACAGATTAAAAAAAATTCTGGTGTTGAATCTGCTAACTACAGCGATTATTCAAACTACAGCGATTTTTCAAATTACAGTGATTATTTTAGTGGGTGCTATACTACATATTTGTACCCTGCCCTGAGCCCAGTGCCACAGACAGTGCAGTGCACTTGCAACTGCATGTGTGCCAGGCACATTACTTTGTTCTGTTAGCTCAGTGGGCAACATCTAGGCATTTTTAAATACTGCAATTTGTTGGTGTTAAATATTACATTTACGTCCTGCACTTCATATCTGAGAGTCAAATAGAACCGTCAAATACTGTGCTTACAGCGCACTTTGAAAAATTCTAATTGTTTTGGGTGGTAAATAGAGTCGAGCGGACACCTGGATGTTCGGGTTCGGCAGGTTCGACCGAACTTCGAAAAAATGTCCGGGTCCGTGCTCGAACTTAAAATATCCTGACGATTTAGTTCAGAGGTCCCTGCTTGAGGTGAGAAACAATAATAAAGATAGTATACTGAAATACACAAACAATAAAAATAACTCACAAAAAGAAAGAATAACATTAATTATAGATTTTAACCAGAAATATTGTTTTCTACAGAAAACTTTAAATAAACA
This sequence comes from Pelodytes ibericus, assembly GCA_036172795.1. Taxonomy (NCBI): domain Eukaryota; kingdom Metazoa; phylum Chordata; class Amphibia; order Anura; family Pelodytidae; genus Pelodytes; species Pelodytes ibericus. Next base: position 144,726,152 of record CM069859.1, on the reverse strand, counting down.
TTGGCAGATACTATTAAAAGACCCGGTATTAAAAGGAGTCTTGACAGAAAAAACAAGTATCACCTTTAGAGGTGCCCCCAACATTAAATCAGTGTTAAGTAAAAGTTACCTTAAAGAAAACAAAATTAAAAGAGAACCCCTTTGGAGTAAAGAACGGCTTCTATAGATGCAAGACTTGTAAAGTCTGTATGTCTAGTCGGGTTATGAAGGGCAACAATATAACTCATTTGAATTCCCGACACAACTCAAAGCAATATGAAATCAAATCAATAATTACTTGTAAACTAACAATGTCATCTACCTTCTAACGTGTCCTTGTGGTCTCCAATATGTGGGTAGAACCATTCGCCCACTACATGTATGGATAGGGGAACACATGAATAACATCAGAAAAAAAGTATATGGAAGTGTGGAAGTGGAAGTTTCGCCCCTCACCATCAAGCAGACCCTGCAAAACTACATTATACTGGGATTTGTTCTCTAAAAAAACATTGGAGAGGGGAAAACTTTATCAAAAGAATAGGACAGAATGAAATGAAATGGGTCTACATTTTGAACACCTTGGTACCTATGGGACTTAATATTGAATTTGACCTTTTTAACTTTGTGTAATATAGATACTCTTTTGAGGAAGAATTTTTACTTTTTGTACAATGTTTTAATTAATATTTCTTTCCATTTTTCCTATTTAGGTTTTGTTACTACATTCGAACTCTGATAATATAAGTATTGTGTTCTTTAAATAGATATGAATTTTTATTTTTGTCTATTTTTCTTTTGAATTTGATGAATTATCTCTAGGTACGTGCAATACTGGTTTAGCACCTTGTATAGTATGTAATATAGGCTGCATTTTGTATAGGGTATTAAAAGGTAATTGTAACATACCATCTTGATTGCTGCAATTTTTTGTATTTTTCTATGATTGCCCTCTAGGATGCTTTATTTGTAAAATATTTTCGGTATATATATGATTATAAAGGGATCTTCCAGATGCAAAATAAAAATAAAAAAAATTGGGGGCTATTTCCCTATTTTTATTTATTAGTATTATTTTTATTAATCTTCATTTTTTATCCATTTTTTTTATTTTTCGTTATACATTCTGAAAACTTGAAAACACATAGAGCTATATAAGAACAAAACACATAAGCTTTTTGTTCTCTCCGCTGCACAAAAGCTCTGTAAGATTCCTTTTTACCTCCTATTTTTCTGCAAAATTACTTTCGTTTTGTATGAACATGTCCACAATATTGTTGATATAATAAGTCTTTGTAAAATGTTTTTTATTATGCTTTTATAAGAAAGCGCTTGATAATTTTATTCCCCAATGGAACATTAACAGTTAAATTATTGATGCTACTGAAGATCAGCACCAGCTGTTTAGAGTCACAGAGGGGAGGTACTTTATGACAAAGGAATATATATAAGACAGCAGGAGGAGGGCGACGTGCATCTGATGACGCCACACCCGGCGAAACGCGGACGACACGCCCCCTCCTCTCTGTGATTCCCACACTTGCTGGTTGGCAAGTACATTTAACATCCTACAGGGAGGACAACTACACCCCCACACACTATAAGCCATGATCACAGTAATCCCGAAAGAGGGAAGGATAGTGAACTATGCCCAAGCTACCGTCCCATCTCCCTTCTCAATGCTGACCTTAAATTGCTAGCCAAACTGCTAGCCCTTTGTATACCACTGGACTATGGCCCCATGGTAAAAGCTTGTATTTTCCCCTTCAGAAAGGCTTGTTCGTGCCTTTCTGCCTGGGTGTTCGGTAGATTCAATCTACCGAACCAACTCACGAATGAACGGACCACCTGGGTAATGGATGTGCCATAACACTATACGTTAAAATTGTTAGTTAGTTATATTCTGTTAGTGTATTGGTTTATGTGTAACGTTTAATTCTGTGAGTAGACCACTCTGAAGGTTTATAATGTGACAGTGACTCCAACATCCATTGTTCTGTATTAACTGGATTAACTGGTAAACTGAATATGTTGTGTACATTACTGTCTGTATTGTAATTAGGTCTACTCACTCTATGTTAATTCCTATTTGGTGTGCAGTCTGAATGTCTAATGTTTTCCTAGCCCAGTTAGTTGGAGAACTATGTTTAGTTCCACCCCCCCCCCCCCCCCATTGTATACTAATGTCTGTGATGTCATGTGTCTTTATATAAGTCTGTGTTGTTACACAATTAAAGGAGTTGTTCAATCTTGCTGTACCTAACTGCTAGATGTCCTGTCTATTTGGGTACAAAGAGCAAGGGTCCAGGAAAGACTTGCTGGGTGAATGCTGAGCTGTAAGTGGAGGTGATTTCCCACAACGGACAGAGGGTCTACTTCGTCCGGTAGACAGTCCGTTACAGTTACTATGTTACAATGTTTGAAAATGTAATTGGTTATATACCCTTTCTACAGTTTGTCAATTGGCATTATCCGAAATGTTCTTTCAAGTTAGTCAAAATATATAAAATACATATTAATATATATATAAAACCAATGACATTTTCAGATGAAGAGATTCCCCTGATGAAGTTCGTTTTTGGATAAAACACGCTGGGACATTTTCTGTACCTTGTGAGCCACCGTACTGACCGTGGAAACAACATCAAACCCGGAACTCCTGAAGCGCACGGAAAGCCGATCACGGAAAGGACTTTTTTTTTCTCACCAAGGATTTTTATCTCCAGAGGACTTTTTATGTCTTATGTTTTTGTGGACTTTTTTACTTGTTGACCTGTGGAGAAATGTTTTAACCCTCACTGAGCACATCTCTTTCTCACTCCCTCATCGTTGGATACCAGCAGTCCAGAATGGGGGCAAGTATATTATTGCAAAGTGGTTGGTTATAGAGTGCATTTTATCACTATTATTCCATATTTTGGCCAAAATCATTTGCGGTACAGGTGTTTTTGTTCTAGTATTTCTTCTAGGTACACATAGCTCAAGAAGATCTTTTTGTGCTAAGTATCTTCCATTTGCATTATTGTGTGTTTGTGCACAACGTTGTATTTGCACAGTGATTTACTTTATAATAATTTGTGTTATTGTGTATTTTGTGCACAGTATTGTCATATCATTTGCACAGTGATATACCTTATATTAGTACACATTGTTTTTTTGCCCACTTTTTACATGCACATTAATAGGGCATCCAAATAGTTGTTATATTCAAGTGTTTATTCACTGTGCACTGAAATTACTCTTTTTTTGCACATTTTTCACTCAGTTGAGGTTGTCGGTTTGCTTTTTATCTGCCGGTTCTCAAGTTTAACTAATAATTTTTTTGTGTTGTAATATTCATCACCCTGTGGCACTGCTGGTTTGCTCATCCTATTTTTTACCTTTTGTACTTCCTGTTATGAATTCATTCAGTATTTACATGATTGTTACTGAAGAGATGTTGACCTGTGTTAGCATATTGCGGGGGGGATGAGCCGAGTCCCTGCCAAGGTGCAATTCCAAACAGGTACACACCCGGCCAGGCTTGTGGTGGGGGCAGAAATATCCCGCAGGTGCCTCTTCCAAGTCCATTGAGATGCATGCTGGAAACTAGAGGGGCTGTGGGATATTCGCCCAGCACATGATGTCCACGATACAATGGTAGGTGATAGGATAGAGTCTCGGGTTTAAAATCCAGGCACAAAGTCTTTAAGGCAGTAGCACCCACATGCACATTATTCCTCGTGGGACAATTCGGTCCTCTGTGATCTTGATCTCAGTGGTGAGGTGTTGGCTATAGGTCTCGGGTTCCTTGTACGCCTTTGTCGTTGAGGTCTTGGTGGGCTCAGGTAATTAGGATCCAACCAGTTGGGGCCATGACATTCATGATGCCCATGGCTCTCATAAAGGCTGGAGCATTGGACGGATAGCTGAGAGTATGAGAGGTGTTGTCAATAGTTACCGACAGGCTGAATGGGAACCCCAATCTGTACGGTATATTGCTCTTCAAGTTTGTAGGGTGATCCAGGACACGTCCTGGTTTCAGTGCCACCTCATATATGAATGGCCATAGAAAGCTCAAGCTTTCTTCATTATATAATCTTTTATGCGGAAGCCCAATAGGCAACATATAATGTCCCAGGGAGGGCTTCCCAGGGGGTCCTGTTGGTATAGAGCTTGGTGCGCCCTTTCAAAACTCTATCTGGGTGTCTGGGGACCTGCCCAGTAGTGAGCTTAAAAGTGATGGTTAGTGCTTCTAGGCCTATGCCCTCAGGGAGGCCTTGTACCCGTATATTACATTGCCTACCTTGATTATCGAGGTCCTCCAGAGCTCTCCTCACCTCTGCCAATTGTTTGGCATGTTGTGTCATCACTACCTGGGCTGCTGTTGAGTTTTTCTCTGCCCTGGCGACTACTTGTTCTGTGATGGTCATCCGCAAGTCGATATCTGCAGTATATGCACGGAAGCCTGCCACATCTTCCCAGACCTACTTAACAGCCTTTTTAGTGTCTGTCGCCAGAGCCACAATGTGGTGAGGTAGGGAATGTTGTGGAGGGCTAGAGTGTGGAGATGGTGATTGGGAATATCCGGAGAGGGGACAAAGAGGTAGAGTGCTCAATATTGGATTCCTCAGGCTACAAGATTGTCGCCGGTTGCGAGGTGGTAGTGAGGAGTGGAATCACTTTGTTTTTTAGTGATCCCGGGTATTTGAGGGTCGGTTGGGGTTCTTTTGTTGCGCCCCATTTCAGCAGTGAGAGCTATATTTATTGTTGGTTGGGACCATCGGCGCAGAGCTCCAGGTTTATGTGGCCATATTGCGTTGTGGCCCTCCAGGCCACTTTTAAAGGCATCTAACATATTTGCTAGAACAACTTCTTCAGGCAGTAAATTCCATAACTTAAATGTGCTTACTCCCTTCAACTATCTAACCCGTAGTTCAAGATTTTATATATTTTTCAAAATCAGTTTACTTAAAATAAAATGTTCTAGAAAACGGAATGAAAAGTTTGATACATTAGTATATACCCTGATTTTAATTACTATATGTTTCTCTGTAATGTCATTTCTATTGTTTAGTTGTGTTATAAATTTATGCTTTGTTAAGAGGGTATTGTTTGCAATAAAATCTAATGCCATGAACCTATTGCCCTCCAGGAGATCTCCTTTCTTCAAGTCTTACCAGGGGTCCCCTTGTCCTTTGTACTGTACTTAATGAACAGGTCATTAGAAAGCCCTTTGTATGGGCCCTGTACAAATGTATTTGTATATCACCCCTAAGGCGCCATTTCTCTAGCTTGTAGACATTTAACTTTTCCAGTAATAGATTTCCTCAAGAAAACACCATTAAAACTATATGTTGCATTTGTATTATTGTACCCAAAATGTATTGCTTGCATTAGATCACTACCTAAGCAGCAGAACCATTTTTTTTGCTATCTGCATTTTTTTACATTTTTTTGTTACACTCGCTAGGGGATTACTTGTAACATTTTTTTAAAGCTGTCTGAGCGCATGTTTAGAGCTCAGTAACAGCTGATCAGTAGCAATGGCTGTTTGCTGATTGCATCGATGAGCATCACCATTCGCCTGGTCACTTTAATCTTTGTAAATATTGATCTGACCCATGTAAATCTGGCTCCCTCTCTTGACTTGAGTGAAGGGAGAGAGACAGAGCTTTATAATGTAATTAAAAAAAAAAAAATTATGTAATAAATTGCGAGACCCAAGGGCATTTTTAGAAGTTGATTTTTTTACTGTAATTTATTACAGTATAACAAAGGCTCTTTTAAGAGCTATTAACCCCTTGCTTGCTGTAGATCACTGCCTAAGCAGCGATCTGGCGCATATGCAGCTATCTGGCCGCAGAACCATTTTTTTTTGTGTTACACCTGCTAGGGGTTAATTATACAAGCAATATAAACATTTTTGTCTGAACGCATGTATAGCGATCAGTTACAGCTGATCAGTGGCAAAGGGGGTTTGGCGATTGCTCAGATGAGCATCACCATTCACCTGGTCAGATCATTATTGGTAAATATTGATCTGACCCATCTGGATCTGCCTCCCTCTCCTTACTTAACTTTTAGTGATGGAGAGAGACAGATATGTATAATGTAAGTTTTTAATTGTAATAAATTAAATAAAATGTTACAAAATTGTGAGACCAAGGGCATATATAAAAGCCATACCCTTTGTTTAGTGTACATAGTGTATTAACCCCATTCCCTGTCCCTGCATAGCAGAACATTTTTACTTTTTCTTGTATGTGCATTTTTAGGCAAAGTCTTTCTTTAATTTTGTACAGTACTACAAAGTCTCTTATAAGAGATATTAACCCCCTTCCTTGCTCTAAAATTCCAAGTTGGAAAATCAAAAAGAGCACCTCTAAAATGTGGCCTTTTAACCCACAAACAAGCTGACAAGCCTATGCATGGGAGGTATCCCTGTACCTGGGGGATATTGCTGAACACACAGTTGTTTGGCAGTGACACATCCGAAAATCTGTGAATTTGTGTCTAAAATACAATGTATGTGGGAAAAAAACCCAATACAATTACTACCACAGTGTTAAAATACCACCATTTGAAATAGTCCAGGGTGTCTACTTTACAAAATATATGGTTTTATTGGGTGTTCAAAAATGTCCCAAATGGAACATGGGTGCAGGCTGACTACATGTCAAAATTCCAAGTTGGAAATGCATGCCTCCCAAATGTGACCCTTTAACCCCCAAACAATTCAACAAACCTATGCATGGGTGGTATCCCTGTACTCAGGAAATTTTAATTGCTGATAATATATGGACTAGCAGAGCCTGATGGGGTCCAGTGAGGACGGACAAGTCCAAAAAGAACAGAAATGAGGGAGCAGATAATGGAGAGTCCATGTCTAGTTTGTGTTTAAGAAGCTTCCATAAGTTATTTTTAAGCCCTGCAGTTCCACCATATCTGGTACATAGTTCCTACAGGCCTTCTACACCTCCATGTAGCAATGATACAAGACTTTACAAAAGACCTCCTGTAATGTAATACAGTGGATTGCTTTTCTATTCAAGTTCATTGACCTATACAAGGATTCATTAGAATTTGATATACCTAATTTCCTCTCCCAATTCCATATTGGGGAGGGAAGTAGAAGAAAACATTTTGAATCCATAAAAGATAAACCAATCAAGAATGAGTTTGTAGGGATATAAAATCATCTAAAGGGGCCTGGGGACATTCCCTCTGAAAACTCTAAACTCTTAGATATGTAAACCTTTCTGAATTTACCACATTTTTTAAAGTTGATATCTGGAATATAGAATTGAAGAGATTCAATTGGTGCTGTAGCTTTTAGGGAGCAGGCTCCCATACTAGACCTTACTTTGTCCATATTATGAAAGACATTCGTGACCACTGGAGAGGCTACCCCAATGTCTCTAAAGATAGACCATTCAACACAATACAGAAGGGTAGCCATCTTGGGTTGGCCTCTTTCTTAATATCCCATTTCATTTCATGTGCTAACATCGTGACTTAATAAAACTTATTAAAGTCTAGGAATCCAAATTCGAACTGCTTATTGTTCCTGGTTCAATCTATTCTGGCAACCGGACCCCTTTTAGTCTGCCACACATAGGATATACATTTTTTTTTAGATGGACTCTAATATTCTTTTTGGGAGGCTGAGAGGAATTACCATAAAGAGGTAAAGAACTTTAGGTAACATATAAGCCTTAAAGGTATTGATACGTCCAATCCTGCAAATGTCTGGTTCAGATGGTCAGAAAGTGATTTAGCTGTCTTAATGGCATAGTGCATCCCTCCTATAAGAATGAGGCAGCAGCGTTAACTGGGTGACCACTTGTATATAACGAAAGATAATGTTAACTAAAATGTAAAACATCTTACAAGATGCTGTATGTGACTATAGACGTTTATAGACTGGAGACAGCAGATATTACCTTAAAATAGCCATTCGGCAACTAAGTAACCAAATATGCTAATATTTAGGTAAGAGAGTAGATCGACACAGGACAGAGTAAGAGAAAGGGACAGATGATAAAGTATGGAGAAAGAAAGGGATAGGAACGTAATCGAGTGTAAAGTGCAGCAGGGAAAAAAATAACAGCGTTGCATACAATGAGCTCTCAGATCAGCAAACAAAGTCTGAAAAAACTTTGCTCTGAAATCAGAGCCGAGGGAGTGTCCTGGGGGGGCAGTGGGCTCTGGCTAACTCTTGTCTCAGAGTATCAAAGTCAGCATGTGGTTGTCCACGCTCTCGCATAACTGCCCTGAAAGTTGTGGAATATTTAAGTCCTGTAAAAAAGCCGGAATATTGGAGACATCTTCAATGGTAAGCGTTTTATTGTTTCTGGTTACAGTTAGTGAGTGTGGCCCCAACGATACTTCATATCACCAGATCTGAGATGCGCCGTCAGCTATGACATTGAGCATCTCAGGAGTAAGGTGACTGGGGGCAGTTCATCATAGAATTGAATCATGTTATTTTCATGTTCCTTATTTTCCGGCGTATAAGACGACTTTTTAACCCCTGAAAATCTTCTCAAAAGTTGGGGGGTCGTCTTATATGCCAGGTACTGGGATTTACTCACCTATTTTCTGCTCTGTCTCCGCTCGCGCTGTTAAGCCGGTCCGTGGCTGTGAGGGAAGCGTTGTGAGCTCCCCTCAGGCCGCGCGGCTTTAATAAAGTCTGTTTAAACTTTTTTTTTAAACAAAACTTTATTGTCCGCGCGGCCTGAGGGGAGCTCACAACGCTTCCCTCACAGCCACGGACCGGCTTAACAGCGCGTGCGGAGACAGAGCAGAAAATAGGTAAGTACTGGGGATTGAGGATTGGGGAAGGGGGGAGGAGGGTGGGAAACTCTTTATTTTAACCTAAAAGGTTAAAATATAGATGCAATTTTTTCGGCTTATAAGACGACTTAGTTGGGGGGTCGTCTTATACGCCCAGTCGTCTTATACGCCGGAAAATACGGTACTCTGAGGCCTCACCCAGTTTGCAGACTCATCCAAGCTGTTCCATTGATTTCAGTATACATTTGCTTTGCTCGCTTGTTTATTTCCTATGCTCGCTCCTGCTTTTGCTTTATTCTCTGGTCTTGCTTCTTACCTATGCTCGTTCCTACCTTTGTTTTGCATACGTGTAACTTGTTCATCCCTTTCCAGCTGTCAGGTCAGTCAGCGTAACTGAGAGCGATTGAGGCTCCACCCCTTCTATGAAGCAGTATTCCAGTATTCCACACCATGAGGTTAGTGTTGAGTTATTTTGTTGCAAACCTGCCACAAACTTGCCTGCTCAACTTACTTCACTGGATATTATGTGTACAGACCTCTGCCTCTCACGACCACGCTGATCTCTCCTAACCTTGTCTCGGACCTGCCTTATCGATATTGTGAATTCCAAAACACTGACCTCGGCTTGTTTAACGTATTCCCTTCTTCTATGCCACATACTTCTGTTGCAGCCTTCTCCACCCGTCCACAAATTCAACTGCTGCATCAATTGAGTTGGACTATTTATTATCAACTTGATCTCCAAGCTTGCTCACAATAACTTTCCCAAATCTTCTAAGGAAGTTACTATTGTTTATATTGCTGGACTATTTTCTGTGCCGTTTCAAACCTGCATACCGATTGCTAAGTAACAGCTGATTCTCTACGATTGGGTTTAAGCCCTCCAACTTATCCTCTCAATATCACTGTGTTATAATCATCCTGCATCTAACTGGAATTTCCAAATACTACTCTGCAGTCAGTATTTACTTCTACATATTGAAAAGAAACAGAAATCGAAAAATCGAGAATAATCTCCAATCTTCTAGCTGGATGCCTCCTCAGAGACGTGGGTGGACATATGGAATATAGGAACAAAAATAGAAAGGATATGCAATAGTGTAACACTGTTATGTAAAGTATAAAAAGTGTACAATTTATTGAAATTAAACTCACAATGTAAGTGGCACTGAGAATCAGCTCAAGTGCAAAATCACATAAAAGAGAAAGGTTACCCCCTCCAGATGGAATATCGCACTCTCTGCAATGTGGAGCTATGTGGATACTCTTGAATCCAAAGAATTCTTGAGATAACAGCTGCGGGCATCCTTCTTAATAATAGGTAAAAAATCGGTAATAACACTCTCACTCCCCGCTCTACGCGTTTCATCTATACAGACTTCCTCAGGAGCAGAGTGGAGTGTAATAAGCAAACAGGTAGTCCATCTATATATATCCCCCTCCCATTCCATTGTCCAATCCCGTCCAGACAAACTTAATTAAAACAAACAGTTCCACCTTAAATTTAAATGTCCATTGTCTTCATTGCACCTGTATGTGCGTTTCAAAGTGCGTTTCATTGTAAAATGGATGTGCGCATGCGTATAATGTCCGTTTTTCTCAATGAAATACAACATACAAATTTAATTCATTACATCTTTACATTCATATTATTTATAACCGAATGGGAGCCTTCGTCTATACACTATGGGTTGCATTCGTATTATGTTTCGTATTACCATAAACCGAGTGCTGTCTCATTCAATTTATCAATGGAGTCTCGTTTTACTATAAGTCGAATTCGTATTACCAGTAGTGTTTCTATAAACCGAACTGCTGTGCTTGTCGTATAGATGTCTAAGTCGGATTTGTGTGGGTAGTTCGTATTACCCGTTCGTATTAACTTTAAAACGAAAGTCCATTTTATGAATGGAAACTTGTATGTAAACGAAGCTCCATTCACAATTAACATGTGTATTCACGCTCTATTGTATGGATACGGCTGATAAAATCGCCCTTGCATGGAAATACTATTACAAACATTGAATTAAAGATAACAAAGGGAAAACAATTTTGTCACTTAGGTATTTAACCCATTAAGGGAAGTTAAAAAGACAGTGTAGCACAAAAATATTTAACACATAAAATCCTGATCAATTTACTACATACATATACTCAATTAGATACATTTCAATTGGATATTATTTAATAAACTGTCAACCTTAAAGTGTACTAGTATAAATCATCTATATGGGTTGTGCTATAGTATCAGATAAAGCATACCATGTCAAAATCTTGATTAATGCCGTATGGCATCATGGTTCCTAATTTATGGATCCAGAAACCTTCCCTTTGTGCCAATCACATGGTCACCTCCTCTTACTCCCATTTTTACATGTTCGATACCACAAAATATAAAACTGTTCCAACTGAATCTGGGGCACTGGTTGCAGTGTAGGGGTACTGGATGTTTTGTTGATTTGTTTTTTATACCATAAATATGTTCCCCAATTCTTTTTGATAACTTCCTAGAAGTTCTCCCAATGTATTGTTTCTGACATCCACATTGGAGCATATACACTACATTTTTCATATCACATGTAATTGTTGTTTTAATTCTAAATTCTTTCCCTGTTTGTATATTCTTGAAGATCTCTATTTTTCTAGGATTAAAAGTGCAACTGTTGCAATGGAAACATTTTAGAAATCCTCCATTTGTTGTTTTTTTCTTATTAATCTCTTAACATGCTTGGAGCTAAAATACTTTTCAAGTTGCGTGCTTTTTTATACATTACTTGTGGTTTAGCGGGAATGATGTCTTTCAGAATTGGATCTTGTAAAAGTATAGGCCAATGCCTTTCCAAGATTTTTTTGATTTGGAAGGCATGAGAGTTATACTGAGTAAGAAATGATAAGTCCCTATTTTTATCATTCTTTCCGGGAATCTTGTCCATGACTAGAATATTTCTATTTATTTTTCCTACCTCATGTTCTGTCTCCTCTAATAGGGTACTTACTGTTATAGTTCTTTTCTAGTAATTTCTTTTTAATTTTTGAAGATTGAGTATGGAAGTCTTTATAATTCGTACAGTTTCTTCTCATTCTTAAAAATTCTCCTCTTGGGACATTTTTTAGCCATCTCGGATGGTGACAACTGGCTTGGTCTATGAAACCATTCCCATCTGTTGGTTTAAAATATGTTTTAGTTTTAATCTGATTATCTTCATGGAAAAGGGTGAGGTCAAGAAAATTAATTGTTTTTAGATCTTGTTCTACAGAGAATAATAGGTTATATTTATTATTATTAATATATTCTGGAAAATTGTTCCAATTTTCCATAACTAGTGTCCCAAATGACTAGGACATCATCAATACATCTACGCCATAGGACAAGACCCGCGCTAGTATGGTTCATCCAAATGTAGTTATGTTCCCAATTTTTTTTTTTTGACACTCAGACTTCAGAGAGAACGTGAGATTCTTACTTTCTCTTCCTTCTCTCTTTTGGTGATTTTAACTAATAATCCTCATATGTTTTTGTTGTCATCATTGTACCAGTTTTCAGTTTTCCTTTTTTTTCCTTGACAATATCTTACTCTTTATTTTTGTCTATCCTAAAATGATTAAAAATTTAATAATTTTGCTGCGGTCTTATCAGTTTAGAGGTCGGGTACTATGTTTTTTTCTCTCTTTATCTCTGAGTGGCGATTAAGTATATAACATAGAACTGCCTGATCCTTTTTCTATTTAACGCCTAGCTCAGCGTTGTTTCTAATTGAATGATCCTCTCACCCCTCTGTTCTCTTCACCTTAACACCCTCGTCTTCAGGGCTTGGGATCGGATTCAGGGTAAGCTTATCTATTCTTAATTAATTGATTCCTTCCAGCCGGTATGATCAGGCTAGTCTATAGACATGACATGACATGACGAACAAGACTTACAAGACAATTACAAAACAGTTACAAAACAGTTACCTCAACATGTATGCGTGCTGATCCTTTAGTTTACTTGTTTTTCCTCCTGCTTCCCCTTTATCTTTTCACTTTTCTTCATTCTATTCCTCCCTATGCGTCTCTTCGCTCTCTCTCTTATTTATACGTTTTTTTTTTCCCCTATGATTTTTAGCCACTTATTCCACATTTGGTGTTTTCCGTTGTTGATACAGAATTGGGAGGTTATCCCTCTTTCCATTTTGCTTTGAAATATTAATTGATTAACTACGTCGGTCCACGCAATGGAATCTGTGGATTTCCACTTTCTAGCTACCACCAGCTTTGTGGCAGCCAAGAGATGGTGTAGTATAATCTTTTTCTCTGTTCCAATTTGGGGGAAACTGAGATGTAATAAGGCCACTGCAGGTGTTTTAGGTATATCTTCCTCTAGAATCAAGTTGATCTTGTGGAAAACCTCATTCCAGGTCCCAGCTAGACGTGGACACTGCCACCATATGTGTATTAGGGATCCAATGTATGTTCCACATCTCCAGCATTTATTGGATACGTTTTGATACATTTTAGATAGGACTTCTGGTGTTCTATACCATCTGTTGCGAAGTTTAAAACAACATTCTATGATGTTGAGACAATGAATGTTTTTATTTATCGCATCTCCTGACTCCACCATTTTTGTATAGCTGGCGGTATGAATTCCTCTTTAATCTCTTTTAAGAACTTCAAACACTCTGAAGTTATATTGTTTAAGTTCTCTCTCTCTATGAGATTTATGAGTTTCTGACTTTTCCCTGAGGAGACTCTAGGTTCCACATGTTTTATTGTGAAGCTTTTTAGTCTCATGTATGTAAATCGTTCTTTTATATCTAAATTAAGTCTCTCTTGAAGGTGGTCAAAAGAGTCTATTTCATTATTCGTCAGCAGGTCTGATATCCTTTGGCTGTCGCTGTTTAACCATGGCTTTAAGTTCAGGTTCTCCATTATAGCTGGGAGTATGTGGATAGGGAGTTCGGCAGGGAATTTGTTACCTAATTCTGAACGTTTTCTAATTCTTTGCCATTGTTTTATAAGATGTTTTAATATCACACTATCTATTGGTGTTTGTTTCTCCTTTATGTTCCCAATTATTCATATATAAGTTGCCAAAAAGGTGTTAAATATTTTTGTGCTACACTATTTTTTTAACTTCCCTTAATGGGTTAAATACCTAAGTGACAAAATTGTTTTCCCTTTGTTATCTTTAATTCAATGTATGTAATAGTATTTCCATGCAAGGGCGATTTATCAGCGTATCCATACAATAGAGCGTGAATACACATGTTAATTGTGAATGGAGCTTCGTTTACATACAAGTTTCCATTCATAAAATGGACTTTCGTTTTAAAGTTAATACGAACGGGTAATACGAACTACCACACAAATCCGACTTAGACATCTATACGACAAGCACAGCAGTTCAGTTTATAGAAACACTACTGGTAATACGAATTCGACTTATAGTAAAACGAGACTCCATTGATAAATTGAATGAGACAGCACTCGGTTTATGGTAATACGAAACATAATACGAATGCAACCCATAGTGTATAGACGAAGGCTCCCATTCGGTTATAAATAATACGAATGTAAAGATGTAATGAATTAAATTTGTATGTTGTATTTCATTGAGAAAAACGGACATTATACGCATGCGCACATCCAATTTACAATGAAACGCACTTTGAAACGCACATACAGGTGCAATGAAGACAATGGACATTTAAATTTAAGGTGGAACTGTTTGTTTTAATTAAGTTTGTCTGGACGGGACTGGACAATGGAATGGGAGGGGGATATATATAGATGGACTACCTGTTTGCTTATTACACTCCACTCTGCTCCTGAGGAAGTCTGTATAGATGAAACGCGTAGAGCGGGGAGTGAGAGTGTTATTACCGTTTTCATTATTTTTTACCTATTATTAAGAAAGTTGCCCGCAGCTGTTATCTCAAGAATTCTTTGGATTCAAGAGTATCCACAAAGCTCCACATTGCAGAGAGTGCGATATTCCATCTGGAGGGGGTAACCTTTCTCTTTTATGTGATTTTGCACTTGAGCTGGTTCTCAGTGCCACTTACATTGTGAGTTTAATTTCAATAAATTGTACACTTTATATAATTTACATAACAGTGTTACACTATTGCATATCCTTTCTATTTTTGTTCCTATATTCCATATGTCCACCCACGTCTCTGAGGAGGCATCCAGCTAGAAGATTATTCTCAATTTTTCGATTTCTGTTTCTTTTCGATTTCGACTTGGGATTGGAGGAGTCCTTGCAGATCTCGACTTTCCATAGGAAAGTATATTTCCGTATTGGTTTTTTCTTTTTGGTCTTTTTTGTACTTGTATTTTACTTCTACATACTTTTGTTCACCCTGAAACCCAGATCCTACCCTTACGATCGTATCGAGGTATGCACAGATATGTCATTCCTCAGGGGTGAACCCATGGCTTGGGCTCATACCTTTTTTAAAAAAGAAGACTCCATAGAGGAATTTTTCAAAGAGATGACACTCTTATACGAAGATCCTAATAAACAAGCCACTGCAAATACTGCCATTAGAGCCCTCTATCAAGGGAAAAGACCTGTAGAGGATTATATTGCAGAATTCAAAAGATGGGCCGTTGACACACAGTGGAACGATGTCACATTAAGAAATCAGTTCCGGCTAGGATTATCTGAACATGTAAAAGACAATCTATCTTGTACCAAATTACATCACACTCTGGATGGTTTTATGCAACTATCACAATTGATAGAAGATGAAGAGAACGAAAAGCTGAAAAAGCTACAAGTTTCTCTGCTTGGAAAAAACCTTCTATTCCTCCCAAACAAAATGAAAAAACTTCTACTATTGAACCAATGGAAATAGGGGTTCTGAGAGGCCCTCTATCTCAAGAAGAAAAAACAAGAAGAAGAAACTTAAATTTGTGCATGTATTGTGCTTCTTCTTGATAACTGCTCTCCTAAAACGCTCAAAGATAAGTAAGGCAAAATATGATTCATCCATTTTTAATATATCCAGATTTCTTTCAACAACTCAATGTATTGTCTCTCTCCTCTTACAATGGGACCAAGAAATAATTTTGACGGAAGCAATAATTGATTCTGGAGCCACTAGCATCTCCAGCAGTAGATTGTCCCATTTTTTCTCTAATTACGGATTTCATCCAACTTCCATATCTTCCCATCCTACCGTAAATTGTAATCTGTGTCTGTCCAGATATATGAGATGTCTTCTCTTTTCCAGAAACTGAAGGTAAATCTAGAAAATTCACATCGAACACATTTTTTTTTTTTATGACATAAAAAAGAAACCTTTTCCTCCTTTTGTGGCTGGGGATCTAGTGTTGCTTTCAACAAGGAACATTAAAACAAACCGACCCAAACCTAACACCAGCACTACCAGACAAAATAAACAGGAAACTACGCGTCCCAGACTGAAGAGAAGCAGGGGACCCTGCAAAGATAAGTGCACATCGGAAACTTTACAAATGTATATATGCTCTGAAAAATAGTTCAAAAAGGGCACTATGTAATACTTCAGACCAAAAATAGCAAATGACGAAAAAATCTGTATGCCTAGCTGACTTGATGATCTGATGATCCTAGGAGGGGTCTGAATAGTACTAACTTCCCCCTTAAGGGTTAATATACCTTTGAAAGAGATTTTGTGCACACACACTGACAGAATGAGAACTGTAATTACACACAAATCTCTCCTTGTCTGACTGGTCGAACTGGTGAATTGCCGAGGGCTGAACAAAACAAATCTCACCTACAAGGGTTTATCCACCTATGCAGGGGATTTTGTGGCTATGCATTGGCTGATTGAGAACTGCAACTGATGAAAATCCTTTATACCTAATTGAGCTAATGAACTGTTGAACGGATGAACTGACACAGGACAAACCTCTCCCACAAAGCTAGATTCACTCTCGCAGGAGATTCTGTAGATATATACTGACGGCCTGATAACTGTAACTGCTGAAATGTTTTTACCTAAGTACCTGATATGCTGAACGGCTGATTTGCTGAGGGCTGAATAATATAAATCTCCCCCACAAAACCAAACCCATTTATGTAGGAGCTTGGGGAGGATACATATCGGCAGCCTGATAACTGCAAATGGTAAAAAATCTCTCCCCATAAAGGTTAATATATCCCTGCAGAAGACCTAGGGGACATACAATGGTAGATTGAGACCTGTAATTCCAGATAAATCCCTCCATATTTGATCAGTTGAACTGATGAATTTGTGAGGCTTGGATAAGATAAATTCCATCCACAAAGCTTAATATATTTATGCAAGTGACTATGTGGCAATGTATTGGCTGAATGAGAACTGTAACTGCTGAAAAATCCTTGAATTTTGGAGCTGATGAACTGCTGAACGGATAAACTGAAGATAAGATAAATCTTCCCCATAAACTCAGACTCACTGCTGTACGAGATTTTATGGATATATATTGACTGTCTGATAATTACAACTGAGGATACATTTTCCTGGGTACTCGATATGTACAATTGTTGATCTGTTGAGAGCTGAACAGAATAAAATAAATCTCCTCTACAAAGTTCAATCCAATTAAGTAGGATATTGGGGAGGATATACATTGGAAGATTTCAAACTGTAATTCCTGAAAAATGTATATCTGCTTGCGATCTGATGAACTGCTGAAATTGCTGAGCTGATAATAGGATAAATTTCCCCACAAAGTTCGGTATCATTGCCTGCAGGAGAATTGGGGTATATATCTTGGTGGATTGAGCACTGCAACAGTTGATAAATCTCTGCTTACTGGATTAAAAAGAAAAAGGAGAAAAAAAGAGAAAAAAAGGAAAAAAGAGATAACATGCAAGCCCCAGAGATGGCAGGTAAAAGACAACAAGATCAGAGAATAATATCAAAAAAAGACAAAAAAGAAACAAGGGGCTAAAGAACTGAAAAGCGGTTGTCTTTCCCCCCCCCCCCAATACAGCAAGATCAGAGCTGGATACAACAGAAATAAATGAAAATCGACAGATAACAAATAATTTTGATGAAGATGAAGACATGGAAGGACCTAGACTCCCAGAAAAAACCATTTCATCAATCAACCACAAGCAACTATCAAGGGCCCTAGATCAGCAATATGAAAAAATAAAAGAACTGATCACTGTAAGTACCGCAGAATTCAAGACAGAGATGATGTCAATTGGAACCAGACTTAAGACCACCGAGGACAGGATAGAAAATCTGACATTTATAACAGAAACCCAAAAAGATTCACTTAAGGAAATGGAAAAGAAGACAGAGGCCCTGGAACAAAAAGTAATGGAACTGGAGGATAGGTCCAGGAGTAACTTAAGAATCCGAGGAATTCCTGAAACCATAGAAAAAGCTGAACTTCCGTCTTCTTGGGAAACCTATTCGAATCTCTGAATATACCACTATATGGTGCCCCCTACCACTGGGAAAGATGTCATCGTACATATAAGGCCCTGAATATACCAGACACGGTTCCAAGAGACGTCATGATTTGCTGCTCAACGTATAGGATCAAGAAAGAAATGATGAAAGCAATAAGGATAAAGGAACTTCACTCCCCCTATGAAAATATAAAAATCTATCAAGATATTTCATATCAAACACGAATGAAGAGGCGGGTTTTCGCTCCGTATACAGAGACATTGAGACTAAATAACATCAAATACAGATGGGGTTTTCCTGTAAAGATCGTGATGTTTCATGAGTCAAAGATGCTGGCTTTCGATACGGCTTTCGATACAGCGGATAAACTAAAAGACTGGCTGAAAGAAAACAAGCTCACTAAGCATAATTATAAAAGAAGAGGCCAGGAGAACTGATGGAATTTGGGAAGGGGGGTGGGGGGGGGCAACCAAGGAGGGACAGGGTACCATACAAGAAAAGGGATTAAAATTGATTACTTACTGCGCCGATAGCCATCGGCGTAGCTTATTTCTATGTATGGGTTTTTGTAAAGAGGGGTTAAGTACTGTACTTTTTTTTTTTTCTGTCTCTCTTTCTCACGCTATCTGTGGGGGGGAGAATAGAACAGACACACGACAGGGCTATACCACGACACAAGCACTCAAATCAACAAGAAGGATGGGCAATTTAATTAACCACAATGGTCAGGTATCAAACACTTAATGCCCACTAGTAAGATATAATAAATAAAATAGGCACGCACCCAATCACCGCACTTCAATTACTAGTAATATTAGATTATAGCTATTCATAGATACCTTCTTTTCCTTTTTCCCTTCCACCTCAACCAACTTCCACTAATAAGAGATTTCCAGTCCTATTGAGAATACACTAACACAGAACACAATATGGATTATTAAGACTAAAACTAGCGAAAGGTAATGGACAATGTAAAGAATATCACGAAAACGAAGGATTGAGCATATACAGGAACTGTTAGGCATCACACTCCACGATTTAATTAATTAACCTCAAGGCACGCACTAGGAGTCATTCACTTACCAATATATATTTATTTTCTTGATTTCCCCCCCCCCCCCTCTATATAGGTACTAATGGTGGTTGTACATTTTTGAGGCCCCGCTTCTGTTTATTGCGGGGAGGATCTGTGTGAGGCATCCAGTCCCTCGGTTTGCCTCCCCCTCTCTCTATCTCCTCCTCGGCTCTCCAATACAATATCAACAGGAAGACAGCGACGGAGGGGGGGGGGTGAGAGAGAGGGAGGGAAGAGGAAGGAAAGTAGAGAATAGCAAAATAATGTCCTCACAAGAGGCTGGAGTTAAAGAGAGGATTAAAACTAAAATAGGCTCCCCCGGGTCCCTAACCTCATGCATTTTCCCCAGTCTGGGCAGTCGTACCCGGACAGGTTAAAGTGCACCCGGGTGTTTGTAAAGAGAAAACACTCGGTAGTGGATCCTCGACATGGGGTTGAGGAATACACGATGGGATAATCTGTATGGACGGGTTATTTCTTGTCCAATGGATGGTTGTAAATATGTATGTATGTCGGACATGGTGTGTGAACGGAGGCTGGAGCCAAAGAGGAAAGGCCTAGGATAAATGTCAAGATTCTGTACGATAAATGCCCAGGGCCTAAATTCCCCGCAGAAAAGATCTATTATACTCGATTTCCTACGGAAACATAAAATAGAAGTGTGCTTCATTCAAGAAATGCACTGGACAAGAAAGGACAAGGCTAGGTTTAGGTCTGCAGCCTACCCATACATAGTTGAGGCTTCTCTAGAGGAAAAAAAGAAATGTGGTGTGGCCATATTGTTTGCGAATACCCTGACAGTTAAAACAAAGCACGTCCAATGTGATTCGGAAGGCCGATATATTATAATGGTCTGTGAGATAAACAATAAATTGATGACCTTGGCTAATATATACGCCCCGAATACATCTGCAGTTAGATTTATAACAAAAATCCTGGCAAAAACAGAACAAATAAAGCAGGGCACTCTGGTATGGATGGGGGACTGCAACTGTGTGCTGAACCCAGAAATGGATAGGAAGTCTCATAAAGGCAGGAAAAATAATAAAAACGACTGGGGCTAGTCTCGTAATTTACAAGGGACACTAGATAATTATGCTCTATATGATATTTGGAGGATCTTTAATGTAGACGAACGTGACTATACATGCTTTTCCAAGTCATATTTAGCGTACTCCAGGATAGATCTAGTATTGGGAAATGTGGGCCTGGTTAATCAGACCGAAAGAATTAAAATACAGGAAGTTTCCTGGTCCGACCATAACGCCTTAATATTAGAACTCAAAAGAGATTTCAAGAAACTATCTACAGATTGGAGATTAAACAAAAACCACCTAAGAAAAAATATAGATAAGATATACATAAGAAAAATGACAGAATTATATTTTGAGGAAAATAAATCACAAGAGGTATCATATGGAACCATATGGTGTGCCTATAAAAGCGTAGTTAGAGGATATTTAATAAAAATGGGAGCACAAGCAAAGAAAGAGAGAAATTAGACTCTCGGATCTCTACATCCAAAAGCTAGATTTATTAAAAACTAATAAATTAAACCCTACAACTAGAACTACAGTACTAATTGAAGAGATAGACGAACAGATTAATACTCAGAAGAGGATAAGGGCAAATAATGTACTAGAACGACTCAGGGTACAATGGTATTACAAGGGAAATAAAGCTGACAAACTGCTATCAAATAAATGTAAAAAAAAAAAAGAAGAGCCCAAAATATAACAAAAATTATTTATAACGGTATTACAGCGATGACCCCAGAAAAAATAGGACAGGCATTCAATACCTACTACCAGACTCTGTATAAGTTAGAAAATGTGACCGACAACACCAGAATCAAGACCTACTTTGAGCATAAGAAGTTTCCGAACTTAACACAGGCCCAAAAATAATTAATAAATAGACCATTCGAAACGAAAGAGATCCTTAAATCAATAGCAAAATTAAAAAATGGAAAAACACCGGGACCTGATGGGTTTGAAGCTAGTTTCTATAAACTATATGCAGACATATTAGCCCCCCATTTGAAAAACGCCTTTTAAGGAATTCATGACAAACGGTAACATACCGGAAGAAATGCTGAGATGTAATATAATACCCATACTAAAGGTAGACCAATCTCACTCTTAAATACGGACTATAAAATATATGCAGACATTCTGGCAGAGAGATTGAAGCTGGTGATCTCAGACATAATACACATAGATCAGGTGGGATTTGTTCCGGGCCATTCATCAGCTAATCATATACGAACAGTTATGAATCTGTTTGAAAGGGCTAGAAAAGGGCGATATCACCACCTGGCCCTGTCACTAGACGCAGAAAAAGCGTTTGACAGGGTCAGGTGGGAATATATGGCTGAGGCCCTCAGGGCTTTCGGCATACAGGACAATATGTATAGAGCCATAACTATATACAAAGCCAACAGGAAGGGCCAAGGCATCAAATCTGATTGGTTCGCAATATGTAATGGAACCAGACAGGGGTGTCCTTTGTCACCACTTCTGTATGTAATATCCTTAGAACCACTAGCGAACGCCATACGCTTCAATGAAAAAATACAGGGAAGTGGGCCATTGAAAGAACAAAAAATTGACATGAGGAGGGCGTGATGACGTGACGCGCACGCAGAGTATGGGTGGAGTGTGTAGTGGCCCGCGATGTTTGAGCGAGTAGAGTTGGGAAGCAATACATCGACCTTCGGATTGATCCCCAGCAAGCTGCAACAGCCGGTTCACGCGGTCGCAAAACCCTCAACTAAGGTGATACTAAGCGGACTCTAAGCTCTTCAGTGAAGATCGAAGTAAGCTGTTCATTTTCTATCAGCCCACAAACGTGAGTAATTAACAGTCTAAAGCCGAAAGATTCGCAATCATCTGACGGGTGAGTGAGTTCACATTTGCAAAGTATAGATCCCAGGTGAATAGCGATTGTCGGCACTGGCATACTGGGTTAGCCCAGATAAAGGTGAAGAAAAGTGAGAAGGAGGGGAAGGAAAAGAAGAAAACTGCTCCTAAATAAATCTTATCTGGGGCATAACTCGAGACCTGGGGAGTTAACATTGCTATTATTGTACTGAACAGCAGCAGACCTGAGAGAGTGCTATCCGTTGCCTGGCTTTGGCTTGGAGGGGGTCTGGTGTCGTCTGCTGGTCTTGGGCCTCTCCTGACTGCTGGTCCTCCTGTCTGTGCTCCTTGCTTCTTAGCCACCATGCCTCCCAAGGGAGATAAGCAAGATAGGGGAGATAAGACAAAAAGTAAATCTAGCAGACCGCAACCCATCAATGCCTATTACTCCCCCAAAACCCAAACAGATACTTCAACTTTAATGGAGAAACCAATAGTAGAACCTGTATTGGATTCAACCCTACAGGAACTAGGAAATTACATAACACAGCCCATATTATTGAATGCTCTGGAGACACTGTACACTAAAATTAAAGCAGATCTGGACAATAATCTCCAGCTTTATAGGGACGAACTCCTACAGGTCTCCACTACACTTATGACACATGCTAATGAGATTGAGTTACTCCATCAGCAATTTAAAGATCTTCAACAAAAAAATGAATTAGCTAATACTGCTATCCTTAAACTGGAAGCAAAAACTACAGACCTGGAAGACAGGTCGCGTAGACAAAATTTAAAATTAAGAGCAATCCCAGAGGAAGTGGGAGATCTGGATAAATATCTGAACGAACTGTTAACAACATACTTAGATCCACAAATTCTGAGTCCAACTCCTATTGAAAGGGTACATAGATTGCCCAAACCTACTACCACCCCCCACCAGAATGTGGATCGCGATGTGATAATCTGCTTTAATAGCTTCAGAATAAAAGACACTCTCATTAAAGAGATGAGGAAAAATCCCTCCAAAGCCCCAAAGTTTGCCCATCTATTAGCATTTCCAGACTTGTCGTGGGCCACAAGAACATCTAGAAGAGAATATACAGAACTCACATCATGTTTAAGGAAAAATAACATCAGTTACTCCTGGGGCTTCCCAACGAAACTACGTATTAAGTATAATGAGAGTATCCACGTTTGTATGTCCCCACAAGTTGCAAGAGATAAAATGACTATCTGGGGCCTTCTTTAATCCTAAACTGCATTTATGAGCTGATGGGAAACTTACTGTCCTCTGGGTAAGGGGAGAGGGAGTAGGAGGGTAGGAATGGAATTTTTTTTTTCCCTTCCGTTTTTTGAGGGGGGGAGGGATAAAGTGGCCATGAAGATAATATACACAATTGAGGAATCGAGATAGGAGTATCAAGTCGGAAAATGAGGGGGAGGAAGGGGGGAAGGGAAGAGAAGTTGGTGGTAGTTTATAGCTCTCACTATTAGGGAATACCCAGCTTATTAAACAGTACCGCTCTGAGCGAACAGCTAAAGAATTGCACGATTAACAAATGAATTATGTAGACACAGGGACTGATGGGTGAACTGAGGGTGGGGGCGGGAGTGGGTGGGGGGATAGGGAATGGAAGAGGGGGGGAGGAAAGGGGTGGGGAGAGATACTTAGGCGGATGGGGGATTTTTTTTTCTCTCACTTTTCTTCTTCTTCCTCCTCTCTCCGTTCTCTGTATAATAGTTATCGAAAACGTATTACTTATTTGATATACGGTGTTCACACAATCACTCAAGAATTTAGACTTTTACATAGAAACATAGAATGTGTCGGCAGATAAGAACCATTCGGTCCATCTAGTCTGCCCAATTTTTTTTTTTTTGAGTACTTTTATTAGTCCCCCGTTCCCGGTCTTATAGCTAGGATAGCCTTGTGTCTATCCCACGCATGCTTAAAATCCTT
The DNA here is from genome assembly GCA_036172795.1 of Pelodytes ibericus. Taxonomy (NCBI): domain Eukaryota; kingdom Metazoa; phylum Chordata; class Amphibia; order Anura; family Pelodytidae; genus Pelodytes; species Pelodytes ibericus. The sequence goes on along the minus strand of CM069859.1, from coordinate 144,702,107 downwards.
GACTGTGTTTACCTCTACCACTTCTGCTGGCAGGCTATTCCATACATCCACTACCCTCTCAGTAAAGTAATACTTCCTGATATTAACTTTTAAATCGTTGCCACTCTAATTTAAGACTATGTCCTCTAGTTGTGGTAGTTTTTCTTCTTTTAAATATACTCTCTTCCTTTACTGTGTTGATTCCCTTTATGTATTTAAATGTTTCTATCATATCCCCCCTGTTACGTCTTTCCTCCAAGCTATAATGATAACATTATATAAATATTTGCAGGGCCAATATAAAGAGCTCTCCAGTGACCTGTTCATTAACAGAAAGGTACAAAGAACAAGAGGTCACCCCCTCAGACTGGAAGAGCAAAGATTTCATAGACAGCAAAGGAAGGGATTCTTTACGGTTAGGACAATAAAGTTATGGAACTCACTGCCAAGAGAGGTAGTGCTAGCAAACACAATAGATGCATTTAAAAATGGTTTGGATGTTTTTTTAGGAAAGCAGAACATACAGGGCTATTAATAATAGAATAAGCATTAATAAAAGAGCTTATTGATCCAAGGAGAAATCTGATTGCCTCTTGGAGTCAAGAAGGAATTTTTTCCCCCAGGAGGCAAAATTCGAAATAGCTTCCTTAGGGGTTTTTTGCCTTCTTTTGGATCAAAAGCTGTAATGATAGGTAGAAGGGTTGAACTTGATGGACTTGTGTCTTTTTTCAACCTAAATTACTATGTTACTATGTTACTATGTTACTATACATGTTAAGATGCTTTAACCTTTCCTGGTAAGTTTTATCCTTCAACCCATGAACCAGTTTAGTAGCCCTTCTCTGAACTCTCTCCAAAGTATCAATATCCTTCTGGAGATACGGTCTACAGTACTGCGTACAATACTCCAAGTGAGGTCTCACCAGTGCTCTGTACAATGGCATGAGCACTTCCCTCTTCCTACTGCTAATACCTCTCCCTATGCAACCAAGCATTCTGCTAGCATTTCCTGCTGCTCTATTGCATTGCCTACCTACCTTCAAGTCCTCTGAAATTATTACTCCTAAATCCCTTTCCTCAGATGTTGAGGTAAGGACTGTACCAAATAGTCTATATTCTGCTTTTGGGTTTTTACGCCCAAGGTGCATAATCTTGCACTTGTCCACATTAAATGCCAGTTGCCACTGCTCTGACCATTTTTCTAGTTTAGCTAAATCATTTGCCATTTGGCTTATCCCTCCATGAATATCAACCCTGCTGCAAATCTTTGTATCATCAGCAAAAAGACATACTTTGCCAACAAGACCTTCTGCAATATCGCTAATAAAAATATTAAAGAGAATGGGTCCAAGAACAGATCCCTGAGGTACCCCACAAGTAACAAGACCTTGCATCGAATATACCCCATTGACTACAACCCTCTGTTGCCTGTCACTCAGCCATTGTCTAATCTATTCAACAATATTGAAATCCAAACTCAAAGATTTCAGTTTATTGATAAGCCTTCTATGTGCGACAGTGTCAAAAGCCTTACTGAAATCTAGGTAAGCAATGTCTACTGCACCACCCTGATCTATTATTTTAGTTACCCAATCAAAAAAATCAATAAGATTAGTTTGGCATGATCTCCCTGAAGTAAACCCATGCTGTCTCTGATCTTGAAATCCAAGCGACTTTAGATGTTCAACAATCCTATTCTTTAACAAGGTTTCCATTATTTTCCCCACTACTGAAGTAAGACTTACTGGTCTATAGTTGCCCGCCTCCTCCTTACTACCTTTCTTGTGAATGGGCACAACATTAGCTAATTTCCAATCTTCTGGAACTACTCCCGTTAACAATGATTGGTTAAATAAATCTGTTAACGGTTTTGCAAGTACACCACTAAGTTCTTTTAATAACTTTGGATGTATTCCATCAGGTCCCATCGACTTATTTGTCTTTACTTTAGACAGCTGAAGTAAAACCTCTTCCTCTGTAAACTTACATGCATCAAAAGACTCATTAGTCTTTTTCCCTAAATGAGGTCCCTTACCCTCATTTTCATTTGTAAAAACTGAACAAAAATATTCATTAAGGCAGTCTGCTAAGCCTTTATCCTCTTCTACATAGCATCCTTCTTTTGTTTTTAATCTAACTAATCCTTGTTTTACTTTCCTTTTCTCATTTATGTATCTAAAAAATGTTTTATCCCCCTTTTTCACTGACTGGGCTATAGTCTCTTCTGTGTGTGCTTTGGAAGCTCTTATAGCTTGCTTTGCCTCTTTATGCCTACTCTTATAGATCTTTCTATCTTCCTCACTCTGAGTATTTTTATAATTACTAAATGCTAGCTTTTTATTTTTTACTATTTTAGCCACCTCTGCAGAGTACCACAGTGGTTTCTTCAATTTTTTGCTCTTACTGACAAGCCTTATGCAATTTTCTGTTGCCTTCAGTAGTGCAACTTTTAGATAATCCCATTTCTCCTGGACTCCATTTAAATTGCTCCAGTCTGATAATGACTCCTTCACATCTAATCTAATTTTAGAAAAGTCTGTTTTTCTAAAATCTAAAACTTTTGTTTTTGTGTGGTGTGACTGCGTCACTGTTCTTATATTAAACCACACTGTCTGGTGATCACTAGATCCTAAACTTTCACCTACAGTAATATCTGATAACAAATCTCCATTTGTGAACACTAAGTCTAGTATGGCCTGCTTTCGAGTTGGCTCCTCCACTACTTGTTTTAGAGATAATCCCAGTAGGGAGTTTAGGATATGCGTACTCCTGGCGCAAGTAGCCGTTTTGTATTTCCAGTTCACATCAGGAAGATTAAAGTCACCCATGATGATCACTTCTCCCTTCATTGTCATTTTAGCTATTTCCTCAACTTGTAGATGATCTAACTCCTCTATTTGTCCAGGGGGCCTATAAATCACACCTACCCGAGTTACCATATGATTACCAAATTCTAATGTAACCCAAACTGACTCTATGTTCGCCTCACTAATTTGTATTACGTTACATTTTAAGCTATCCCTCACATACAGGGCCACCCCTCCCCCTTTTTTACCTTCTCTGTCTTTTCTATATAAAGAGTACCCTGGTATTGAAATGTCCCAGTCATGTTTTTCATTATACCATGTCTCAGTAACAGCCACTAAATCTACATTCTCAGTTGCCAATATTGTCACAAGTTCATGGATCTTATTCCCTAAACTGCGAGCATTTGTAGACATGACCCTAAGCTTATCATTTTTCAGCACACTGACTACAGGTAACTTCTGTACCTTTTTTGGGGGGCAATTGGATTGATGTTTTATCGCCATTTTGCCCCCCTCTTTTAGTTTAAAAACCTCCTAGCAAAAGGAGCAAAACTGAAATTAAGACCACAAGCACTTACATTTTTGTATATATAGTTGCTAGTAATCACATATAGAAACCACATATATAATAAGACACACGTAAACAGCTAAGGGGCAAAGTTTGTGAATTCTAATATTTTGAATGCGGAGAGGATCGGGAATAACTCCCCCCCCCTCCCCTTTTTTTTTTTCTCTCTCCTCTTTCCCCCTTTCTTTGAAGGATTAGCAGACGAGATAGGAGTTTAACTGTATGTAAAAAAATTCCAATTGATTTATAGAAAGCCATAGCACAGATTTGACATCACCACACATTTAATCACACTTGAATATACACTGGTTAATAAAACTCACTACATGCATATCCACAATAATAGGCTATAATCACACTGATAGCGGGGAATGATTGGGAATCTAAGAATTTTAATCATAGACAGTGTTCTAGTATCTATTTGCTTGTTTACTTTTTTTTTTTTTTTCTCTCATATTCACCCTCTCCCCCTTATCTATGGTGACGCCGTTGCCTTAAGGGCTAGTTGTCATGAGGACGGCACTAAATTTATCATATCGAGGCATTGGGGACATACTAAATTTTAAGGGATTGAACGATTTATATAACAGATGTCGAAGAAAGCTTGGGTCATTACCGCTTCCACGTTTTTTTTTTTCTCTTCCTGCGGGCCCTACACGCTCTTTCCCTGTTGGTACAGGGAACTTTTTCTACTTCCTTGAAGGGTGGAGATGGTAATCTCACCACTAAGGGATAACGTATGTTTGTTTGAGTATGGAAGTGAATGGGTGAGAAAGCTTGGCAGGAGAGGGTTCGGGGGATGGCAGATCGGGGGTTGGGGAGGGGAGACGGGGCTGACACGAAATAACATCTCTTAAAATAGTGTCTATCAACTAGCATGGTTTGAACTCCCCCCCATAGGCGAGCCTACCTGTATGCTCTATTGGAGAGAGAAAAAGCTGATGTTGCTTTTATACAGGAGACCCATTGGAATAGAGAGCAGAGGCCTAGATGGCAGTACAAGAACTACCCCCATATATATATATGTCTTCTATGCAAACGAAAAGGAAAAGAGGAGTGGCAATCATTTTGAATGCCAGAATTAAATTTGAGTACAAACATCATGAATGGGACCGCGAAGGGAGACGCTTGATCTTGGTCTGGGAAATTAATGACATCATGTACACCTTGGCGAACCTATACGCTCCATCAGATGCAACAAATAGATTCATTAATGTATCCATGGAGAATATAGATTTGATATCAAGAGGCAGATTAATAATTGGAGGCGATCTGAATGCTATCGCTGATTACGATTTGGACAGAAGAGCCACGGGAATATGTAGCAACGAACTTAGAATGAGGAAAAAATCCAAGAAATTCTCAGAATGTCTGTTCCAGCATAATTTGTACGACGTATGGAGGGTGCAACACCCGGAGGAGAGAAACTTCACTTTCTTCTCCGGAGTTCACTCCACATACACCAGAATTGATTACTTCCTAATGCCGGGTACGATACTGCAGGAATGCGTGAGCTCTCGACTGGGACATATCGAGTGGTCAGATCACGCCCCTGTCATTATCGAGTTAAGAGACAACCCTACTTATAACAGAAATAATAACTGGAAACTTAATGACAGTATCTTAAACTCTGCAGAAGATAAATGTGAATTGAGAGAACAAATTATCAGCTTCTTGGGGCTGAACGATAATGCCGAGGTTACCGACCAGACCTTGTGGTGCGCCTTGAAATGCGTTTCAAGAGGCAATCTGATCAAAAAGTCAGCCTGGATTAGGAAAAAAAAATGGGAAAACACTCGCAGAATTATATCCCACTCTCGCATATTTGGAAAGAGAGAACAAGCTGAATCCGTCTAGATAAAAGGGACAGGAAATTAAGTCGGCTTAAGGCGAAATGGTACTATAGTAATAATAAAACAGGTAAAAATTTAACCAAAAGACTTAAGGCACAAAATCAAGAATACAGAATAAAAAAAATAATTCATAAAGGTGAAACATGCATCTCACCTACTCAAATCGCAGGGGCTTTTAAAAGATATTACGAAACATTATATAACTTACCAGATACAAAAATCTCAGAAACAGAATTAACTGACTTCCTGGGATCACTTGGCCTCCCGAAAGTATAAGAAACTCAACATGCCATGCTTAATGCCCCAATTTCTATCAATGAAGTAAAAATCGTAATTAAAAACCTAAAGAAAGGTAAATCTCCGGGTCCCGACGGATTCACAGCTCTCTTTTTCCAAACTTTGATCCAGGAGATAGCACCGCTTTTGACCAGACTTTTTAACCAAGTCGCAGGCTTATCCGGGTTTCCACCTGAAACGATGGAGGCCACCATCTCCCCACTTCTGAAGCCAGGGAAGGACCCAGCTCTAGTCAGTAATTATAGGCCCATTTCCCTTATAAATACAGATGTTAAGATTTATTCTAAAATTCTGGCGATAAGAATGAATAGTGTGATATTGGACTTAGTGCACCCGGAACAATCAGGCTTTATGCCAGGTAGAACAGGAGCAGATAATGTCCGTAGGGTCTTGGGTATTTTAGATTCTATCCATTTAAGCCGAACCCCAGCCACTATATTGGCTCTTGACGCAGAAAAGGCGTTTGATAGAGTGAACTGGCGGTTCTTGGCAGCAACCTTGCGGACATTTGGAATTACTGGACCGATCTTAAATTATATTTTGGCACTTTATGATCACTCCAGTGCAAGGATCGTGGGTCCTTCGCTGGTTTCTGAATTTTTCCCAATACATAACGGCACCCGGCAGGGGTGTCCACTGGCCCCACTCCTGTACGCCATTTCGATGGAACCATTGGCAGAGATGCTTAGGAAGTCCCACTGGGTACGAGGCATAAAAATAGGGCCTGAGACACATCTCATAACCTTGTACGCGGATGATGTTCTGTTAACAATCTCTGAACCAGACACTTCACTCCCCGCCCTTATGGAACTATTGACAAAATATGATACATTTTCGAATTACAGTTTGAACCTCACAAAAACCCAGGCCATTTCTTTATACCTCTCCCCATTACAAGAAGAAGTTTTGAACAGAATACGAGGGGAAAACAAGAGACAGGGGTTCATTGATTACCTGGGGGTAAAACTGGTACCACGTAGGGAGAACATAGTTAGGTTAAATTATAACTCACTCCTATCAGAGCTAAATCTAATTACATCTAAATGGTCTAAACTTGTGATCTCTTGGCTGGGCCGAATCAATGTCCTGAAATCGTATATCTTACCTAAACTAATATATTTATTTAGAACAATCCCGTACAAGGTCCCGGGCATAATATTAAAGGAATTTGATATGCTTTTTTCAAGATATACTTGGGCAGCTAAGAGACCAAGAATCCCCTCCCAAACCAACAAGCAAAACTTAGACAGGGGAGGACTGGGTTACCCGGACCTCCGTAAACTCTACGACGCCTGCCAAATGGCATTCGTCTTAGCATGGAAAAATCCTACCGCTAGTGGTTGGCGGGGAATTGAGAAAAGCCAATGTATAAATATAGACCTAGCTCTTTAAATCTCAGCCCGAGTGGTAACAGAAATCATGACGTCGTGGTATAGAGTTAAAAAATCCATGAAAATTAATAATAACACTTCTAAAGCAGCTCCGCTGCAGATTCTCACAATCTATACTCCGGACCTAAATCTAGCAAATTGGCAGGCGGCAGGAGAAATCAGATCAAGGATTTATATTCAGAGGGTCGGCTGGCTTCCTTTGTGGACCTAGCTAGAATATTCAAACTCCCACCCTCAGAAATGTTTAGCTATTTGAGGATTAAACATCTTTTAACTTCTGATCCTCCCACGGAGGAATCAGAATGGGACAGATATATCATCTCAGTTACCCCAAAGGACCAAATATCTAAATCGGTAAAATTCCTACAGTTGTCCGCTCCAATAGAGAAACAGAGAGCGGTGTTAAGATGGGAAAACGATATCGAGGAGGTATTTGGAATAGAAGAGTGGCACAAGACTTGGAAAGATATCAGGCGAGCTGTCCACTGTGTAAATATACACGAACAGTTCTTTAAAATTACTCAGAGGTGGTACTTGGTCCCAGAATAATCTCTGTTGGCGCTGCCAAAACAAAATAGGAACGCACCTACACATCTGGTGGGATTGCGATAAACTAGCAAGTTATAAAAAAAAAATACTAACTACCCTGCTTTCACTCCTACTTGGGAATGCAACTCAGATCCTCCCCAAGACATATTTATTCCATCTGGACCTACCTTGTTCAGATGGAGTAAGTAGATACTTGATTATAAACATTCTAGCAGCGTTTAAGATCTGCCTAGCCAGATACTGGAGAAGCACACAGATTCCCTGGTGGGGGGAAGTGAAAGCACAAATTACTTTCCAAGCCGTTTCGGAAAAACACTTTCTGACCCAAGACACAATAAAAGGGAGAGAAACATACAATAAAATTTGGGCAAGCTGGTTAACGCTAGTGGACTTGGGAATATGCGAGACACCAACAGGCGAGTTGATAATAGGTTAATAGATCTAGATATACAGAACCGGAATCGGTCGTGCCGGCCCCTGGCTCCGCCCCTAGGTCCCCGATAGCCAAGGCTTCCCCGAAATACATGGATCATTACCCCCTGCCAAGCTGAACCCAGTAATGAATGAGAGTATGAATAAAAGGGTGAGAGGTAGCTAATAATTCTTCGTATGGAATATCTGAAGATAAATTGTTAATAAAGTAAGATAAATCTACATCAGCAACAGCTTATTAAGATCCAAATAAATCTGAAACGATTGTATTTTTACTTTGCACTGTTTAGTTTTATTGAATTAATAATATTAAAATATGAATAAGCACCAGGATGAACCGAAGCACTCAAGCGCAATAAAAACTATACAGATTGCTGTATACATTTCCGGCTCTGAGTGCTTAAAAAGAAAAAAAAAAGAAAGAACAAAAAATTAAACTTTACGCAGACGATATTCTGATAACAACGGACGACCCAATAAATTATCTGCGTGAATTAATGTCACTCATAGAAGTACGGGCCCTTTCAAACTACAAACTTAACGGATCAAAAACAATGGCGCTTAGTATCAACCTGCAACAAACAGATATAGAACTTATAAAGCAGAAGTACGGTTTTGTTTGGGTCACAATTCATTTGGTATACTTAGGAATAAACATCTCCTCAAATCCACGTAAATGGATGGAAATCAATATGATACCATTGATCAGAGATATGAACAGATCCCTAAATAAATGGAAGAACTCAGAGATATCGTGGTGGGGAAGAATTAATACTATTAAGTCCTACATCCTACCACGATATACTTATATCTTTAGGATGATCCCAACTGCAATACCCGACCCCTGGCTAAAAAAAGGTGCAAACAGCATTTTCAAAATTTATTTGGGCAGGCAAAAGACCAAGAATAGGGATACATATTTTATCAAAAAAAAAAAAGTCGGCGGCCTAGGCATACGGATAATCCAAGAGTGTGCAAAAGCTGCAATCCTGACTCATGCTGTCATTACACAAAGACAAGAGGCAGCACAAGAGGGCTGGTATGACTTAGAAATAGATCTTTTGCTTGTTCAGCTGTTTCTAACATCCCTATTCTGGCATAATAACAACAAAGGGGGGAAAAAAAACTACCCAAATCTGAGTTTCCCTCTCCAACAAATTCTAACCAACTGGTACAAAATTTAAAAAAAATTAGGGATAGAATATAAACTACTACCATGTCTCCCAGTTAGATGTATCGAAAATAATATGAAAGATCTGACTATAGAAACATGGCAACAAAAGGGAATAAAATAAATTAGGGATCTATATAAAGATCGGGAGATTAAATCCTTTGCAGACCTGCGCCTAGAATTCCAACTGTTAGAAAAAGATAGGTTTAAATATATAAGAGTAACTAGTTTAAAAAAAAAATATATATATACAAGAGGAGAGGATAGACATCTAAAATTACTGACAAATATCCTTCTACAAAAAGACTTTAAACATATGTTTACTAAATCCCATTTACTAATAAGAATGATAGAACAAAATAGGTATCCTCCGGCAATAAAAAAATGGGAGAAGGACCTACAAGTTAGTATAATGTATAAAGAATGGAAAAACTCATTGAATTCAGTGTACAAACTTGTACACTGTCTGAATCTAAATGAGACGCATTTCAAATTAATAAATAGGTGGTGCTTGGACCCCAAGAAAGTGAGTAAAATGTATCAGTCTAACAACCCAATCTGCTGGAGGTGTAATCAAGAGACAGGGGATTATATGCACATGTGGTGGCATTGTAGGGAAATAAAGCCACTATGGAAATTGGTGGCAGAAAAAGTGGTAGAAATATCAGGACCACAATGGGAACTAACGCCAACTAGAGCACTACTACATTTGGACCTTCCAAAAATAAAAAAGGAATCAATGGCAATAATAATACACATACTAATGGTAGTCAAGGTAACAATAGCAAGAAACTGGAACTCCAGGGAAGTAGCAAAATGGCCACACATTAGTGCAATACTTGCCCAACAATGTACAATGGAAAAGGGGGTAGCATGGATAACCCGAATTTTGGGAAACTTGGAGTAACTACTTTAAGAATTAAGAAGGGCTCTAAAGCATAGGGGAAAGAAGAGGAAAGGGGAAAGAAGAGAAAAAAAAGGGAAAGAAACGAAAGAGAAAAGAATAGGTAAAAGGCAGGCTCCAAATCACACACCATGTCCAAATAAAAAAAAAGAGAGGAGGAAGAAAGGGAAAAAAAAAAGGAAAAAAAAGAAATTAGAAGTCCACAAACGTAACCCCATGGGCCCACATTGGAGCATAAATGAGGCAACAATGTCTAATGGAAAGAGGGGTCGCCTTTACAATACAGCACAAAACATATACACCTGGCCATTGGGAAAAATGGGATAATCATTTTAAGAGATATGAAGGGGAAGAAAATTAAAGAAAACTAAAAAAGGGGATTACCCCGGGCAGGAACAAATAACAACGGAAACAGGGTCTTATTCAGTTAAAAAGGGGGCCACGACCCACACACCATGTCCAAATATATGGTGAAAATTATGTATGTAATTTTAAAGAATGACATGATGGTATTTTGCCATAAGCCATGAGTATGTCATAATTTATAATGAAACGAATTAATGTAATTTTGATAATTTTGAAATAAAAAAAAAAAAATAATAAAAAAAAAAAACCGACCATCCAAAAAATAGGATCAACTCTTTATAGGTCCTTTTCCCATCGAAAAAAGTGATAAATGAAGTTGTGGTAAAACTCACTCTACCTGTGTCCGTCAAATTACATCCAGTTTTTCACGTCTCCTTAATCATAGAAAATTAGAAACATAGAATGTGTCAGCAGATAAGAACCATTCAGTCCATCTAGTCTGCCCAATTTTCTAAATACTTTTATTAGTCCCCAGTTCCCTATCTTATAGCTAGAATATCCTTGTGCCTATCCCACGCATGCTTAAAATCCTTGACTGTGTTTACCTCTACCACTTCCGCTGGAAGGCTGTTCCATACATCCACTACCCTCTCAGTAAAGTAATACTTCCTGATTTTACTTTTAAACCATTGCCCCTCTAATATTAGACTATGTCCTCTAGTTGTGGCAGTTTTTCTTCTTTTAAATATACTCTCTTCCTTTACTGTGTTGATTCCCTTTATGTACCGTATTTGCTTGATTATAAGACGACCCTGATTATAAGACGACCCCCCCAAATTTGTACATTCCTTTAGGAAAAAAACTAAAACCCTGATTATAAGACTACCCTATAGGAAAAAAGTTTAACTTGTATATATGTAAATTGCTTTTTAATATTTAATAAAAAATGTATATTATACAAATGCATTTCTTGTTTTTATTTGCTTTTATGTGCCAATGCAGCCTCTCTCCCGCTCCCCCAGCTGTCTCTTTCCCCCCCCAGCATTGTCTCTCTCTCCCCCCAAAACTTATCTCTTGTCTCTATATATCCCCCCTCCCCTTTTCTCTCTGTCCCCCTCCCTCCCCTTGTCTGTGTCTCTCCCCTCGTCTGTCTGTGTCCTCCCCCTCCCCCTCCCTTTGTCTCTCTCTGTCCCCCTCCCTCCCCTTGTCTGTGTCTCTCCCCTCGTCTGTCTGTGTCCTCCCCCCATCCCCCTCCCTTTGTCTCTCTCTATCCCCCCCTCCCCTCGTCTGTCTGTGTCCTCCATCCCCCCCTCCCCCTCCCCCTTACCTCGATCCCTGGTGGCTAGTGGGGGCAGCCGGGGGATGTCTGCACGATACGTGGGGGCAGCCGGGGGATGTCTGCACGATACGTGCAGACATCCTCCATGCTGCCCGACACAGCAGTCTATTATGACGGACAGCTGGTCCGTCATAATAGACTGCCGTGTCGGGCAGCATGGAGGATATCTGCATGTATCGTGCAGACATCCCCCAGCTGCCCGATTCTCCCTGGTGGCTAGTGGGGTAGCAGAGGATGTCTTAGCGACGAGCGCAGACTCCCATGCTGACGCCCGGCACGCTCGCCGGGACTTCTGAGACGAAAGCGGAAGTACCCGGCTTCTTCATAGAAGCCCCGGTGGTCGTGCCGGGTGGAAGCAGGGGAGTCTGCGCTCATCGCACAGACATCCCCTGCTGTTAGAGAGGGGGATCCAGGTCGCCTGCAGCTCTGCTGGTAACCTGGATCCATGTCTTATAATCTGACCTCAATTTTAGGTCAGATTATAAGAAGACCTCGAATGTAAGACGAGGAGGATTTTTCAGAGCATTTGCTCTGAAAAAAACCTTGTCTTATATTCGAGCAAATACGGTATTTAAATGTTTCTATCATATCCCCCCTGTTATGACTTTCCTCCAAGCTATACATGTTAAGATGCTTTAACCTTTCCTGGTAAGTTTTATGCTTCAACCCATGAACCAGTTTAGTAGCCTTTCTCTGAACTCTCTCCAAAGTATCAATATCCTTCTGGAGATATGGTCTCCAGTACTGCGTACAATACTCCAAGTGAGGTCTCACCGATGCTCTGTACAATGGCATGAACACTTCCCTCTTTCTACTGCTAATACAACATATGCAACCAAGCATTCTGCTAGCATTTCATGCTGCTCTATTGAATTGCCTACCTACCTTTAAGTCCTCTGAAATTATTACTCCTAAATCCCTTTCCTCAGATGTTGAGGATAAGAATGTACCAAATATTCTATATTCTGCTTTTGGGTTTGGACAAAATCTTGCACTTGTCGACAGTAAATGTCAGTTGCCACAGCTCTGACCATTTTTCTAGTTTAGCTAAATCATTTGCCATTTGGCTTATCCCTACATGAATATCAACCCTGCTGCAAATCTTTGTATCATCAGCAAAAAGACATACTTTGCCAACAAGACCTTCTGCAATATCACTAATAAAAATATTAAAGAGATTAGGTTCAAGTACATATCCCAATAGTAACAAGACCTTGCATCAAATATAATCCATTATACTCATTACTATATTATAATAAATGGATTATAATCCATTTTACAAGCCTCTGTTGCCTGTCACTCAGCCATTGTCTAATCCATTCAACAATATTGAAATCCAAACTTAAAGATTGTAGTTTATTGATAAGCCTTCTATGTGCGACAGTGTCAAAAGCCTTACTGAAATCTAGATAAGCAATGTCTACTGCACCACCCTGATCTATTATTTTAGTCACCCAATCAAAAAAATCAATAAGATTCGTTTGGCATGATCTCCCTGCAGTAAACCCATGTTGTCTCTGATCTTGAAATCCATGTGATTTTAGATGTTCAACAATCCTATTCTTTAACAAGGTTTCCATTATTTTCCCCACTACTGAAGTAAGACGTCCTGGTCTCTAGCTGCTTGCTTCCTCCCTACTACCTTTCTTGTGAATGGGCACAACATTCGCTAATTTACAATCCTCCAGGACTGCTCCTGTTAACAATGATTGGTTAAATAATTCTGTTAACAGTTTTGCGAGTACACCACTAAGTTATTTTAATAACTTAGGATGTATCCCATCAGGGCCCATTGACTTATTTGTCTTTACTTTAGACAGCTCAAGTAAAACCTCTTCCTCTGTAAACTTACATGCATCAAAAGACTCATTAGTCTTTTTCCCTAAATGAGGTCCCTTACCCTCATTTTCATTTGTAAAAACTGAACAAAAATATTCATTAAGGCAGTCTGCTAGGCCTTTATCCTCTTCTACATAGCATCCTTCTTTTATTTTTAATCTAACTAGTCCTTGTTTTACTTTCCTTTTATCATTTATGTATCTAAAAAATGTTTTATCCCCCTTTTTCACTGACAAGGCTATTTTCTCTTCTGCGTGTGCTTTTGAAGCTCTTATAGTTTGCTTTGTCTCTTTCTGCCTACTCTTATAGATCTTTCTATCTTCCTCACTCTGAGTTTTTTTTTATAATTACTGAATGCTAGCTTTTTGTTTTTTACTATTTTGGCCACCTCTGCAGAGTACCACAGTGGTTTCTTAAATTTTTTGTTCTTACTGACAAGCCTAATGCAATTTTCTGTTGTCTTAGTAGTACAACTTTTAGATAATCCCATTTCTCCTGGACTCCATTTAAATTGTTCCAGTGTGATAATGACTCCTTTACACATAATCTAATTTTAGAAAAGTAGTTTTTTCTAAAATCTTAAACTTTTGTTTTTGTGTGGTGTGTTCTTTTATTAAAACACAGTGACTGCTGATCACTAGATCCTAAACTTTCACCTACAGTAATATCTGATAACAAATCTCCATTTGTGAACACTAAATTGGAGTTGTTTGGATTTCAATATTGTTGAATGGATTATGACCTGCTTTCGAGTTGGCTCCTAAACTACTTGCCTTAGAGATAATGCCAGTAGGGAGTTTAGGATATGCATACTCCTGGCGCAAGTAGCTATTTTGGATTTCCAGTTCACATCAGGAAGATTAAAGTCACTTCTCCCTTCATTGTCATTTTAGCTATTTCCTCAACTAGTAGATTATCTAACTCCTCCATTTTTCCAGGGGGCCTATAAATCACGCAGAAGGAAACAAACTCCCAACACTAACCGGCTCCACTCTTGGCAATTGAAATAACTCCAAAAAATACAAACAGGGTAAGGTACAATCCACGGATGATAAAGTGAAAAGGGAAGGTCACCTAATGCGTTTCGTGTGTCACCACACTTAGACTAAGCGTGGTGACACGCGAAACACGTTAGGTGGCCTTTACTTTTCACTTTATCATCCGTGGATTGTACCTTACCCTGTTTGTTTGGATTTTTTTAAAGCATTAAAGCACTTTAATCATTCACTACTTGGCGAGTGGAGTGCATACTTTGTTGTACTTAATGCTTAATTGTTGTGCTTAATCAGCACTGTGGAGCACCCACCCACCTCCTGCACTTTTGTTCCTGTGACTTTTGCTTTTGTTTCTCAATTGAAATACCTCTCGTGATAATAAATCACTGGTACAAGGGTGCTTCATCCAGCTGGAAAGGCATAGGAACGATCAAAAGAAAAAATGATGCCTGCACTCCCGATTCCAGTAGTGAATAAAATAGGTGCTTTATTGTAAAACAAGTAAGGATCCGAAAAAATTAATAAAGGGACACAAATCCAAAAACAGCAAGGAAAAAATGCACAAAAAGGGACAAGGGCAAGGACTGGCCTTACGCTTTTCGCGTGTACTCACGCTTAATCATAGGCTAAAGACAGTCAATATGTACTGTATTTCTGAAACTAATCCTGGAAGAAAATATCATATAGGAGAAAATGCATAAATAACAATCATATGATCATAAATTGCATAATATGTGAACAATATTTTTTAAATTTTTTGTAGGTTTTGTATGTATCAAAATAAGTAATTGCAGAGTAAGAACACTAATAATATCTAAGCTGTCTATACGCTCCATGAGTGTCCTGCATAAAAGTAGATGTAAAATGTAAAATGTAGAATAAATGAAAAGATGGAAACCACTATTCAGTGGATAACATATAGTTGATTAAAGATAAAAGGAGCCCTATCATCTATACAGACTGAAATAGTTAAAGAGACAGGACCCACAGTGTGTCTAATAGAAACATGAAATTTCAAATTCTGCATTCATGCCCTGTGGATATCTGGTCCCTAGAGTAAAAATCCAGTAAGCTTCCTGTCTGCAAAGGTGTCTATGTGTATCACCCCCTCTTAGTCTTTTGTTGATTTTCTCTATAACTGATACTCTGAAAAATTTGACATTGTTGGAAATACAAAGGTGAAAGTGCCGTGCCACTGATGTATTGGTAAGATTTTCAATGTCATTGAGATTTTCTCTCAAACGGCATTTTAATGTCCGACTTGTGCGTCCCACATATTGTTTATTGCAATTGCTGCATGTTATGACATAGATGACATAAGTTGTATTGCAGTTGGCATAATGTTTGTTTGGAAAAGTTTTTCCCTGGGCAAAGGAAATAATATCCTGTTTTTTGTTACGTGTTTGCATGTTCTACATATTCTATTGCCACAGGGAAATGTACCTACAGCATCAAGCCACCTGCGTCGAGATGTATGAGAATCAGTGCTTTGTGAAACAAAAAGACTTGATGACAATATATCTTTTAAAGTGTTAGATCTTTGTGCAGAAAAACAGACCCCTGATGACAATATATCATTATATACCTTATCTGCCGCTAAGATGGATAGATTATTCTTTATGATGTTTCGGATTTGAGAGAATTCTAAGCTGTGTGCTGTTACAAAAGAAATGGGTATGTTATCTGTTGATTGTAAGTTAGGGAGATTCTTACTGTTTGTAATTGTATTATTTTTTTTTTTATTCTTATTTTTGTTTCTGAACCTCTTTATAGACAAATTGGTTTCATTAAATGCATTAGTATCCTGTAGTAGGGAATCTCTGCTGCGTGTTGTGGCTATTCGTATGGCTCTTTTAATCATCCACATCTTATATCCTCGATCTAGTAATCTACTAGTGAGTTCCAGGCATTTGGTATCAAAAGAAGTAGAATCAGAACAATTACTTCTGAGAGTGATAAACAAACCTACTGCAATATTCTTAATTACTGGTTTCATATGGCAACTCTTAGCATGTAAGCAATGCCAAGGCACGGCCATGGGCTCAAAATTTCCCCCCTAATATGCGAACATATATATGGCGTCCTTTGAGGACCAGTTCATTTTTAGCCAGAGCCTTTTCGTCAGTGCATCGCCTGGTACGGGCGTTACATTGATGATTTGCTGTTTGGCAGGGTTCCTCTTCTCAATTAAATGCTTTCTTTAATTTTGTTAATGATAACTCACTTAATCTTCAATTTACTGTGGATAGCTCGAATTCAAGTATTAATTATTATCAAGTATTATCAAGTATTAAGTATTACTAATACTATAGAAACAATGTCCTTCAGAAAGCCTACATCTGGCAACTCGGTCTTACATGCTAAGAGTTGCCATATGAAACAAGTAATTAAGAATATTGCAGTAGGTTTGTTTATCACTCTCAGACGTAATTGCTCTGATTCTACTACTTTTGATACCAAATGCCTGGAACTCACTAGTAGATTACTAGATCGAGGATATAAGATGTTGATGATTAAAAGAGCCATACGAATAGCCACAACACGCAGCAGAGATTCCCTACTACAGGATACTAATGCATTTAATGAAACCAATTTGTCTATAAAGAGGTTCAGAAACAAAAATAAAAATAAAATAATACAATTACAAACAGTAAGAATCTCCCTAACTTACAATCAACAGATAACATACCCATTTCTTTTGTAACAGCCCACAGCCTAGAATTCTATCAAATCCGAAACATTATAAAGAATAATCTATCCATCTTAGCGGCAGATAAGGTATATAATGATATATTATCATCAGGGGTCCATTTTTCTGCACAAAGATCTAACACTTTAAAAGATATATTGTCACCAAGTCTTTTTGTTTCACAAAGCACTGATTCTCATACATCTCGACGCAGGTGGCTTGATGCTGTAGGTACATTTCCCTGTGGCAATAGAATATGTAGAACATGCAAACATGTAACAAAAAGACAGGATATTATTTCCTTTGCCCAGGGAAAAACTTTTCCAAACAAACATTATGCCAACTGCAATACAACTAATGTCATCTATGTCATAACATTCAGCAATTGCAATAAACAATATGTGGGACGCACAAGTCGGGCATTAAAGTCGGGCTCTCCCTATGAGAGAACATCTCAATGACATTGAAAATCTTACCAATACATCAGTGGCACGGCACTTTCACCTTTGTAATTCCAACAATGTCAAATTTTTCAGAGTATCAGTTATAGAGAAAATCAACAAAAGACTAAGAGGGGGTGATACACATAGACACCTTTGCAGACAGGAAGCTTACTGGATTTTTACTCTAGGGACCAGATATCCACAGGGCATGAATGCAGAATTTGAAATTTCATGTTTCTATTAGACACACTGTGGGTCCTGTCTCTTTAACTATTTCAGTCTGTATAGATGATAGGGCTCCTTTTATCTTTAATCAACTATATGTTATCCACTGAATAGTGGTTTCCATCTTTTCATTTATTCTACATGGCGAAATTTCTTTACACATATAGGACTTTTATGCAGGACACTCATGGAGCGAATAAACAGCTTAGATACTATTAGTGTTATTACTCTGCAATTACTTATTTTGATACATACAAAACCTAATGTTAAAAATATTGTTCCACATTATGCAATTTATGATCATATGATTGTTATTTATGCATTCTCTCCTATATGATATTGTCTTCCAGGATTAGTTTCAGAAATACAGTACATATTGACATCCACGCTGATTTAAAAACTGAGAATTAAAAATTGTATAATATTTTTTTCTTTTATTTGCAAGATCTAGCTCTTTCATACAATGTTTTAATATTAAATATATTTTACTGACACTGATTGATTTTAAGGGTTTTATACCTATTCTTGTTTGTATGTAATCACTTTATTTACTCAACACTCTCACATAATTACTAATTTTATATTGTTTTTTTTCTTCTTTAATTTTAGACGTGTTCACATATCCAGGTATATCCATTGTTTTTACACACCCACTATTCTAAGTTGCACACAGAACCTGCTTTTCAGGTGTTTTCTAACACATATAATTGTTTTGACCTTTACAATGATTTTCTGTAACACACTATTTATTAGCACTGTTTTTTCCCTGTCTTTAGCCTATGATTAAGCGTGAGTACACGCGAAACGCGTAAGGCCAGTCCTTGCCCTTGTCCCTTTTTGTGCATTTTTTCCTTGCTGTATTTCGATTTGTGTCACTTTTTTTTACTTGTTCCTTACTTGTTTTACAATAAAGCACCTATTTTATTCACTACTGGAATCAGGAGTGCAGGCATCATTTTTTCTTTTGGCCTATAAATCACACCTACCCGAGTTACTGTATGATTTCCAAATTATAACGTAACTCAAACTGACTCTATGTTCGCCTCACTAACTTGTATTACGTTAGATTTTAAGCTATCCCTCACATACAGGGCCACCCCTCCCCCTTTCTTGCCTTCTCTGTCTTTTCTATATAAAGAGTACCCTGGTATTGATTTATCCCAGTCATTTTTTTCATTATACCATGTCTCAGTAACAGCCACTAAATCTACATTCTCAGTTGCCAATATTGCCACAAGTGCATGGATCTTATTCCCTAAACTGCGAGCATTTGTAGACATGACCCTAAGCTTATCATTTTTCAGCACACTGACTACAGGCACCTTCTGTCCCTGTTTTGGTGGGCAATTGGATTGATATTTTATTGCCCCCCCCCCCCCCTTTTCAGTTTAAAAACCTCCTAGCAAAACCTCTGAACTGCTCACTGAGAACATTCGTTCCCTTTTGAGAAAGATGCAAACCGTCTTTTTTGTATAGTTCATTTCTATCCCAAAAAGAACTTCCACAAGAGACAAAGCCAATTTCTTGCTCCTGACACCATTCCCCAAGCCACAAGTTAAAGTCCCTAATACGCATACGTCTATCATTCTGAATGCTATGCACAGGCAGAACTTTAGAAAATTACAGTGTGGACACAACCTGCCATATATCATCGGCAAGAACACAAAAAACTTCCTTCACCTCTGAAACCTCATTGCAAGCCAAATCATTTGTCCCCAGGTGAACCAGTACATCCAATTCTCCTCCCTGATTTGCTTACTTAACAATATTAGAAATTACCCTCCTGTCTCTGTGAGCAGTGGCTCCAGGAAGACATCTCACTAAGCCAATACTGTCCAACTCCACACCTCTTATGATAGAATCACCCAACAACAACTGCTTTCTACCAGGCCTCACCTTCTCCTTGCACACCTTAGCCACATAGGAGGGTGGTTCCTCAGACTATGTGTCTGAGCCTGCCTCCACAACACCACTGCACTCTGAAAGTGCTGAAAATGAATTCTGGAGAGCCACAGACTGAGGGACATGCATTTTATCCACAACTCTAAGTCTACCAGATCCAACAGTAACCCACCTACCCAGGGGAGGGCTGGCAGCCTTAGGCCTGGGGGGCAAATCCAGTCAAGTGGCCCATTGCACCATCGAATCGCCTCCCCATCCACGGCCATCTTTTCCTTGTTTTATAATGAATATTGCCAGGATTTTCCCCCACAATATGCCAGGATTTGCCATTTAATATGCTAGAATTTTCCCTTACAAAATGCCAGGATTATGCCCCTCAGTATGCCAGGATTATGCCCCTCAGTATGCCAGGATTATGCCCCTCAATATGCCAGGATTTTCACCTCAATATGCCAAGATGATGCCCCCTCAATATGCCAGGATTTTCCCCTAAATATGCCAGGATTATGCCCCTCAATATGCCAGGATTATGCCCCTCAATATGCCAGGATTTTCCCCTCAATATGCCAAGATGATGCCCCCTCAATATGCCAGAATTTTCCCCTCAATATGCCAGGATTATGCCCCTCAATATGCAAGGATTTAGACACCCAATATCCCAAAATTTGGGCACCCTACCCACGTTGCACACCTACGACATGACCCATAACCCATGTTGCACACCAGGACATGCCCCATCACCACATTTACATCCATCCATCACCCTATTACATACACATTTCCAATATTATTTGCCATTAATATTCCCCAGCCAATTTGTGCCATAATATGCCAGTGTTATTCTGCAATTTAATATGACTCAGTAAATTTGCCCAATAATGTTCCAAGGTTATCTGCAATTTAATATGCCCCTGCTAATTTGCCCAATATGCCAGTGTTAATTGCCATTTAATATTCCCCAGACGATTTGCCCAATAATATGCCAGTGTTATTCTGCCATTTAATATGCCCCAGCCAATTTGCCCAATAATATGCCAGTCTTATTTGCCATGTAATATGCCCCAGCCAATTTGCCCAATAATATGCCAGTCTTATTTGCCATGTAATATGCCCCAGCCAATTTGCCCAATAATATGCCAGTCTTATTTGCCATGTAATATGCCCCAGCCAATTTGCCCAATAATATGCCAGTCTTATTTGCCATGTAATATGCCCCAGCCAATTTGCCCAATAATATGCCAGTCTTATTTGCCATGTAATATTCCCCAGCCAATTTGCCCAATAATATGCCAGTGTTATTTGCCATGTAATATTCCCCAGCCAATTTGCCCAATAATATGCCAGTGTTATTTGCCATGTAATATTCCCCAGCCAATTTGCCCAATAATATGCCAGTGTTATTTGCCATGTAATATTCCCCAGCCAATTTGCTCAATAATATGCCAGTCTTATTTGCCATGTAATATGCCCCAGCCAATTTGCCCAATAATATGCCAGTCTTAATTGCCATGTAATATTCCCCAGCCAATTTGCCCAATAATATGCCAGTGTTATTTGCCATGTAATATTCCCCAGCCAATTTGCCCAATAATATGCCAGTCTTATTTGCCATGTAATATTCCCCAGCCAATTTGCCCAATAATATGCCAGTCTTATTTGCCATGTAATATTCCCCAGCCAATTTGCCCAATAATATGCCAGTCTTATTTGACATGTAATATTCCCCAGCCAATTTGCCCAATAATATGCCAGTGTTTTTTGCCCCCCCCCCCCCTTTACCTTTTTCCCTGGTGGCTAGTGGCAGGACTTCCCTGGTGGCTAGTGGCAGGAGGAATTCCCTGGTGGCTAGTGGCAGGCAGCATGGTCCCTCTGACGTCAGAGCGCCGATCACGTGACTGTCGGCACTTCCGTGTCGGCACACTGCACGGGGAGCCGAACAGGCAGCACGGAGGTTTCTCTGTGCTGCCTGTTCGGCTCCCCGTGCAGCTTTGCAGGCAGAGCGGAGGTGAGAGGGGATCTTCCGATCCCTTCTCACCTCCGTCTCTGCCTGCAAGCGTGTTTTTTTTTATAACACTGGCCCAGCGGCCGTGTTTTACAAACCTTAGGGCGGCCTGGGGGGCAATTGCCACCCTGCCCCCCGGCCCAGCCCGCCCCTGCACCTACCATTCCTAGGAAGCCTCTGTGGCAATAGCCTCTGTACCAGTAACTTTGCAACTGTCTCAGTCCGAGTTTGTTTTACAGATAATTTACAAATCTCAGACTTTAAAATTGCAATCTCCTGCTGCAATCTAGAGAACTGTCTACAGATTAGACAGCCTCCAAACCTCCAAAAAATGGAACGTGAAACAAATGCATAACAGTTATCACAGTGAACCAAATCTGCCATTTTAAGAATTTAAATCAAACTTTTAGTTTTTCTCACCTCTTGTATACCTCAGACTACCTCCTGAGTATCTCCAGAATATCTCCAAAATACACTCTTTGAAAAGTAACTCTTAGAAGAGCAGCCAAGCTATTAAATTAGCCTAGCTAATTTTCACTATGCCTTATATACAAAACACAAACCTACAAGCACATCCCCCAAGGAAGGTTTTAACATCTTAGTGGGCCTATGCCAATTAGAACCAAACAATGACAAACACCTAAGTATTCAATTCAGATTCCTTAGCAATTTGAATCAGGAAATCAGCACAAACCACCACACACAAACTTGACTAAATGAATCTTACTTGTATCAGTAGAGAAAAAGATCTCAGAAAGTTGAAAAATCAAGTCTGTCTGCAGAATATCTCCAAAATACACTCTTTGAAAAGCAGCTCTTACAGGAGCAGCCAAGCTATTAAATTAGCCAAGCTAATTTCCACTATTCCTTATATACACAACACACACTACAAGCACATCCCCCAAGGAAGGTTTTAACACCTGAGTGGGCCTATGGCAATTAGAACCAAACAATGACAAACACCTAAGTATTCAATTCAACTTCCTTAGCAATTTGAAGCAGGAAATCAATACAAACCACCACACAATAACTTTCTAAATGAATCTTACTTGTATCAGTAGAAAAGAAGATGTCAGAAAGTAAAAAAATCAAGTCTGTCTCCAGAATATCTCCAAAATACACTCTTTGAAAAGCAGCTCTTAGAAGAGCAGCCAAGCTATTAAATTAGCCAAGCTAATTTCCACTATGTCTTAAATACACAACACACACCTACAAGCAGATCCCCCAAGGAAGGTTTTAACACCTAAGTGGGCCTATGCCAATTAGAACCAAACAATGACAAACACCTAAGTATTTAATTCAGATTCAGATCTCCAGTCTTGCTCACAATAACTTTCCCAAATCTTCTAAGGAAGTTACTACTGTTTATATTGCTGGACTATTTTCTATGTCATTTCAAACCTACATACTGAATGCTAAGTAACAGCTGATTCTCTACTATTGGGTTTAAGCCGTCCAACTTATCCTCTCAATATCACTGTGTTATAATCATACTGCATCTAACTGGAGTTGCCAAATACTACTCTGCAGTCAGTATTTACTTCTACATATAGGAAGTATCTTCTTAAAGTGAACCTCACGCAATTCTTGCAATTGAGTTCTAAGTCTATATCTGACAAATTTCAGGAATCTGACACTAGCTTGGCCACTTAGTAGTATCCCCCACAGAGTGGCATCCCTCTCTAGCTCGGCCACATAGTGGTATCCCCCACAGAGTGGCATCCCTTTCTAGCTCGGCCACATAGTGGTATCCACCACGTGGTTGGCAAGCTTCATGTTATGGCCCTAATTAACTAAATCCTCACTAGTTAATCTAAGAGTGTTCATGCATGTTTGTTTGTATATATGTATGTTCCCTTATCCTCTCTCCCTGAAGCACCAGAGGATCTCAGCTCCTCTCCCCTAACCCCAAGTCCAGCTTGGTTCCCCTTATGAAGCGTCTTAGGATCTTGGCTCCTGACTCCATCCCTTGTGTTCCTTTAGCCCTTACCATTTTCTCTGTATGTTGTTCTGTGTTTTTTATGTATCTCTGTATGTCTCCTTAGTTATTGCTTATCCTTTGCTTTTCCTTGCATGCTTTAGTTCTCCCTTTGCCCCTTGCTCTGTCCTGCAGTCCTGCACTCCGTATTTATGCTCTGCTCTGCCTCAGTCCCTTTGAACTTGTTTTGCTCTGCTTGGCTCATCTGTTTGATTTATCCTGCTACATCCTGCTAACCTGTTCTAGCTATACTCCATGTTTGCTGCACGATGTTTGCAGGATCACTTCAGTTATCCCCTAGGCATCATTTGATCCCACAGCTGCTTCACAGGGTCTGGGAACATGGCTGCATGAACTTGGGGGTCTCAAACCACTGAGGGATTGCAGTTACCCAGCACCAGGCCCTGTGTCTCCATTTCCAGCGCATTGAACTCCTGCATCGGGCGCTCAGGGTCCCATAACATCCTGGGCCCATCCCTGACATAATCTAGTCAGGGGCCTGACATGTACAATCTGCTTCTGTCTCCTGGCAGAGCGACCGAGAGACAGTTTTTGAGCTGTCAAGCGGAGCATCAGGGGGCATTTTCTGTTGCCTTCCTGATGATAAAACAATCCTCGAGAGAAAGCTTTTCTTTTTCAGAGGCCAGCATCAGGTGTGCAAGGAGTGACTCCAAATAGGGGATGAGTGTAGTGGGCCCTACTGCTTCCTCATTCCCTCTAATTCTTATATTTGCTTGATGTTGTCATGCATCCAATATAGCAATTTGTCTGTTCAGATTATAGATCTGTGTGCCATCAGATTAAGTTGGTTATCAGACTCACCCTGCCTCTGTTTCACGTCTACCAAGGAAGATTCCCGTGTAGTCACCTTAGTATTTAGTAATGAGATCTACGTAGGTACTTCAGCTAACTCACGCTGCAAATCCCAGTATAGGTTGTTTAAGTCACCTTTAGTAGCTGGCATGGTGTCCCCCAGCACAAAGTTTGGTCAAGATTGTCTCATGCTGTGGATCCTCTGAATTAATCACAGAGGCATCAGAATCCCCATCCGGAGCCGCTGTGTTTCCCGCCAATTTAGTAAGCAGAGGCCTAGGTGGCCTCTTCAAGAAAGATTCAAAGGTGTCAACGGGCTCTGTTGTTTGTTCTTTTTTTTTCCTTTTTTGATCCATAGCCCTTGGGGCAGTTTTGAATGAAGTGGACAGCTGTCTAAAGTAAAGACAAATAAGTCGGGATACATCCAAAGTTATTAAATAACTTAGTGGTGTACTAGCAAAACCGTTAACAGATTTATTTAACCAATCATTGTTAATGGGAGTAGTTCCAGAAGAGTGGAAATTAGCTAATGTTGTGCCCATTCACAAGAAAGGTAGTAGGGAGGAGGTGGGCAACTATAGACCAGTAAGTCTTACTTCAGTAGTGGGGAAAATAATGGAAACCTTGTTAAAGAATAGGATTGTTGAACATCTAAAGTCGCTTGGATTTCAAGATCAGAGACAGCATGGGTTTACTTCAGGGAGATCATGCCAAACTAATCTTATTGATTTTTTTGATTGGGTGACTAAAATAATAGATCAGGGTGGTGCAGTAGACATTGCTTACCTAGATTTCAGTAAGGCTTTTGACACTGTTGCACATAGAAGGCTTATCAATTAACTGAAATCTTTGAGTTTGGATTTCAATATTGTTGAATGGATTAGACAATGGCTGAGTGACAGGCAACAGAGAGTTGTAGTCAATGGGGTATACTCGATGCAAGGTCTTGTTACTAGTGGGGTACCTCAGGGATCTGTACTTGGACCCATTCTCTTTAATATTTTTATTAGCGATATTGCAGAAGGTCTTGTTGGCAAAGTATGTCTTTTTGCTGATGATACAAAGATTTGCAGCAGGGTTGATATTCATGGAGGGATAAGCCAAATGGCAAATGATTTAGCTTAACTAGAAAAATGGTCAGAGCAGTGGCAACTGACATTTAATGTGGACAAGTGCAAGATTATGCACCTTGGGCGTAAAAACCCAAAAGCAGAATATAGACTATTTGGTACAGTCCTAACCTCAACATCTGAGGAAAGGGATTTAGGAGTAATAATTTAGCATCCACATGTGGGAATATGAGGATGTTATGATTTCTCAAGTTTCATCTAACCTGTGTTATTTTTCGCACTATATTATCTGAACACATTAACTATGGGTATAAAAGCATTTTTGGTATGTATGTTTTGCCGAAAAGTATGCAAAGGAGGAGTAAGCTTCAACTGATTTGCAGTGATGATGTAACACGCTGTTACACACGCGGTTTTGTCGAGCTGGAGTAATGCCGGGAGCCTGAGCTTAGCCGTGAGAGCCCGCATAGACACCCAAGAAAAAACGAAAAACGGAAGAAAAAAAATGTGAGGAAGGGGTGAATTGCCTGCACATCTTACTTTTTCTACTTGCTCTGCCCGCATCCCTTATTTTGGTTGCGTGACGGAAGATTCCTGGAGAGCCCGTCAAGACACAGGAGCCGAGAGCATTGCTACAAGCTGAAAGACTGATCTGATCCTGCACTACAGGGGTTATTACGCACAGCACCATACTGAATGCGTCATACAGTTTTTTTTTATTATAAAGCACTATGTCCCCCGTTTCTTTCCTATTTTTTCCGCATATATATATGAGCTGTAAAGCTCACAAAGCAACTGGAAGACCTAACTACGAAAAATAACTTTTTCCCTAAGTCAAAATCTAGTGAGAAGCGAGATCGCGAAAATGAAAGCAAAATACGAAAAATCATCTAAGTTGAAATCACGCGAGACGCGGGAATATGACGAATGCGGAAGAAAAGCCAGAACCCGGAAATTGAGACCAACGATAAAAGTGCCATTCTGAAGCAGGGAGTCCAGACGCCTGGTAGAAGCTCATGAGGAGCGAAACGTGTAGCGATCGGGACTCTACCTGCTTTTCTGTTATACATGTATGTTTGTTTTTGTTTTTATATTTAAAGTATATTTTGGAGTAAATACTGTTATATCTGCCTGTACCTGCTGGAAGGATCATCGTCATAACGGTCGTGTGGCGCCCACCCCAAGTGACACCAAGATCCTCCATGTAAGCAGTTACTATTTTTATTAAATTTGTACAATTTTTCCTACTAATTGGATGTTTGTTGCATTTCTTTGAGAACAACACCTTTGAAGTCTGACTACATCAAGACCCTTTTGAAGTGCCTTTTTATCTCTGGGAGCCTGTAAGTGCATCCCCTTGAGGGGGATAAAGAGAATCTCCCTGTTCTTTGGATAAGAGATCCACACACACTTTAATCTCTGACAGAATTCAACTGTATATATATACTCACTAAAGGTGCATTATTGTCACAGTTTGCTCCTAAGCGCACTTTATGTCTATATTGTATTGCTGTGTGGTTTAGGGACACACTTCCTAAGTGCTGCCTTTGTACACAGCGCTGGGTACACCTTTGTCTTTTGATAATATTTATTATTTGAGCATAAAAGGCTGGCTATGGGGGCACCCAATATGCCTAATACACTAACGTCTTGAACACAAATTAAACTGCCTGGTATCATTTGTTCGGGACATAATGAACATACTCTTATGGGATACTGCTACTCCCGATGATATCCTACTTATGTACTGTTGCTGAATTCAGATACTGATGGTTGACATTTATGACCCTTCGCAATTCATATTATCACTCCACTCGATAACTATTATTGAAATATCATATATTTCTGTGGTTAATTCATCCTGGATTTGAAGAGGAGAAGAGAGTGGAGGAAGGAAGGAAAAAGAAAGAAAAAGGCCATTTTCTCCAACAGGGGTAGCCTGGAAAGAGGAGGGGGAAAACAATTTAAAAATAATATTATTTTACCTCTTATAAAGTCTCACACCAGAATAAACATGATGACCAAAAGAGGAGCTGAAGCAAAGAATATATCAAAAAAGGATAGAAAGGACACTAAGGTGGATAAAAGACTATCCTTCTTTTCCCCACAAACGGCAAAATTGGATATGGATAAATCTGGCCCGGACCCCTCAGATGATCTCTCTCAAGCTCATGCAGACGTACCAGATAAGGAAAAATCCTCACCGGTAGATGTACAAGAAATCATTCAGAAACAATTTGCGCTGAACATCCAGTTTGAGAAAATCAAGCAGGAAATTAAATCAAATGTGAGTGATTTAAAGTCAGACATCAGAGCCTTGGGATCTAGACTGAAAATCACAGAAGATAAAATTGATTCCCTGGAAATGCAACTTTTGTTGGGAAAAGATGATATCACTCAATTAAGAAAGAAAACAGAAAGTATTGAATTTAAAATGGCAGATACTGAAGACTGCTCCCATTGATATAATTTAAGATTTCAGGGAATCCCTGAATCGATCAACCATGAGTATTGTACGCAGTACTGGAGACCGTATCTCCAGAAGGATATTGATACTTTGGAGAGAGTTCAGAGAAGGGCTACTAAACTGGTTCATGGGTTGAAGGATAAAACTTACCAGGAAAGGTTAAAGCATCTTAACATGTATAGCTTGGAGGAAAGACGTAACAGGGAGGATATGATAGAAACATTTAAATACATAAAGGGAATCAACACAGTAAAGGAAGAGAGTATATTTAAAAGAAGAACAACTACCACAGCTAGAGGACATAGTCTTAAATTAGAGGGGCAACGATTTAAAATTAATATCAGGAAGTATTACTTTACTGAGAGGGTAGTGGATGTATGGAATAGCCTGCCAGCAGAAGTGGTAGAGGTAAACACGGTCAAGGATTTTAAGAATGCGTGGGATAGACACAAGGCTATCCTAGCTATAAGACCGGGAACGGGGGACTAATAAAAGTACTCAAAAAAAATTGGGCAGACTAGATGGACCGAACGGTTCTTATCTGCCGACACATTCTATGTTTCTATGTTTCTATGCAGACCTAGAACCATTCCTCATGGAGTTTTTTAAGAGAGCAAATTTGGAGCCTCAGCCCGGTATCGGGCTATGGGACAGATATCATCAATTTCACCGGTTTCACCTGAAGATCCCCCAAGAGATGTTCGATTAAAATGTACTTCATCACATATTTAGGGCACTGTTATGAAAGCATCCCGAGAGACAGAACGGTGACAACCATATAATAAAATGAAGATCTTTTCTGATTTATCCTTCTTCACCAATGCAAAAGACAACAGTTTGCCCCAATGACCACTATTTTGAGGGATAATGACATTCGATACAAATGGGGAACGCTGGTCAGAATTTTCCTCATGTACAACCTAAAAGTCTTTTCTTTTAATACCCCTGAAGAATTGAATATATGGATGGAGGCTAACAAGATAAAGGCCAGGAGTACTCCTTAAACGTGGGCCCCATTTTTGAACTGTGGTGCCTCTTATCAGACTAACAATTATGTTTTCTATTTCTTTTTTTTCTTTTTGTGTTTTTTTCCCCCTCCCCTTTGCCTTTCCTAAATGTCAAGTGTATTTTAAGCCATCAAACCTGAAAGGCCCTATAAATGTATAATATACAATGTCCCCCCTCTCACAATATAATATTCTTACTGGGTAAGAGAAGGGGATGAGAAGGTGAAAGGTTAGGTGAAGGAGGTGTGAATTGAGTAGTAAGAATATAAAAGTGTGGGTGGTGGAGACGGATGTAGGGAATGAGTAAACTCAATACTTACTTGGTACAAGTGGTACAATAAGATATATTAGCCACACAGAATTGATATTGGTGGGAATATGTTATAAAATTGAGTATGGGTGGTGGAGATGGGGGTAGGAGTGCTCGATAGGGAACTGGTAAAATCCAATATTAAGTAGCCATAAAGTGGTACATTAAAAGATATTAGTGACACAGAATTGACATCATTGGGAATATGTAATAATTTGAAAGCGGGTACAAGACCTCACATATCAAGTATTAATTGTAAGTTTTGGTGATTTTTTTTGCCTCTCTCTCCCTCTCACTGATGGCTGGCCTCCTAGTAGGCTAAATAAAGCATAATACAATTTAAGAAATATTGTCGTTGAGCACGTCCGTGCAATAGTAGGGAATAAGGGAGGGGAATTGGGGGGCGGGTATAGATGCAGATAATAGCACCGGTTTGGTATAAGACACGACTGAGAAAGTACAAATGAATGTCTGAGAGTCTCTATTAATCATTATTTTTATCTACTTTATTTATTTATTTTTTCCTTCTCTCCCCTATTTTTGGGTAAGCCTAAAGTAATTATAAGACCCACACATAATGTTATAAATCTTTGGAATTCACACAGGTGTCAGGTTCTTCCCCGCAGCAGCTCCCCTGAGTACACCCTCTCTCCCAGCCGAGATCCGTCACACGCGCTTGCTAGCGCGTCCACATCATCACGTGATGTGTTTCCATGGAGGCGCGCGCCCGATGACGTCACGCGCGTCGCATACCCGCGAGGCGCGGGAAGATTTAAAAGTCAGAATCACCAAGCAAACAGTGCTTGGTGATTCTCGTGTATTTCGATAGCCTAGCGTTTCCATTTTTGTATTTGATTGTTGCTGACCCTGGATTTCCTGACTACCCTTCTGTCTGCCTCTGCCCCTTTATACCTGGACTGTTTATCGTTATTCTGATTCTCTGGTAACCTGACCCTGGCTTGTCTCTCGTTTTGCTACCTCTCTATTGCCCCTGATCTTGGACTGTTTATCGTTTTGCTTATTGTCAGTGTGGATTACAACTGCTGCAAGTTCCTGCATTTAACCCCTGTCAGAGTGGATTATAACTACTGCAAGTTCCTGCTTTTAACCCCTGTCAGTGTGGATTACAACTACTGCAAGTTCCTGCATTTAACCCCTGTCAGTGTGGATTACAACTACTGCAAGTTCCTGCATTTAACCCCTGTCAGTGTGGATTATAACTACTGCAAGTTCCTGCATTTAACCCCTGTCAGTGTGCATTATAACTACTGCAAGTTCCTGCATTTAACCCCTGTCAGTGTGGATTACAACTGCTGCAAGTTCCTGCATTTAACCCCTGTCAGTGTGGATTATAATTGCAACAAGTTCCTGCATATAACCCTTGTCTGTGTGGATTGTGCAGAGGTGGGAGCTTCACATTCTTTGTTTATATTTACCTGTATTATACCGTCTTGCATTTTGGTCTTCATCCAGTATAGCTCTCCTCACATAATCACCAAGCCCTGTATCATGGAGGCCGCAGGACTAACCGACGCTATTGCTGCTCTCACTCAGCAATTAGTCACTCTCAACCAGTCAGTACAAGATCTGCAGACAGGACAAGCAAATCTACAACAACAGGTACAACACCTACAAGGTAATGCTCCTGAACCCGCAGTGGCGGCGCATGCACCTTCTCCAACTCCTATTTTTCTGGAAGGGGCTGTCGCATCTGAACCACAAGTTGTCTTACCAGAGAAATTCACAGGCGATAGACAGAAGTATCGTACTTTCATCACTTCGTGCCAGATCCTATTTAATCTTCGTCCTCGTACATATGCCTCTGACTATGTGAGGGTACATACAGTAATCTCACTCCTTCTGGACGAACCACAACTATGGGAAAACGGCCTTCAGATCACGTTATGAACATTTTGAGTGCAAAGTTATGCCATTTGGACTTTGCAACGTCCCGGCTACCTTTCAACATATTCCTGCATTTAACCCCTGTCAGTGTGGATTAGAACTACTGCAAGTTCCTGCATTTAACCCCTGTCAGTGTGGATTATAACTACTGCAAGTTCCTGCATTTAACCCCTGTCAGTGTGGATTATAACTACTGCAAGTTCCTGCATTTAACCCCTGTCAGTGTGGATTACAACTGCTACAAGTTCCTGCATTTAACCCCTGTCAGTGTGGATTATAATTGCAACAAGTTCCTGCATATAACCCTTGTCTGTGTGGATTGTGCAGAGGTGGGAGCTTCACATTCTTTGTTTATATTTACCTGTATTATACCGTCCTGCATTTTGGTCTTCATCCAGTATACCTCTCCTCACAACAGGAGAATTTATGTAATAATCAGAATGAGGGACACGAGGGGTAACTCTCGGCAGTAGTATTGGATAAATCCCCTGTGGGGATTTATGTTAGGGTACAGCTTTATTGAAATATACCTTAAAGAGAATAAACAGCACACACTAAGGGAGGGTGACAAAATTTGGCAAATTTAAAGTAACTACAAAGGGGATATTAGGTACTTATAAGGACATATACTTGACATTCGGCCAAAAACATATGCAATAAAGGATATGGCCAGAATAGATAAGGGTTATAAATGTTTTCTGATTTACATGGGGTTAAACTTTGTAGATATTAGAATGAGGGAAATGCTAGGTAACCTCCTTTCAGAATTAATAAATTAATTTTGGGAATTGAAGCTATGGTACAGACCATTGAAATATAGACATTTGTATGGGCATATAACTGATATCCGGCCGTAAACGCATGCAATGAAGGATATGGCCAGAATAAATTAACACTTAAAACAATAACTAAAGGTGGGATCCTTCTTTTTCTCTCATGCCATTTTGGGATCTAGCTACCGGTAGGGCACCGGCTCGATATCCACAATTGACTTGTGGAAACTGTTGCACATGTTGGGGTTTAACAAAAGTGCTAATATAGGTTCCTCTGCGAGGGGCGGAGGACCTTTTGTAATTGTTTGTACTGTATTGTATTTTGTGATGTGTAAGTCCATTGGCGCCCGTTAGGTGGGGGGCAAGGGGGGATGGAAAAGAAATAAACCGAATGGTTAGATTCACTTCTCTGAATGTAAAGTGCCTGAACTCCCCTCAAAAGAGAGCTATTCTACTTAACTATCTCTCCAAGGAACAGATAAAGGTCTGTTGTTCACAGGAGACCCATTGGAAATCTATGGATGGAGTAAGTTTTAAATCTCAAAAATACCCTACAATTCTTTCGGCATCTTTACAGGCGGAAAAAAACGGGGAGTCGCTATTATGATTTCGAGCAATGTGACCATAAATTTGAAACACACTGATTGTGACCCAGAGGGGAGATATATAATAGCAGTTGGGGAATTTGACCATAAACTGATAACTTTAGTCAATCTATATGCCCCCAACAAGGCCCTGATCCAGTTTATTAAGAACTTGTTTAATAAGATAGAAAGGGTGAGACAGGGTGTTCTTCTAATTATGGGTGATTTTAACTGCCTCCTAGACCCAAATTTAGACAAAAATATATTAATAGGGAGAATCAAAGAAAGAAGGTGTTGTAATATGAACCACAAAAGACGGGTTACCTCCCAGGCCCATAGACGTGAGGATCTCCTCGATAAAGCATCACTTTCTGATATGTAGCGAATGACCCACTCAACTGAACGTGATTATACCTGTTTCTCAAAGGCCTATTCGGTATATTCTCAGATTGATCTGATCCTGGGAGACAAAGGTATAACGATACAGGTGAAAAGCATGGAGATAAAGGAAATTACTTGGTCAGACCATAAATCTGTTGATCTTAATGATATTTACGTCAAGCCCAGATCGGAGTGGGGCCTGAACCCCAATCTATTAAAACAGAAGGAGGACATTGAGTATATAATCCCAATGTCAAAGCATAACTTTCAAGAAAATAAGTCTACCGAGCTGCTGCTCTCTACAGTATGATGCGCATATAAGGCGGTTGTCAGTGGATTGTTTATAAAACTTTGGTAACAGGCAAAAAAAAAGCCGATCTCAGCTTGACGGAATTTTATATACAATTATACTATCAAATAAAATTAAATAAGGAATCAGTGAAAATGGAGAGGTCAAAGGAGATTACGGAAATCCAATCCAGGTGTTATTAAAGACCTAGTCCACCCTAACCAGGTGTTAGGTTGTCCCTGTTTGTATCTCTGGCAAACATATTTCAATGTGCAAGCGGGGGCCATGTATTCCAGCTGACCCTGTCTTTAGATGCCGAGAAGGCCTTTGACAGGGTCAGCTGGGAATTCATGAGTCTTGCTTTGGAAGCATTTGGGATGGTGGGGGAATTCCATAGGGCAATAATGACATTATATGCAGGAGCAACTGGAAGGGTGATAGACTCCTCCTGGTACCATCTGATGAATGGAACCCGCCAGGGATGCCTTCTTTATATCTTAACCTTAGAACCTTTGGCAAGGGATTTCCGGAACTGCCAGGAGATCAAGGGCCCGACAGGGGGGATGGGACACTTCATCGCGGCTGCTTCCGCGCAGCCGCTTCACCGCCGACTCTACAGCACAAGACAGATCGTCGCTGGAGATTTCATCGCGGGACATTTCATCGCTAAAGGTAAGTATTTTACCGATTTTAGTTGGTTTAGAATTAGGGTTTAGGGGGTTAGAATTAGGTTTAGTGTTAGGGGTTAATTTTACTATTAGGGGTCGGGGGTTAGTATTAGGGTTAGTATTAGGATTTAGGGGGTTAATTTTAGTATTAGGGGTCGGGGTTAGTATTAGGGTTAGTATTAGGATTTAGGGGTTAATTTTAGTATTAGGGGTCGGGGTTAGTATTAGGGTTAGTATTAGGGTTTAGGGGGTTAACTTTAGTATTAGGGGTTAGTATTAGGGTTAGTATTAGGGTTAGTATTGGGGTTTAGGGGGTTAATTTTAGTATTAGGGGTCGGGGTTAGTATTAGGGTTAGTATTAGGGTTTAGGGGGTTAACTTTAGTATTAGGAGTTAGTATTAGGGTTAGTATTAGGGTTAGTATTGGGGTTTAGGGGGTTAACTTTAGTATTAGGGTTAGTATTGGGGTTTAGGGGGTTAACTTTAGTATTAGGGGTTAGTATTAGGGTTAGTATTGGGGTTTAGGGGGTTAACTTTAGTATTAGGGGTCGGGGGTTAGTATAAGGGTTAGTATTAGGGGTTGGGGTTAGTATTAGGGGTCGGGGGTTAGTATTAGGGGTCGGGGTTAGTATTAGGGGTCGGGGTTAGTATTAGGGTTTAGGGGGTTAATTTTAGTATTGGGGTTAATTTTAGTGTTAGTATTGGGGTGGGAATCATTTATTAGGGGGGGTTATTTTAGTTTTACTTTTAGATTTGTAAAAGCTGACAGTTCAGCGCTGAACTGTCGGCTCTTACATAGCTGCAGCCGCGGTGAAACGGCCGCGTTATACTTCATTGCTGACAGTTCAGCGTTCTAACTGCCGCGCTGAACTGTCAGAGATGAAAATGCGGCGAAGAAGTGTCCTAGACCCCCGACAGGAGTTCCTTCTCAGAAAATAAAACTCTATGCAGATAATATCCTGTTGACACTAGAAGACCATGTTAGTTCTGTAGATCGAACAATGACAATAATAACAGAATATAGCCAGGTATCAAACTATAAACTTAACATTGCGAAGACTACAGCTATGCCTTGTAATATGCCCCCTGATCAGATATTAACTATAGATAAGAAATACAGCTTTAAGTGGAATAATCAGGCTATATCCCATTTGGGGGTAAATATACCTGTGGACCCCAAAAACTGGATGCAGATAAATATGCTCCCCCTGATGCGGGAGATTAATGTAAATCTGGCAGCATGGTATAGAATATCAATATATATATAATGGTGGGGTAGAATTAATGCAATAAAAGCCTATGTTCTCCCTAAATCATCCTTTTCCCACTGTATATGTAATGGTAAAAAACCAAGGCTGGGAATACAGACATTGGCCAATACACTCAAGAAAGGAGGGCTGTGGATCCCACTGGTAGGGGAATACGCACAGGCTGCATTATTAGCCCAGGCCATATTATCCCAAAAAGAGGAGTCGATTGCTCATGAATGGTACACATGGGAACTCAGGACAGCCAAAGTATCGAATTTAAATGTCCTGTTTTGGAAAGTAAACAAAGAAACGCATAAAACAGAGAGTAAAAATCTTGGCCTGACTTTAAATCAGATACTGGATAACTGGAACCAAATTAAGGAGAAAATCGGTCTAAGAATAAGTTATTACCTGTACTATCCCATACCCTGATTAATCACTTGATGGAAAATATAGACTTAACAAATTTGGTTAACAAAAGCATTTTTCGGATTTGATATAAAAAAATTAACATAAAACCCTTTCCTACCCTTCAAGATCAATTTGACCACCCAAAGATCTATTTAAATACCTCAGCTTTGTAGATCTCAAAATAATAAAGATAAAAAGCAGATCTCAAAATATCAGGTCCGGTAATGGTTTTAAGCAAGACTATTCAGCAGCAAGACTATAAAAAGCTCTTAGCAAGATCATTAGAGGTACTCAGACTCTTAAAGAGATCTAAGACCCCGGTGGCTCTTTTAAAATGGCAGGGGGATCTTCAGACCCAAATAGATGAAAAAGACTGGTGTCTCGCTTTAGATAGATGTTACAAGGCTATTCATTGTTTAAACCTAAATGAAACACAGTAGAAACTGAACAATCTATGGTATTTGGTCTCAGCAACCCTTAGTAAGATGTATCCGGCTCTGTCACCACTATGCTGGAGGTGTCACAAAGCACGGGGAGATTACTTACACATTTTGTGGTCATGCCCGTTAATTCTCAAATTCTGGCAGGATATCTCCCAGCATTTGATGGCCTAATTTGGGGAAAAGTGGGACCTAACACCAGAGATTGCACTCCTGCATTTGAATCTCCCTGAGTACACAAAAGAATATAAAATAATAATCCATATTCTAACTGCTTGTAAGTCAGAGATTGCTAGGAAATGGAAGGACCCCAAAAGCACCAGAATGGGCAAAGATAAAAACACAAATAATCCATCAATGCAAGATGGAGAGCAGAAGGTCCTTTCCGATTTTGCCAAATCCGGTGGAATCACAATATTGGAACCGGTGGTGGTTAACACTGGAATCAGCGGGCCCTTTAGCTAATCGAAGGATTAATGACAGTTCCCCTCTGGGTTGCTTGGGTTGCCCCCGTCCGCCAACGGGAAAAAATAAGTCTTAATGTTGTTGATGTAATAAGTCTTTGATGTTTTATGTGGTGGGTTCTGTAATTTATGTAACCCCGGATATTCTCATTGGAATAGGTCTTTCTATATGGGAGGAACCCATCAATGTATTTATGTTTATTCAGATTATGCATAGAGTTTAGTATAGTATCTACCTACGTATTGTTGCAAACCTGCTTTTGCACTGTGAATTTTTAACTTTCATAATAAAGGAGTAAAAATTATTTTTAGAGTTTCCATATCACTTTTATTCAATACTAAGGATGCATTATTGGGATGGAATACAGATATTTTCTTGATCTGCTTTATATTCCTAGCCTGGCCCTGCCTAAGGTTGTTCTTTATCTGTTGAATTTGGTGTGTACCACTTAGAGGAGAATATTTGTGAACAAGGAACTTGTTTAATCCTTTCTAGGTCAGTATCTAAGAATCCTAGACACACCGGCATTATCCATGTGGTTCCCAGACCAAGGTAGAGTATATTTAAGAAACTAATTATGGAACTGTAGATAACAAAGTAATTGCAGTCTATACCTCTGACATGAGTAATGGAAAGAACGCAGAAAAGACGGCACTCGAGGAGCCAATTTCAAGGTGAGAAAAAAAGTGATGCTTAATCTTGAATAGAAAAATGCATAAATCCACAACGACAGTGCAAGTGTCAGATATACAAAATCGCTTGCACTATACCTCTGACATGGCCTGCCCCATGCACCCATCACACATGGTTGTCACACTTTATTTTACCTATAATTGCTCAGTCCTTTTACCTCCATTTACTCTCATATCCTTTTGCTTTACCTCTTAAAAAAGAAGAAAAAATATAGGTGCATGTAAAAATGAAACAGATGTTTGGGGAAAAAATGGGTTGGCCAGAAAAGTCTAAAAGACACAGAGGGAAAGAAAATGGAGGGAATAAATGGGAATAAACATGATAATTATATTTAACTTCCAGCTTCAGGTAGAGAGCCAGCCAGTCAGCAATATCTCAAAATGTATTTTTCAGGAAAATGGATTGTATTTTTCATATTTTATTATAAACCTGTGAAGGCTAACATTGGCACATGGTTGAACTATTTGAACTACTGATTGACTATTTGAACTACTGTGATATGTAGTTGACACATATCTGCAAGTCTCAAGGTTATCCATCATAAGGTTTAACCCCTTAGTGACAAGACATTTTGACCTTGACTTTCCCTTCGTGACA
Source organism: Pelodytes ibericus (assembly GCA_036172795.1). NCBI lineage: Eukaryota > Metazoa > Chordata > Amphibia > Anura > Pelodytidae > Pelodytes > Pelodytes ibericus. The sequence goes on along the minus strand of CM069859.1, from coordinate 144,664,316 downwards.
AGGGCTATTTTTTACATTTCAGAGGTGTTTGTGTTTAGCTGTAATTTTCTTCTTTCTCATATACCAGTGTTTTTCAACCTTTTTTGGGCAAAGGCACACTTGTTTCATGAAAAAAATCACGAGGCACACCACCATTAGAAAATGTTAAAAAATTTAACTCTGTGCCTATATTGACTATATATAAAGTAATTCTCTTGAATAGGAATCAAATAAACACAAAGAAAGTATTTTATAATTACTTTATTATGAAATAATAAGTACACAGAAATATGAAAAATATATAAAATTATTGTGCCAGTAAGATACCAGTAATATTGTGCCACTCAGAGCCCAGTAATATTGTGCCAGTCAGATACCAGGAATATTGTGTCATTCAGAGCCCAGTAATAGTGTGCCAGTCAGATGCCTGTAATATTTTGCCAGTCAGAGCCCAGTAATAGTGTGCCAGTCAGAACCCAGTAATATTGTGCCACTCAGAACCCAGTAATATTGTGCCACTCAGAGCCCAGGAATATTGTACCATTCAGAGCCCAGTAATAATGTGCCACTCAGAACCCAGTAATATTGTGCCAATCATAGCCCAGTAATATTGTGCCAATCATAGCCCAAGAATATTGTGCCACTCAGAACCCAGTAATATTGTGCCAATCATAGCCCAAGAATATTGTGCCACTCAGAACCCAGTAATATTGTGCCACTCAGAACCCAGTAATATTGTGCCAATCAGAACCCAGTAATATTGTGCCAGTCAGAGCCCAGTAATATTGTGCCAGTCAGAACCCAGTAATATTGTGCCACTCAGAACCCAGTAATATTGTGCCAGTCAGAACCCAGTAATATTGTGCCAATCAGAACCCAGTAATATTGTGCCAATCATAGCCCAAGAATATTGTGCCACTCAGAACCCAGAAATATTGTGCCAATATTAGCCCAAGAATATTGTGCCACTCAGAACCCAGTAATATTGTGCCAATCATAGCCCAAGAATATTGTGCCACTCAGAACCCAGTAATATTGTGCCAATCATAGCCCAAGAATATTGTGCCACTCAGAACCCAGTAATATTGTGCCAATCATAGCCCAAGAATATTGTGCCACTCAGAACCCAGTAATATTGTGCCAATCATAGCCCAAGAATATTGTGCCACTCAGAACCCAGTAATACACACACACACACCTAGGCACCCATACACAGTCACACTTTTTTTTTTTACTTACCTTACACTTGGTCCGTCATCCAGGACCTTCTGCCGGATGTCCGCCCACCTGACATCCGGCAAGCAGCTGACACAGCGCGTCGGGGGCGGAGCTTGCACCCGTCGCGCTGTGATCTCTATGGCCAGGAGGAGAGGCTAGGGAGCGAGCTCCCTATAGCAGCCTCTCCTCCCGATCGGCCCTCACCCCCGCGTGAGGTTAATCCTCCGATTCTGGGACTATGTCCCAGACGGAGGAAAGCTCACCGGGGGATTATTTTTTTTTTATATATATTTATAGCCCTGGAGTCTCGGGGCTAAAGAATACTTTAGCCCCAGAGTCTCCATTCGGGGCTATGAAGGGGGGGACTCAGGGCTATAGCCCCAGTAGCCCACCCCTAGCGACGCCTCTGCCCAGGACACAGTTCGGCGCCCGCCTAGTGGGCGAAAATTTGACATTTTTTTTTTTTAAATCTTTCGAATTTTTCAATTTTTCCCACGACACACCAGGCATATGTTGAAAAACACTGTCATATACAGTACCCACACAAATTATATGTTGTTTTTATCATCATAAGAATGGCTTTCACTAGATACCATTATGTTCATCATATCCTATAATTTACAACAAAACAAATCATTAGATACAAAAAAACCTTTTTCAAGCTTTGACCTAAAATAGAATTTACACAAATAAAATCATTAAAAAAGACCCTGTGTAAATAGTGTCTAAATGTTGTCCCGAGTTCAGAAATATGCTTGTTTCCATGTATTTCTGCCATTTTTTGTGAGTTATGGGGCAAAAAACAAAAATAATGTCTTTTGTTTTTTTCCTATATTGTAATTTTGACCCCAACCCAAACCCTAAATTTAACCCTAACCCTAAATTTAACCCCAAATCTAACCCTTATGCTAACCCTTAATATATTTTAATTTTAATTTAATTGTAACCCTGGCTGCTATTCTAACCCTAACACTAGATTTAAGCTAATTAAGTCTTTTTTTGTTTGTTTTTCATTGCAGTGTTGCTGACTGCCTTTAGGGGCAGCCAAGCAACATATTCAGTGCATTGGAAGTGAATTTTATTTCACTTCCGAAGCTCTGACCACGAGAGGGCATAGCCATATGGAGCGTGCTGCTCCTGCAATATGGCGCCCACGATTACTCCATTGGGCGATTGTGGGTGCTCCAGAGCTGGAATTTCGGCATTTCGACATCGTGGTAATAGAGTGGTTACTGCGATTGTTGAAAATGCCCATTTCACCGCAGGACGTGTCAGGCACGTCCATTGTCCACAACGGAGTTCCCCGCTGGACATGACTGACACGTCCATTGTTGTGAAGGGGTTAATAAGCCTTAGTCATAGTAATAATTAGTGCACTTCTAAGTGCAAGTAGAGCATTTGTACTGTGTTGATGTGCTTGAGATGTTAGGTATATGGCTGCCACATTTAAAAAAATATGTTTGTGTCTCCATCAAGCCAACTTGTTACTGGTAAAATAAAAAAGTTTGACACTTTTCATGCAGCCATTTTATCAACAATCTTTGGAAAAGTTTGTGGCAGCCTTTTGTGTTAAATTATTAATTTACAGAAACTGCTGTGAGTTACTGTGAGTCAAAACCCCAATCAGCAACATCTTATGAATATGAGTATTACAGGTTTGCAAGGCTGCTTGGGAAGGTGCAAGTTTGGTACTTGGACATGTCAGTGTGCAAACTTTAAAAATTGACCGATTGCTTAGCTGATCTCATGTTTTTTTTTTTTTTTTTGGGGGGGGGGGGGGGGCAAGCCTAACTTAGCTGTGCTTGCTCAGTCCTTGGTTATTAGGTCTATATAATGGACCTTCATTGTGTTATAAATACACTAAAAATATGCATTTAATGTACATTTATTTTGTTATACAAGATGAATACGAATAATCTCCACATGTAATTAAAATAATATTTTGAAATCATAACAAATCTTAAAAGTACAGCTCATAATCTTGTGAAAATGTTATATATGCAAATACTTATTTTCGGCAATGTTCATACATTGTAAAATATTTTGTGTTTTAATCAAAGATTTTACCTTAGTTCCCGTTATTGGCACAAGTCCTACAGCTCCCATGTAAGTACTACCGATTGTCTTAATTTTTTCAATGTCTCTATAGCATTCTTTCTCCATGAGCTAAATCAAAGGAAATAAATATTATACAGTCATTGCATTATTGTTCAACAAGACATGACGTTTTGTTTTACATTAGGTGGGTCATTCAAAATAAATGATGTTTTACATTTTCCCCAGTATCCCATTGATTTAATAATTGAAAAAACAAAAAAGTAAAGCAACAACATTCACTTTGATATTTTCATTATTCTTCATTAAAAAAAATGTTTTTATTTATTCTCTTTTTCTTTGTGCTTACCTTTAGGCAAATAAGTCACATATAATCATAAAAAAATAAAAATTATCATGTACAGATCAATACTTTTCATATTTGATCAAATAAAAAAGTAGCAACCTATCATAATAAAAATCCCTCACATTTTCAACCAATTTCTAAAACATATTTATGTTTAAAGAACTATTATTGGGTCATATATGTGTACCCACAAAAAAGGATCACCAGATAGGACAAACAAATACTTCCCTAAAGAAAGAGTTCCATATAAATTTTTAGTGATTCAATGGATGAATACCATATAAGGGATTATCCTAAATCTATACTGTAAGAATGAAAATGTATGTGCTTCACTCTCAAATTCTAATTAATCTTAACTGCGTTCGCCCAAAACAAAAAAGGGTTCTAGATTACTGACTACACACATCCAAAAACCTATCCCTCAGTATGGCAATTCAGAATATTTTACTGAAAGCAGACACTATCAAAATCGACATTTAGGCCCAAAGGAAAAAGGGTTTTCATCCAGTATGCTTCCTGCTGGCATAGCTTCTTAATCCTATTACCGACTCTATGGCCATATTACCGACTCTATGGCCATGTTACAATATTAGAAGGGGATATGAACATCACTGTGTGTACAAATATTTTCAGGAGGCCTATTGGAAGTACCTGAGGAAACTGAAAGCTCTAGCAATAGATTGACCTTTAGAAAAAAGGCGTCTCAGAGGGGTTATGATAACATTATATAAATATGTGCAGGGCCAATATAAGGAGCTCTCCAGGGACCTGTTTATTAATAGAAATGTACAAAGAACAAGAGGTCACCCCCTGAGACTGGAAGAGCAAAGATTTCATAGGCAGCAAAGGAAGGGATTCTTTACGGTAAGGACAATAAAATTATGGAACTCACTGCCAAGAGAGGTAGTGCTATCAACCACAATAGATGCATTTAAAAATGGTCTGGATGTTTTTTTAGAAAAGCAGAACATACAGGGGTATTAATAATAGAATGAGCATTAATAATAGAGCTTTTTGATCCAAGGAGAAATCTGATTGCCCTTTTGGAGTCAAGAAGGAATTTTTTTCCCCCTAGGAGGCAACATTCGAAAAAGCTTCCTTAGGGGTTTTTTTGCCTTCTTTTGGATCAAAACGCTGAAATGATAGGTAGAAGGGTTGAACTTGATGGACTTGTGTCTTTTTTCAACCTAAATTACTATGTTACTATGTTACTATGTATGGGCCCAGGAGAAAAAGTTATACTCTTTAGAGCAAGGATTAATTCCTCTCAATACATTGTATAAGTTGAAATTTTTTTCATAATGTATTCATAGATTTTGCTTGTTTTAATCCTTTTTTGTCTGTTATTATTTTTTCTATTATATTTATCCATTGTTACATCCAAAATGCAACTGAAGTCCCCTGATTACAACTGTATACCAGTTGTTACTTTTTCCGCTCTCTCTAAGCTCTGACCCAAAAGACCCACTGGATATTGATTTCGGCAAGTAGACATTTATTAAAGTATATAGTAAATTGTTTATTGCACAAACAGCAATAATTCATCTACCATCCAGATCTAAATCTTGATGTTTAATTTCTATTTTTAAAGTTTTGGAGATAAAATTGCAACTCTTTTTTCCCCAGTTCTTTTGAAGCTTGAATTAGATATTGGATATTGTTTACCATACAATTTCAACTCTCCTGGACCATAGCAACATAAATATTTTCTTTCTTTCAAAAACTATCAAAGGACATCTAAATCCAAAAAAGGGGAAGGTTCAATCCTTGAATATAAATAGATGCAAATCTAACCATACTCATTTTGTTCTTGTATGATCCAATCCAGCATCTCTCACTGGCTGTTTACATAAATATATACATACAAACAAACAATTAAAAAAACAAAAAACTGGCTTGACCACCCTATTCCCCTTATGAATAGGATCCGAAAAATAAAAACCTTTCAGAACCCCTTTGGTATGTCTGAAAATCAACGCTTCTAGGCCTATGTCAGAGATTTAAATCCAACAGACTTCAAATATATATAGAAGAGAAAAACCATATGGATTGTGATAAAATATAAAAATAACCATCACCTCCTACTATCATCTTGATTATATAATGAGAAGTTATGTATCTATGTACTTATAATGAAAAATTTGAAAACAGATGTTTTATTCCCTTCTCCTACATTTTCCCCCTTTCTTCTTCCACCCTCCATTACCCCCATGTCTTCAACTAATATATATATATATTTCACAATTAACTTATGCTTCTATAGAACATATGACTTGACCTTGTTCCCTCTTTTCTTTCTATAGAATCGAACATACTATCATTTAAATGAATCCTCTTGATGTGCCGTCCTATTCACTGTGATAAATTCAAATGACTCTGTTACTTTATATTACCTTTAAATCACTTAATTTTCTCCCCCCTATTTGCTTATTCCTTATTCCCCTTGTACTTTTGTTATAACCTCGAAAGCTTAAAAACACCCACTATCAGGTCCGTGCCATGGTTCCTCGTTGCCTGCTCTGGAGCTCCTGTTTCAGTCACTGTCAGTCATGTCCCGTGATCAGGATCAAGGCATAGGCATACTATCTTCTGTCATAATAAATATCCCCTCAGGCCACAAACCTCACCAGTGAAAGCCCCAGCCCTGCATCAGGTCCGTCATGGCATTAATCTCCGCAATTCTGTTCGAGCCCCCAGGCCTCAGGGGAGCCTTTAGCATGCACCCTACACTTCCCCTACCCACCATCTGATGACTACACAGGCGCGAGGGGCACCCATTTTTCAAGTCCCCACTCCGTTGCCGGAGGAGGCAACGTCACTCCCTGGTGTCATAGGGGGCTGGGCTTACTGCCCTTTAAATTTCCCTGGAACCAAATCCACCTTGCTCAGTTATCTGTGCTGTTTGTACCCTAAGCGTTTTTATCCTGATCACTTCTGACTTTACATGGCTTGTTTTGACTTCCCTGATATCTGGATTCCTGACCCACGGCTTCTCTATCTGACTATCCTGATCTCTGGCTCCCTCGACCTTCTGGCTTCCACCCTGACTATTCTACTATCTGGCTCCCAAACGACCCCTGGCTTATTCCTGTACTATTCTGCCTCTATAGGTACCTGTCTCAACAAAACTTACCTTCAAGAAATCCTGTTGCTGTTTCCCACAGAGATCGTTACTTTCAGCTTATGCCAGCTGTGTTTATCTTCTGCTGAAAAACAGAGTAGTGAGCCACCTGCTGATCAAGATCCAGTATTGCAACAAAAAACTACTCTGCATAGTCTCTACTGGTGACTTTTCGGTACTACATCTAGAACCTGATTATACCCCTCCTATTCACGAAAGTTAGTACTACAACCAAAGACATCCTGCCACTTCTATTGGGATTCCTTCCGGTATCAAACCTTTTCTGGGCACTCATACCAACGCTACGTTCCTGAGGACTTGCACCAATTTTGTCCTATCAGGTATATAGTGTATTGTAAGAGTGTAACGGCAACTGGGCTCCACATTAGAACCACGGTACGTGATCCTAACAGAATAACTGAGCCCACAGGAGTAATGGATGACCTTACAACCTTAACTAAACAGATGGATATCCTCACAGTCTGTCCAAGATGTTCAAGCAGGACAAGCACATTTCCAACAGCAACTACATGATTTACAAAAAATACATCAACAGCCACCTGTTGGACCTGCTCCAGTTCTACAAAATCTACACTAAATGGAAGCAACAGCCCCAGAACCTAAAGTCCCATTACCGTAACATTTCACTGGTGACCATACCTTTATGACCTCCTGCCAAGTCTTATTTTCTCTACAACCAAAGATTTATGCTACAGTCAACTTTGTAGTTTGACTTTGTCAAAATTCATACCATTACCTCCCTCCTAAGTGGTGAACCACAAACATGGGTCCATCACCTACTACATACTCACAGTCCTATTTTGAATTCCTGGCAAGAATTCTGTCAAGCTATGGATACTTTATTCGATGACCCCTTACAATACACCTCAGCTCAGGCAACCCGATAAGCCAAGACTGAATTGATCCAGGAGTGCAGGTTCATTCCAGGTACTCTCTAATGCTAGGCTGCGAAATTCTGTGACATATTCTTCTACAGGCCTCTTTCCCTGTCGGAGGGATCTTAATCTGTCTTGGCTTATCGGACCAGTTGAAAGATGAACTAGCACACATTGGCATCCCTTTTTTTTCTCTGCTCCACCATTCACATGGTATACTCCTAGCTTCGAGCCATCCAGTGCTCCAGCTGCTTCATCATCTTCAGAGGAACCCATGCAAATTGGGCTGGCCCGAAGGCCACTTACAGAATGCAAAAAGACACATAGATGAACTAACAACCTTTGTTTGTATTGTGGAAAATCTGGCCACTTTATCAGCTACTACCCTCAACGTCCATCCAATCCTCGAGGTAAGGACACTCCATCTGACTTTTCTTTAAGCTCTGCAATATCCTGTGGGTCCCATCATCAAACAGTACCTTTATTCGTGCAGTGGACCAATGATGCAGCTTCCGTCCTGGCCATCATAGATTCTGGGGCAAACTGCTGCTTTTTATATCTTGAGACTGCCAAAAGATTACAGATACCTACCTGAACCAAGGAAATTCCCCTTCAAATACAAGTAGTGGATGGTAGTCCGTTAGGTTCTGGAACAGTGATTAAAGAGACTTTACCTTTACAAGTACAACTGGGACAACACCACACAGAAATTTTATGTTTCAACCTGGTGACTTCACCTCTCTTTCCAGTTCTATTGGGGATTACGGGGTTATGTCTCCACAACCCTACCATCAACTGGAGTCAAGGCATTTTCTTCATCATTTTGCCAGAAACAATGCCTTCAGACTGCTGCTTCTCTCACAAGACACTCCCACGGGGACAGCCACAGTCCCAACACCTTATGCAGATTATATCTATGTATTTGATAAAAAAAAGGCAGACCTACTTCCTCCCAAACACCCATATGACTGCCCGATCGATCTCGTGCCCGGAGCTCCCATACCTTTTGGTAGAATTTATCCCCTTACAGAGCCAGAGATGCACCATCTAAAAGACTATATTAATGAAAATCTCGATAAAGGGTTCATCCATCCCTCCACTTCTTCAGCTGGGGCAGCTTTATTCTTTGTTGGAAAGAAAGATGGCGAACTTCATTCGTGTGTGGACTATCGAGAGTTGAACAATTTAACCATCAAAAATCATTATCCTTTGCAACTCATTCCCGAACTACTCAACAGAATCCATCTTCTTTACCAAGATTGATCTACAGGGTGCTTGGTCAGAATACGTAAGGGAGATGAATGGAAGACTGCTTTCCCATAAGGTATGGTTATGTTGAATATCTGGTAATGCCATTTGGCTTTTGTAATGCCCCTGCTACCTTCCAGCACTTTTTAAATGATGTTTTTAGAGAATATCTGGATATGTTTCTAGTTATCTATCTGGATGACACTCGCCTTTTCCTCCAATATTACAGAACATCGTGTCCACGTCAGACAAGTCCTGGAAAAACTCCACCAACACCAATTGTATGCCAAGTTGGAAAAATGCCTTTTTGAAGTTTCTCATGTTGAATTCTTAGGATACATTCTGTCTCCAGGTAACATACAGATTGACCCAAAGAAAGTAACTTCAGTCCTAGAATGGCCCACACCCACAGATAAAAATGCAGTACAATGCTTCATTGGTTTTTACAACTACTACCGCAAATTCATCACCCAATTAACAAAACAAGACATCACATTTTTCTGGACTAAAGATGCTCAAAAGGCCTTTGATACATTGAAACAACAAATCCCATTTTGATTCAACTTAGCATCACACAACTGTCACAACCTGGGATAACAGGCCAGGGAGGAGCCTCGTTGCAGGGCAGGGTGTGGGGTCTGTCTGCACCCCATGATGCATAACTGGGAAGGACTGGTAGCTGAGACTGGGACTGAGACAAGACTGGTAGCTGAGACTGGGACTGAGGCAGGACAGGTAACAGAGACTGGAACTGAGACAAGACTGGTAGCTGAGACTGGGACTGAGGCAGGAAGTTAGAAGCAAATAAGGAGTTAAAAGGCAGAAGGAGTGTAAAGTATCAATCGTTGTTTATTCTATTCATAGTGTATGGTTTATTAGAGAGCATGTTGGATAATGTCACTAAGCGCATGTCTTGCAGCATGTATACTGTCTTGGAGCAAGGAAAGCCTGCTTCCCCAGCCGTTGGTTCCCCTTTTCAGCGTGCTGGTTACTAGCGCATGCATGCCACAACTCTCTCGCTATGGAGATGGGCGGTGTGTGGCACGCATCCCACAATCATGGGGATGGAGCTATAGAGCTTTAAATAGACAAGTGCGCCTAATACAAATTGCTTAAGTATTTTGCTTGTTAAGCTTGTTACATGCCTTTACTTTCAGATTCTTAATTTTTTTACCCTGTTTGTTCTTTGGACGTCCCCACCTTCTGGACTCCTGACCTGGCTTTTTTTGGATTCTCCTTCTTGTCTGCACCCTCATCTGACTTGGCTACTTCATTTGGACTCCGTTGATCTCTGGCCTCCCTGATCTGGCTATCCTTCCTTTTTTCTTTGCTCCTGACCCGGCTTGCGATACTGACCTTGCTCTTTCTCTGGCTCCCCTACTTGGACTGTTCCTCCACCATTCTAGTGCTGGCACCTGTGTCTATCCAAGACCATCCAGACACTCATGCCCGCTATCACTACTGAAGCCTGCCATATCCTGTGGTCCTTCAGTATTTTTGGTAGATTTCTGTTGAGCTCATGAGGAATCTAGATATTTTTTAAGGAACTCAGAGGAACTTCAGTGCTTTTGGCACTTGCAAACCTTCCAACTGAGATAAATCCATGATTGATCTAATGCTCTTTTCTCCTTTAGACATTGGGGAAAAGAGAGTAGTGACTCCCTTTTCCTGTTTTGAGTCTTTTTTTCTCTTTTGTTTGATGTCTATCCATTGATTTTTCTTGTTTTTTTTGTAGTCATTTTAATTTTCCCTCATACACAGTAAGGACTTCACAAGCTTTTTTATCTTGTGATTTAGATTGATTTTAACTATCGTTCTCAATAGTATTACTGTCTAGTGTCCAAAAAGCATTTTCCAAATGTTAATGCATATTAAAGGACTAAAATAGTGCTTTAATATGCATATCTTGTAATTTCTATAACTTAAAAAATGATAAACTTACATGTAAAAGTAGTTAGCATTTCTTGAGGCGTTTAAAGCAGTCAGACACTCCCACCTTCTGATTCCAAAAGCCTGACAATTTTTTCTTTCTTTTTCTCTGCTTCAGCCAATCAGATCCATTCCCATTGAAGAGAATGGGGATTAATACTGAGCATGCTCCCTGTCACTGAGATCTCTTAAGCACCCCCTTGCTCTCAGTGAAGCTTCCGAAGCTGAACAGAGTGGTGCTTTCTTTCAAGAGTCACTGTAATTCCCATCATACTCACACAGGCTCTGCTATTCCCATCATACTTATATTGGTATTAAATAAACAGTAACTCCCATCATACTTATTGTTTTAGACAATTGAGCACTATATAGAATACAAACACTTATTCCTACTATAGGGCACTCCGTATGTATATATCGAGTGCTTTGTTGGGAAGTAAGCTGGGGAAAGCTTAAGCATATTCAAGGTATACCAAGTAGGGAATAAACAAGTATACAATTAACAAACATAGTCAGGGGGGGGCAGTCATCTCTCCGGTGAGCGAAGAGTATAGGAGTTAGTAGGGCAGCACAGGGGCTCAGTGTGCAGAGTCAGATCTTTATAGAAAGAATATGTTCAACCTCTCAATGGCCTGAAGTTTGGAAATTATTCCATGGGGACCATATATCCATAAATTTTGGAAATGTTTTACATGCTTCATAAATAAGGCTTTCAGAATCTTTTTGGAGGTTAATCTGAGCCCTTATTTCTTCCCAAGTGGGGATTTATTTAGTTCTCCATAATCCTGCCATTAGTAGCTTACAGGCCAGCAAGATATGGATAGCAAGAGATCGATTAGAGGTATTAGGGAGTTTTAAATCCACATGAAATAAAAAGGCTTTCAAAGTTAAAAGGTAGTTGTTGTGAAAAATAGCTCGAAAGATGTAGGAGATCCTGTCCTTGAGTGGCTTAAGTGAATTGCACCCCCACCAAATATGGGCAAGGTCCCCCTCAGCATGTTCACATCGCCAACACATATTAGAGCCGTTCGGGTAGATTTTACTTAACTTTTGGGAACTAAGTACCAGCGAAAGGTAATCTTGAAGAACAGTACTACCAGATTAATTCCCTTTACCGATTTCCTGGTAAGGGAGATTGCTTCTAGCCATTGTTCTTTAGAGAGTGCTATGTTGAGATCTGTCTTCCATCTATTAAGAGCATTACTTTTGAAGGAGCTGAAGCAGGATTCCAATAGGGTCTGCATTTTAGAGATATTTTTCCTTTTATTAACTGATTCTACAAAGTTATCTAAATCGGTCTGATCTACTATTTGGTTAGCAGCTAAAAAGCTCCCAATTCTATAGTACGTAAACAACTCATGATTTGGTAGATTATATTTCATCTGTAATTTCCCAAAAGAGAGTAACCGATTGCCCTGAAAAACATCGCCCACCTTAAGGATACCGTTCCGGGACCATTCCCCCACATTAAGATCGTTACTATATAGCGAGAAAACTTTGAGTGGGGCTAAGGAGGTAATTCCCTGAGTCTTGGCGAACTTACTTTTAAATTTGTACATAGCTTTGCATATATCTTTTATTATTGGGTTTTGAATTGACAGTTTTTTCAGAGAGGCCTGGTCTAACCAGAAAAAAAGTTTAGGGTTCAACCCTTTCAGGTCTATCTTTTCAATTTGAACCTAAACTGCAGATGAGTTACTTGCATGCCGCCAGGCCAAGAAATGAGAGAACAGACATATATCAGCGAATTTAAATAAATCTGGGAATCCAAGGCCTCCATGACTACTAGAAGACTGAGTTTAGACAGGTAGGAATTAGGGACTCTTAATGGGATAGTTATCATGCAATATAAGATCTTGGGAAGGACGTATTCTTTGAGAACTTGAATGCGCCCCAGCCATGACATATCTATCCCCTTCCAATGGATAAACAGGTCTTTAAATTCCTGTATAAGGCATTCAAAATGATATGCTATAGTTTGTCTTAGATCTTGTTTAATTGTAATGCCTAAGTAACTTAGGACTGTATTAGACCAATTTATGTGACCAATACTATGTAGTTGTTTAAGTTGTGATAAAGAGAGATGAAACGTCAAAGTTTGCGTCTTGGAGATATTTAATTTATAATTTGAATAAGTACTGAAGATGTTAATTAGAGTAATAACTTCAGGGATCGAGATCTCAGGGGAGGTTAGGGAGAGGACCACATCGTCGTCATATAAGGCTATTTTATAAGGGGATTTGTTCCCCTCTACCCCTTTAATCTGCAGAGATTTTATAATGAGAGCAGCCAAGGGCTCCATGCTAAGAGCAAAGGCTTTTTAGGGTCTCTGATAAGTAAGGCCAGCTTACCCAATCAAGAGCCTTTTCTGCGTCAAGTGCCATAAATATTGCAAGAGTTTTATACTGCTTTACTCTGTGAATTAGATTAAGAATTCACCTAGTGTTGTCCTCTCCCGACCTCTCCGCTATGAACCCTGTCTGATCTACATGAATAAGGTCGAATATAACTTGGTTCAACCTGTCCGCCAACATTTTAGAAAACAATTTAATATCAAGATTTATTAGGGATATTGGCCTGTAATTGAAGACAGATGTGGGATCTTTACCAGGTTTGAGTATCGGGGAAATTGAAGCTTCCAACAGCTCTGGAGTGAACCCATTGCCAGCTGCCACTTCTCCAAATACTCTTAAGAGTAGAGGGGAGACAATGGGATTAGGTTATTGAAGAATCTAATAGTCCCAGTTGAAGGAGCATAAACATTAACCAGGGTGTATAAGACGTCATTAAGTCTACAGACCAACATACAAAAGCGGGCATTAGTATCAGATTCAAAATGATTAATTCAAATTTAATGGTTGAAGCAATTATAATAACAACACCCCTCTTCTTTTTGTCTAAAAATGAGGAGTCAAAAATATGGGAATATTTCCGATATTTCCATAGTTTTAAGCTGTTTTGCTTCCAGTGTGATTCCTGAACGAAACAGACATCTATTTTTTTTTTTGTATCAATAGGTCGTAAAGATTTGCACGTTTTTGCGGTGAATTAGGACCTTGAGAGTTTATAGAAACAAAACTAACCGCCATCGATTATTTCTGGACTAAATCCGCCACTGAGCCTAAGCCCGATTCCATACCCGCCCGAGAGGTGACGCCCCAGAGCAGACAAAATAACATAAGACATACACAATACTTCCATTCTGTCCTCAGTAATAAGACAAAGCTGTACTGAGAAAATAAACCCCACATACATTGTAGGGGACAGTCAGGTGTCCGAGAATCTGGATGAGGAGTCGAGGTGAGAGATGGTGGGATGATTGCTGGTATCCCGAGATAGAAGGGGGAGAGATAGAAAGAGAGAAAGAGAGAGAGAGAAAAAAAAAACTTCCACTGGAAATAGTAAAAAGTACATGGAGGGGAAAACATATGTTTCCATGTCGTCATAGAGTGCTTAAACAGTAGGTACCTGGTCAATTTGTTTTTATACTTTTTAAAGTGCTAATAGTTATTTAAGTGCTTATACAATAGTAAAGTGCAAAATCAATCACTCCTTATGTATACTAAAGTGCTAATTATTTAATGAGTGATAGTCTGAAGAGATATTACCTTCAATACACTCAGTTTTTAAGAAAGAAAAAGATTGCATTTACATATCGTAGTAAAGTACATAACCAGTGGATATAAGGTCAATTGGTTTATATAAATAGTAATGTGCTAGTAAAAGTAACATCTAGGCAAATATTCCATTTAACAAAATGTATTTACAAAAAGTTGCCTTATTTATGTCATTCAGAACAAAGAAAAGAAGAAGGGGAAAGGAGAGAAAAGGAAAAGCTTGTATTTACAAATCATCGTGAAGTGAGGGAAAAAGTGGCTTGTTTATACTAAACAAAAAAAAAAGGGAGCCTGGTCCTATATTTATAAGGATCAAGACAATTGAGTTGCTCTCTATGCATTTGCATGTCATCATAAAGTGTATAGACAGTGAATACTAAGTGAATTGCTTCCAAGAATAGTAGAGTGCTAGTGGCTTAATAGCGTGAAAGTCTTAATGTATGTATTTTTCAACAAAATTGGTTTTGGGGGGAAAATGTGAGTTGTTTATATCGATCAGAAAGCAGACAAAACAAAAAACAATTTTTTTTATTTGCAGGGAGGAAACAAGCCAGACAATACACATAGTTCTAAAAAAAAAAAAAGAAGATATATATCTGTGTGTCCTGGTAAGCTTGGTCATATATTAATAGGCTTTATCTGAATCAAATATATCACTTGACATAAGGAACCCTGTATTGTTCAGTAAGATGAGTACAGACAGACACACCACGTATTACAGTATACCTATATCTTGTGAAGATAATAATACCAATAGTGATGGTGATAGTACTGGTAAGTTGAGAGAAAAAAAAAGGGGGGGGGGAGGGGTGGGGGAGTTTCCGTTTCCCTTCTTCCAAAAAAAGTATTATATTAAAAAAAAAAGAGATTGCTCATCTTTAATATTGAGTCTTCCGAGAATGGTCCATTAAAGTCCTCACTTTACCGGTGGAATCTTCAGTGCCAATTAATCTTTAGGGGGAAATCCCCATAGATGTAGAAAGTTGTTAACTTGGTTTGGAGTATTGGCAACATAATTATTTCCTTGGTAGTATATTTGGATTTTAGTTGGGAAACCCCATTTATAAGATATTCACTGGGCTCGAAGAACCTTAGTGAAAGATTGAAATTCTTTCCTTTGTAGCCTGGTTGTTTGGGATATATCTGCAAACAAAGAGATAATGTAAATTTTGGATCCTTCAGTTGAGTTAACCTAGTATGTGTTCGATCAATAAGTCCTTAAGTCTAGCATAGTGAAAGCATGCTATCACGTCTCTAGGGATCTCAGGGGGAAGATTTACTGGTCTCGGAAGTCGGTGGAATCTTTTGAATGGAAGTTTCCCTATTATTTCATGGTCCTGGTATGACTTTAAGTATTCAATCAGATATGCTTCCAGATCCTTATTTCCAATAGATTCCGAGATCCCTCTAAATTTGAGGTTTCTCCATCTAGAAAGGTCTTCGATTTATGTGGTCTTGATTTTTAGGGTAGTAATATCCGATTTGAATACCTCATTTTGTTTTGTTATTCCCTTCATATCTTCTTGCAGGGAGTTAATTTGCGCTGTTTGGTTTGCAATATCCAAATGGAGGTGGGCAATCTCAGCCTTAACATCTGCCGGGTTTGTATCGGAGTCAGACTTAATTTTAGCGTACAGATTATCGAGTGCCATAGTGAACGAAATTTGGGATACTGAAGTATGAGGCTCCAGTGCTGTGTCATAAAGCAGTAAGATTAAGTGCTGATTGGTTCCCTGTGTCAGCTAGATTATGCAGTGCTTTGGGAGAGTAGAAATTATAGATCACTTTAGGTTTGCTATGTTTATCTTTTTCGTGTTCTTTTTCTTTATCTTTCTGCTTTGGAGGCATTGTATAGGATATTATCCTACTCACCACTTTATGTCACAGTGCAGTGACTATCTTAATAAAGAAGGAAAGGCAGGAGGTGCACAGCCCAATCAGTATTTCCTATCAGCGGAGGTTAATAACAGGGTTTGAAAGATAATAAATATATCTCAGAAAGTTATTATAAGTATTCCAAACTCATGCACACAGCTTCTTTTCCTGTTTCTGAAGTCCTCCCCTTCCTCTCCTTATCTCCACTTTAAGTCCCCTCATATGTGTTTGTAAAGGTCAAGCCCAATCAGGACGCAAAAGAGTTGGTGTAAATAGTCGGGGGAATCAAGGGTATAGCGTCCAAGTATTCTGTTTAGCGAATAGAGTTACAGCACCTTCTATATCCCTACTATACAGCTAGTTAATGTAGGCATATTAATAATGCAGCAGCAGTATAAGTCAAACAGCAAAGCGGGTTTAAACTGTTTTATACTATATGCGTCACTATCTCTTTAAGAAACACTTCGGTTGTAAGGGACTTGTTCCGTAGTGTGGTAAAAAGGCAGCTTCTCCTTCGTAGGTTAGATGCCCAGTCACTAATAGATTAATTTTCTCAATCTATACAGAGACTCAGGAGATGCGGAAAGAACTTGTTGTGTGCGGACATTTAATTATTAAATGTAGATACTGGTGCTTTTTTATTTATATTAATATTATACTTCATGTCCCCCAGTCCAATGTTTTCCCTCATGTAACACATTTATTATCACAAAAAGGACTCATTCTCCAGGACTAGCAGAATAAATCACAGGCTTGTTGTCAGCTCTATCAAAGCAGTAAATAAAATATAATACTTACTGCCTTGCTAACAAACCATGATTTATTGTGCTCCTCGGAGAATAAGTCCTTTTTGTGATAATAAAAGTTCCTGTGATCCCTCCTGCTCACTCTGCAGGAACAGAAAGTAAACAGACCTTCCTTTTTCCACGGAGACACTTGTGCATAAGCGTCTGAGAGCAGGAGATTAGAGCAGGCCTGGGAGATGCTGGGAAATCCTTCAGACAGCCCAGTGATTGATGGGAGAAGTAGAAACTGAGCATGTGTTAAGGCATACATATGTATAGATGTAGTACCTGAAAACGGCCACTCGTGGCCACTCTTTCAATGCTAAGTATAATCTCTTTTTTACAGAGAACTAAAAAAAAAAAAAAACGGAAAATGACAGTCTGCTCTAAACTAAGCTGCCTACAAGTTGCACCAAAGTGAAAAAGGGTTACTAGACTGTCCCTTTAAGAGCTTTTTTTAATAAATAAGAGCTTGTTCATTGACACAGATTAGGCTGTTTTACTTTTGTTTCCCTCCTTCCTCCCTCTCAGCTTGTAATAATTCACGTTTATCATTTATATGCTGTTATATGCTCACACTGACAACTTTAAGCAAATTGTATTTTAATACTGAAAATTGTTATTATTCCAATGTCTTGCTTGTTATTTATCTTCAGGTCTTTGCCACTGTGTTCAGAGGAACAGAGGTAAACTCGGAGGGAGAAGGAGTAGTGGGGAGAAGGGGCCACATATGAGCACTGATTCTCTGCTAATTCAGACCTGG
Source organism: Pelodytes ibericus (assembly GCA_036172795.1). Lineage (NCBI taxonomy): Eukaryota > Metazoa > Chordata > Amphibia > Anura > Pelodytidae > Pelodytes > Pelodytes ibericus. Next base: position 144,646,484 of record CM069859.1, on the reverse strand, counting down.
AGCGTTTCACTGTTGTCCAGTCCGTCGAACTTCAAGCTCTGCCTACAGGAAAGTGTGCATGCACTGTGAATCTGCCTCCCTACGATCAACTAGGAACTACCTCTTTTCATTTCTTAATGCATTTCCTTGATTATTGAAACCAATGCCGGATTGGGTTGTTTGTCCTGTACAAGAAGGTGCTGTCTTATTTCCCATTTTTCTTTTGATTATATAATTTTTTTATTTTCAAATAATGGTATAAATGGGGTACATAAAAAAAAGAGCAAGGTAATCTTGATATAACAAATGACGGGGACGTGATGACGTGAATACATTTTTGCGCGCTGTCCCGTGCTTCTTGCTGTTGCTGGCGGCCATGAGCCCTTGATCCGGTGAGAGAGGAGTACCAGTGAATATCCCTGATGTCCCCTCGTTTTCTTCTGTCGGCGATTATAATCTGAAGACCCTGAACAACTGGCCTTTACTCTGTGGACTTGACGGAGGGTGTGGAGACAACCTCAGTATCCTCCGTTTAGCAAGCGGCTCGATCGCACCAACTAGGCGCGTGTTGGAGGAAACCTCAGAGACCTGCCGCTCAGTAAATGAAATTCCACCGAGAAATATTGCAGACAGAATTATGCCTTTATTTTGACTATATCTTGGGCAGCCCTGACCAGCAAGATCTCAAAAGCATCCTGAATGTCGTCCTATAATCTAAATGGCCGAATTAAATTAAACTAAACCAGCCAATCGTGAGTTTTACGATCAACACCATTCAAATCTATTTCTTGTTAATCTGCAAATCATGTCTACAATTTGCCTATACACACTTTGAACCAACTGCTATGTCTTTACCAATCAGACACTATCAAGTAAAAACTGAATACGTATTGTACATACTGTTTAGTATGTAATATCTTTGTAAATAATTCTAATAATCTGGAATTGGCATTATACCAGAAAACAGCAGTCTGCATTATGTCTGTGGGCTGAATGAACTCTGTATATATTGCTTTATGCCCTGATATTCAGCAAATCACGTTTACAATCTGCCTTTACACCGAATCAACTGTAAAGGCCTTAATAATCAGAGGTTACTAAAGGAACAGCTAAATACGTAGTGTACTTCCTGCTCAGTCTTAAACATCTCTGCAATAATTCCAACAATCCTAAATTGGCATTATACCTGAGGACAGTAGTCTGTATTATCTCTATGGACTGAATTAACACTTTATACCCTTTTACAGACTAAGCTTCCGAAACTGTATTAATCCTCTGTAAAATTAAGATCTATAAGTCCTATTTGTGACATCAAGGGGCAACAGGACCACCTTTCACAATTTTGTATATTTTACCAACAATACTTTTTGGCGACAGAAGGAAGTGTAATCCTTAATTAAGCAAACATCGCTGGAGGAAAGCCAATTATATCTGCACATACAATTGATATGTCTCAATTTTGAACACCTCCAAACCCTGTATATTGGCTCGCAAATTGAGAAGATGGGTCTATTTCTGCAGAACACTATTGGCTATACATACTAGAGGCTTTAAATCACATCACTCCTGTGAACTAAATAAATCTTGCTTAAATAAATCCTGCATTTGTTGCATCAACATCGAAACCAAGATCTATAAGTCTTATTTAGCAACATCAGGTAGCTATAGGATCATCTCTCACAATTTCTTATAATTTGTCAATCATTTGTACTGAGGATAGCAGGAAGAGTCATCCTCATTTCAATATGCCTTAATTAAGCCAACATTGTTGTCCCAAGACTCTGAATCCGGAGGAAAGCTGCTTATACCTGCATACACAATTGATATATTTAATTTTGAACAACCCCAAATCCTGTAAATTGGGTTGCATATTGCGAGGATAGGTGTACCGCCCCAGAGGACTACTGGCTATACCTGCACTTTGGACTTTCAATAAACTTACACGGGAAAAATCAAACGAATTGTCTGTATTCCATATCAAAATCTATTATTTCGCATATTAACCAAGTTGCACAAGTCGGGTGACATCTGAGCCCGAAGGCTATAGGAACACCCAATATCCTTTTTTTTCTGTTTTTTTTTGTCTCATCTTTACTATGCCACCTAAAAAGGACAAAGATAAGGAGAGAGAGAAAACTGTTCCTACTGAAAAGAATAAACCAATTTCAATTTTCAGTTCACCCAGAACACCGGTTCTGACTCAATCACATCGTCGACTGTCTTTGAGGGTACCCATCTCAGACCAGCTTGAAACGTGTATCGATAAACCTGATGATGATTTGAAGCAAATCATGAATCCCCAAGAAATGCTAACTAGCTTAATCGATGATCTTTACTTAAAAATAAAAAGTGATCTGGTTCAAACAAAAATAGATCTCAAACAAGATGTTTTGGCCCTAGGTGGGAAAATTGACGCCCAAGCTAAAATAATGAACCAAATTCAGGAAGACCAAACACAAACAAGAAAAGACCTTACAACTTTGGAAAAAAGATTTAATACTCTAGCACTGAAACCAAACGAATTGGAAGACAGATCGCGTAGGAAAAACATTCGTATTAGAGGTATCCCTGAAGAAGTGGCTCAAACTAGTCTTGAAAACTATCTGACCTCATTTTTTGCCTCATTTACAAGTCTTCAAACATTGGGTTTATATCCCTTTGAAAGGTTCCATCGTCTTCCAAAACCAAAAGAAATAACTTCCGATACCCCAAGAGACGTCATTGTAAGATTTAGCAACTTCTATCTTAAAGATCTATTATGGAAATATTTTAAGAAAAAAACACCTAAAGAAGACGAATTCAAATCTATTAAATTGCTAACTGATCTATCTAGAGCAACACGTCTGGGAAGGAAAACCTTTAAAGACCAGACTGCGGTGCTCAGGTCTAACAACATCCAACACTTTTGGGCTTTCCCCCTAAAACTGATTGTTTTATATGGAGACCAGAAATACTCATTTGCTGATCCCAAGGCTCTACAAGAAAGACTTAATCAATGGAATCTTTAATCTCTATGTATCTTAAATACCTATGGAATGGACTTGCTCGTTAGAACTGTTGACTGGAAAACGATGTGTTAATAAGGGGTAGAAGCTCTTACCTAGTAACCCCAAGGCTACATTGAAGGACTAAGTCATTGGATCCTTTGGATTTTATTCTTCAAGCTCAAATCTAGATTTCTAGAGTTGGTCATTACACTGATAGGAATTTGAAGGAAAAAGAGAAAAGGGAAAATGTGTTTTCTTCCCCCTTCTTTTTTTTTTTTTTATTTCCTTTGCATTTCTTCTCTTGCTGTGTCACATTCATTCATAATTTCCTTCCATATTACTCACAACACTTCACTATTCACACTCTTTATCTTAAAACTCATCCCCATACAATTTTTTACACTATACTTCAAGTTCATACACTCTTCTCCTTATTTTTATTTATTTATTTATTTATTTATTTATTTTCTTTTTTTTTCTTCTTCACCATACATCATTTACTCTCAATATAAAATTCACTCATCTACACGTCACTCTTTCTATTCTAATGATTCATTTTTTAAATCACTTATTTTTCATCTCTCCCTATTTGACTACATATATTCACACAACACCACCTGTTTGATAGCTGTTTTTTTTTTTTTCACATAATGTTCATTCAATATTCATTCCTACTTAACTTATTACACGATATTTAACTTTTTCTGTCTTTTTTTTTTTCCCCTCTTTCTTTCATTCCTACAACCTTATTTTGCCATGTTGCTATATTATATTCATATTCTGGTTGATCTTATTTAGTATTATTTTATTATATCAATTTATTTTTTATGTCACATTTTTTATTTTTCTCTTTCCTTTCCCTCCTCTGCTATGAATAGAGATAAAAACTTGTCTCTGTAATATTATATGCTGATGAGAGGGAAAGCTTAAGTGGTTAACGTTGGATGATATATAACCTTAGTTAATGGGACCTTTTGTTTCCCTAATTTTTCTTGAATGTATCATTTTCGATTTATGTCTCCGATTATTATTTACTATCAAAAGGGAAAGTATAACCGGGCATTGATCTCGATATACAATCCCAAAAAAAAAAAAAAAATGTATCCTGTCCCCCTGCCATCCACTTTTCTATCTAATGACTCCATTCGGATTCTCATCTGTTTTCCCTTCTCTTCCTCTTCCTTTCCTCCCCCCTCCCTTTTGCCTCCTCTCCTTTTAAGACAAATTATTGTTAAACCCTATATGACTCTCGCTGCCAGCCAGCATAACACGGTTCCTGCAATATTAGCAGAACAGTTTTTGAGGATTTCTTTTTCTATTTCCTCAACCCAGTATGAATGTGAAGAAGTAGTTATGAATGTAAATCTTAACACTCCCCTTCCTTTCTTTCCCACCTTTTTCCCTCTTTTTCTTTTTTTATTTATTTTCCTTCTCTCTCCTATGTTTGGGTGCCATGGCCGCTGGACCCCTCTGTAATGGCGCGCTGTATCGGGGGTCGGCAGGACGGGTTCCTCCTGGATCAGAATGTCCCTTAAATTTCTATCCCTGAATGCACAGGGTCTTAACTCCCCCCAAAAAAGAGGTAATCTTTTTGATTCTTTAATTCGTCATAGTATTGATGTGGCCTACATTCAGGAAACGCATTGGATAGACTCAGCTAGATCTCTTTGGAATTTACCTAAATATCTCCTGATTTCCAAAGCCAATATTCATGGAGGGAGAAAGAAAAGAGGTGTAGCTATATTTATATCTAACAAACTAAAATATGAATTAATATATGAAGAATGTGACTCTAGTGGTAGATATATAATTCTAATTTGTATGATTAACAACATTATATATACCCTTGTGAATATATATGCCCCAAACCAATCTCAAATGCAATTCTTCCGTAAACTTTACCGTAGAGTTGAGCAGATTTCTAAAGGCACAATGATTCGTGCTGGTGATATGAACTGTGTGAGTAACATTAGATTAGACAAAAGTCAGCCAACAGGTACAACGGTGGCTTCCTCAATTAAATCAACTGCTTTGGCCTTCTCAGATTTTCTGCACAATAACTCATTATACGATATCTGGAGAATGCAACACCCTTTGGACCGGGACTATACCTTTTTTTCCAAGGTTCATGGATCCTACTCGAGGATAGATATGATCCTCGCTAGGGCTCGTGACTTGGAACAGTATACTGTCTCCGCTTTAGGCCCTATTTCCTGGTCCGATCATGCCCCACTTCTTTTTTCAATTCAAGATAACCCCGATTATCGAGTAAGAAATAGGTGGAAATTAAATGAATTATTAATAAGTAAAGATCATGATATAAAAAACCTTACAACGCATATTCTTTCCTTAAACACAACGATAACGGGGAAGTTTCTGATCTGACATTATGATGCACTTTAAAATGTTTCACAAGAGGCCTCTTGATTAAATTAGGCAGTGAAAAAAAAAAAATGAGAAACCCCTGGCTGATCTATATATAGATTTAGCTAGGGCAGAAAGGTCCAACAAAAACGCCCCTAACCAGGTAGAAACAATTAAGATAATTAGAATACAAAAACGTATTAAAACTAGATTAGAAAATAGAACTAAATATGCATTGAATCGCTTAAAAAAAAATGGTACTCCAGGGCAAATAAAGTTAATAAATCACTGACTAATAAACTAAAAGATCCAAATACACAAGTACGTATTAAAAAGATTATCACAGGATCATAGACAATGATATCCCCTAAAGATATCTCAAAAGCTTTTAAAGATTACTATAGTTCACTATATAATCTACATGACTGTGATAAATCCCAGACTGATACTGCCGCCTTTTTACAAAATTTAAATCTCCCTAGAATCTCTATGGAAGATCTGGAAAGGCTGAATGCTCCAATTCGACTTGAGGAAATCCAACGAACCATTCAAAACCTTAAACATGATAAAGCGTCAGGCCCTGACGGTTACACATCTAGGTTCTATCAAGCCTTTTCCTCAATCATTTCTCCATTACTATTAAGATCATTTGGGGAGATATCCGCTGGTAAATCCCTCCCCATTGAAATGTTACAGGCTTCTATCTCCCCTATACTCAAGCCAGGTAAGGATCCAGCCACCCTATCAAACTACCGTCCAATATCACTAATAAATATTGATTTAAAAATTTTCTCAAAAATTCTAGCAGATCGCTTAAAAGTAGTGATATCTAAGCTAATTCATTTGGACCAGACCGGCTTTATTGAAAACAGGGATTCTGCCGATAATATCCGTAAAATTATTAACATTCTTTATAATATTAGAGATCGAAATACCCCTGCTATTATTATAGCTTTGGACGCGGAAAAAGCTTTTGATAGGGTGAGCTGGACCTACCTGGAAGAGGTACTGAAGGCCTTTGGGATTAAAGGCGCCTTCAAAGTAAATACAATGTCTCTCTATACAGTTCCTCAAGCCAAAGTAATGAGTGCCAACCTAGATTCCACCTGGTTCGATATTAGAAATGGTACAAGACAAGGCTGTCCTTTGGCCCCTCTTCTCTACCTACTATCTATAGCAGTCCTTATCAGGCAAAATCTAGAAATCCAGGGAATAAGACTGGCAAATCAAAATATGAAGATTTCTCTTTTTGCTGACGACATTCTCCTTACCTTTGAAAACCCAGTCTTATCAGTAGCAGCAGCAATGAAAGTGATCGACATATACAGCCATTTTTCAAATTACAAATTAAATTTAAAGAAAACCCAGATATTAACAGCAAACCTTGATAATAAAACACATGAAACATTTCATCAAATATATGGCTGGAAATCTCTAAACAACGAAATAGATTACCTTGGAATTAAATTAAGAATAAATCCTGACCTCCTTATCCAAGCCAATTATCTACCCATGCTAGCGTATTTTAAGAACAAACTAACAAAATGGAAGGGACTAGAGATCTCATGGTTAGGCAGAATTAATATAATTAATGCATACATGATTCCGAATCTATTGTATCTGTTTAGGCTCATCCCTTTACAAGTTCCTCAGAAATATTTGTCCCTATTTAAAATTGCGATCTCTGAATTTGTGTGGTATAATAGAAACCCCAGAATAGCTTATAACTCTTTGACCAATAAAAGAAAACATGGGGGTCTCTCTCTTCCTAATATCGAAATGATCCACCAAATTACGAAGTTATCGCACTTTTTAAGATGGAATAAAAACTCCTCTTGGGCTGGTATTATATTGAAAAGCTTTCCTGCGGGAAATTGAATCCTTTTCATATTTTATACATAGATAACTTTAGTAATGTTGACACAAAATTCTTTAATAGTATTGTGTTAAATATAGCAACTTCCGATAAGAAGTTTAAATCTTTAATAAAAATACCAAAAGGATTGCTTTATTCATCACCCTTGGAAATACTCGGTCTTTACATTGAGAACATAGATCTTAAAATTTGGAAGAGAAATGGAATTTTGACACTTTCTCAAATTCATTCTTCTGGGTCAATACTCTCCTTCAATGAACTCAATTAGTTACAATCTACCTTCCACAGAAAGATTTACCTACCTAAGAATAAGAAATCTGCTCAACTCTAAAAACATAATTGTTAGTCCTGAAATCGATGCTTTCACTTTATTGTCCGTGGGCAAAAAACCTATAAGTAAAATCTCTAAATTTCTAGACGATACCCTTCCAATGGGAAAAGATCCCTCCTGGCTTAAATGGGAAAACGATATCGGTTTCTCAGCTACCCTTCAAGATTGGATAAAATCCTTTGAACAACTTACAAAATCAGTACACAATTTATCCTTACAGGAACTATTTTACAAAGTCTGTCTAAGATGGTACATGACTCCAATAAAAATGCATAAACTTTCCCCTACAAATCAGAAAATCTGCTGGAGATGTGAGGTTGAAGATGGATCTCTGCTTCACATGTGGTGGACCTGCCCTACCCTAAAAATAATCATAAACTTTATAAACTTAATTTTTATTCATTTAATCCCAACGATGAAAGATGTTAAAGCACAAACATTTCTGTTTAATCTGGAAATCCCTAAATGTAAAAAAACAACCAGAGTTCTGTTCATCCATCTTCTTCTGGCTACAAAATGATGTTTAGCTAGAGACTGGAAACAGAAAACTATTCCACCTCTGCGGAAGATTAGGGCCCAGATGGAAAACTATTCCATTACTATGGAAAAATGATATTTGGAAACTAGTTTACATCATGATCTCTTTGTGGAGATCTAGAGGCTTTGGGTGACCGCATGTGAAGCTGTAGATCTATTACTTTAAAAATTTAGGCAGGCCTCAGTGTTAGCCGCTCTTCTAACCCGATGGGTTTCTGTTGTACCCCCGACCAGCGGGATGCGTTTGGGTCCGGTGGCACCCGGTGGTATCTTCATGGGAGTTCCTTTTCTCTCCTTTTCTCTTTTTTTTTTTTTCTTTCTTTTTTCCTCTCTTCTTTTCATTCTTTTATATATATATATATATATATATTTTTTTTTTATATAAAGAGGGAGGAGGGAGAGAGGTTTGAACGTATCTGGCAGGAATGGACCCGAGTGAACTGATTAAGATCAATAAAGCAACTTGTCCCTATCTTTTGCTCAGTAACTGTCACCTACAATTTTGTATATAGCCATTGGTAATTGGAATCTTTGGTAACGCTCAGTAAATAATATCTCAGAGATCCTCCGGCTTCTATATCTCCCCTCCCCCCCCCCCCGCCCAGGACAGAATGACTGATGTAGAGTGTGGTAGCTACGATATGAATGAGTGCAGTAGGTTAGGCTTTACCTATTTTTATAGAATACATAGAGACGGAAATATCCATAATATTTGGGAATGTATCACTTAATATATATGTATATCATATATGTATATATATATGTATATCATTTGTGTGGGTACAAATTGTTGAGGAAAAAAAAATTGTTGAGGAAAATTACACAAACTAAACACAAACATCACAAATGTGTAAACACATTGTCATGAAGAGTACACAATTTTCATACACAACATACACAAGTCACTATTTTATGTAATCATATGTATATATCACTATGTACACATATTCTAAGGTGTTACATTGTTTAATGTTGTCTAAAATAGCTTGTATTTTTAAAAAGCAAATCCCAACACTTACCTCATCAAAGTCAGCAATTATTTCATTTAAGAGTCGTAAGCATTCCACTCCCATGTTATTGCCATCAAGTTCAATGTAAAAATCGTTGAAATTTGGAATGGAGGCAAACATCACACCGACTTGTGAATATGATTGATAATAAAGATCCTGTGGAGATATATGTTACACATAATATTACACATATTAATGAGCACTACATTTTAATGAATTACATATATCATTATAAATGGCAGATTGGTAGACCCCATAGTCTTAAAGGGGCAGTTCCACCTAGTTTATGGTTTTGTATGTTTGTTTTAAAACAATTTACAGCTCTCCTGTATTTATACATTGCAAATAATTTCACAAGGGCCTCTACATTTTTTTAAAATTAACATGTTTTATTGCATCAACAATAGATCGTACACAGCACCTGTAATACTTGATACTCCAACAGCATTACAGAAAATAACATTTTTGTACAGGACATACATATATATGAAATAATACCTATAATGCAACTATTTTCATTTTTGAAATCTCATAAGTTACCCTAAGAACATCGTGCAGATAACATCTTATGAAACAATACACAAAGAAAAGAAAAATACGATACATAATGTAACACAGTAAACATAGATTGGCCATAGTGACCTCAAATGTGACCAAGAAAGTAACATATACTTCTCTTTCCATTATAATAATCAGTATTAAACTTGGACCACCACTAAATCATTCTCATAAAACCTGGTGCATAAGAAAGAAGAGGAAAGATCAAGAGGAATAACAGCGGGAAAGGGGATCCCGAGAGGGAGATGCTGGCAGCCTCCAGGTGGAACTGCACAAAAGGGGGGCCACTGACCCGCATTTGTGGCGGTCAGCACAAAAGTGCCACCGGCTATACCACCTACCCATCAGGGGGATATCTCTCACTCAAAGCTGCCTTCTATTGTTTGATTCCCCATATACGGGAGGGGGGGGGGGCTATCAAGGATAACACATCTTCGCTAAAATCGCAAAGATCCTGATGGAGTAGAGCTCTCCGTGGGGAACCGAGAGAATTCCTCCCTGTAATGCGAGAAATTACCTCAAAGGTCCTTTTCCAGCTCTCCTCCTCCTCCTCACACTCCCAAAAGATGTGGAGGAGCGTTCCCCTGCTCTTCCCACACCTCCAACATAAATCATCATTTATAGATTTGATTTTTTTTTATCTAGTGGGATACATGTACCATCTGTTACAAAGTTTGAAGAAGATTTCTTGCAGATTCAAACAATGAATATACTTCTTTATTTCATTCCAACTTCTATGCCAATTAGTCTCGAATTCTAGAGGTAGTATGTTTGATTTTAGATGTTTTTCCCATCTGCCCCATGCTTGAGGTGTTTTGTAGAGGGTTTTGTGCTTTATAAAGTATGTACTCATCTTCAAGATCTTTTTTTTAGGCTTGTTATTATACAGATTAGTGATCTGTAGATCACCCTTCTTACTGTTATCTTTATAGATCCCCTCTGTAATAAAGTGTTTTACTCTCAGGTATTTGAATATTTCTCTTGATGGGAGATTATATTCCTGTCTTAACTCAGTAAATTATTTCATTCTATTGTATTTTAATATATCTGCTACTCTATTTATTCCTACTTGACTCCAGGATTTAACATGTATTTCTTCCATGTTATATTCTAATGAGTCCAGTGGGGCTTATTTAAGAATTTTTTCACCCATTCTGCAACTTTTCTTAAATAAATACAAAATTCCACTAAATCTGCCAGACTGCTACCTATTATTTTATGCTGAATTTGTCTCAGTTTCTAATTTTTCAACCATAGGATGTTTTCCAAATTATTCAGTCCAGTAAACTCTTTTTCTATTTGCCACCAATCTAGTTCCGAGCTTGTGGCCATTGGATCCTATTCACATGCATAAGCATACTGGCTTCCCACAGTTCTCTAAGCACCGGCATCCCAAGTCCTCCCCTTTTGTTCTCCAAATATCCCTATATAAATATTTATCTATTAATTCTTGGTTTTCTCCCAAGCCAAAGAAATTCAAGGAGCTTCTTTTGGACAACATCAAATTGTTCCTTTTTTATTTTACCTGGAGCCATCCTAAAAATATACAGCCATTTTGGAATAGTGTAAGCCTTAATGGTATTTATTCTCCCTATCCAAGAGATAGATATCTGTCTCCATTTATTTAATTTAGCTTGAGTATCTATCATCACCTTCTTACAGTTAATCTCGGTCACTTTTTTGCCATCAGGGGAATCAAGATTCCCAAGTACTCAATCCCAGAACCTACCCACTGAAATTGACCCTTTAGGGCTCTTTGTGAATTCTCAGTCATTGCTATACACATTGCCTGTGATTTCTGTATATTTAATTTATAATTAGAAACTTCACATATTGTTTAATTGTCTTCATTAACTCTGGGACAGAGTGCTCAGGATCAATCAATGTCAGGAGTATATCATCCGCGTACATTGACAACTTATATTCCGCGGAGCCTATTATTATCCCTTTTATGTTGTTATTCTGTCTAATTGTATTTGCTAGTGGTTCAAGTGAAATTATATATACTCTCCTGAACCATTTTATGCATCCGACTTCGTTTCTTGCTGCCGGCCTTGACTTCTGCTTGCCTGACGGTTTCGCTTTGGTGTGTTGGTAATAGCAGAGTGCAAAAGACCTGGGGGAATTAAGCCTGAGGCTCAACCATAAGGGGGATTTCCTTCATGCAGAATAATTCTGTTCTCTTGTTAACACCCGAGGCAATACCGTGTACCTACTTCACTCTGCAATCGTTGCAGTATCACAGGCCCGTGTCCGGCTCTGAGAGCAGCCAGTCCAGTCTCTGCATCCTGTTCTCTGTTGCTTGTCCTGTTTCAGCTGCCAGTCTGCACTACCAGTCCTGTTAGAGAATTCCATCCAGTTCATAGTTATGCATCGTGGGGTGCAGACAGACCCCACACCCTGCCCTGCAACAAGGATCCTCCCTGGTCTGTTATCCCAGGTTGTGACAATAAATCCCTGAATTCCCCCCCTCCACATGTACATATTTTTCAAAACTAGATAACTGTATTTAACTTGGGGTATTTTGACACTTTTCATGTAGCCATTTTACCACCAAACTGTTCCAAAGTTTGCAGAGATAAGTAATGATTTTTTAACACTGATGCAATTCAGGCATAAATGCAAACAACACCTCAATATATTTTCATCAACATCTCCTGAGTACAGGGATTCCACCTATGCATTGGTTTGTTGGATTGTTTGGCAGTTATTTGAATTTGAATTTGGATTTTCAACTTGGAGTTTTGACATGTAGTCAGCCTTGCACCCATGTTCCATTTTGGACAATTTTTAAGCTGGTCAATATATTTTACCACCATGAAACCATATATTTTAGAAAACTAGACACTCTTTTTTTCCACATGGATGGAGAGAGGCATAATAATTGAGTTGTTGAACTTAATTATACATATCCTAACTGGGTGGCAGGGACATTGCCTTTTGGGAGGTTGTTAGCAGCAAAATAAAACTAGGGCATTAGTGTGGATAAGCTATATGTATAAAAACGTTTCTTTTTTCTTGACGTTTTGGTTCCCACCTCTTGACGAATTGGGCTACTGCCGGCTGTATTCGCTAAAGATAACCTTGATTATTGGAGATTGACTAAAAACAAACAAACAGGTACATTAGATAACATGCTGATCACAAGGGTCATCCGGCAGCTGAAACAGGAGCCATAGCGGCTCTAAGGACCAGGGTCCAAAACAAGAACATTCAGAAAATCGGTAAAAGGAAAGAATACAATCCTTTAAAGCAGTGCTCCTCAACCTTTTCTCACCCAGGGCTTTGGTTTAAAGCTCTTCCCAGAATTCCGTGGCACACCAATCAAAAATATATTAACATTAAGTTATAAAGTGAAGTGCATACACAGAACATAAGAACTAGGTGCCTTTATTTACCTTTAAAACCAAACACGTGTGCAAAATAAATAAAGAATGCACAAACCAAGACAAGTGCATTACAAATCATAAATAGACAAACCAAACCAGTGCATTACCAATGATAAACAGACATAGAAACATATAAGAACCATTTAGCCCATATAGTCTGCCAATTTTCTAAATAATGTATTAGTCCCCAGTTCCCTATTGTATAGCTAGGATAGCCTAGATAGCCTAGATAAACATGTTAAGATGCTTTAACCTTTCTGGTTAAACTAACTGGTACTAACTGATACCAACTGGTAAATTTTATCCTTCAACCCATGAACCAGTTTAGTAGACAAACCAAACCAGTGCATTACAAATCATAAATAGACAAACAAAATCAGTGCATTACAAAATCATGAATAGACAAACAAAACCAGTGCATTAGCCACAGCAAATTGCCCATCGGTATTGCCAGTATTATTTTGTCATTAATGTGCCAGTATTACTTTTGCCGTTAACATGCCAGTATTACTTTTGCCATTAATGTGCAAGTATTACTTTTGCCATTACCATGCCAGTATTACTTTTGCCATTAATATGCCAGTGTTATTTTGCCATTAATAAGCCACAGCCAATTTGTCCAATAATATTCCAGTATAATTTTGTCATTTAATATGCCCCAGGCAATTGGCTAAATAAAAATGCCAGTATTATTTTGGCATTAATATCCACCAGACAATGTGCCCAATAATATGCCAGTATCATTTTGCCATTTAATGTGCCCCAGCCAATTTGCCCAGTAAAATGGCAGTATTATTTTGACATTTAATATGCCCCAACCAATTTGACCAATAATATGCCAGTATTATTTTGCCATTAATATGCCCAGCCAGTATGCCCAATAATATGCCAGTATTATTTTGACACTAATATGCCCCAGCCAATTTGCCCAAATATATGACAATATTGTTTTGCCATTTAATATGACCCAGCTAATTTGCCCAGTATTATTTTGCCATTTAATATGCTTTAGCCAATTTTCCCAATAATATGCCAGTATTATTTTGTCATTTAATATGCCCCAGCCAATTAGCTCAATAGTATGCCAGAATTATTTTGCCATTAATATGCCCCAACCTATTTGCCCAATAGAGTGCCAATATTATTTTGCCACTAATATGCCCCAGCCAGTATGCTCAATAATATTCCGTTATTATTTTGCCACTAATATGCCCCAGCCAATTTTCCCAATCTTATGCCAGAATTATTTTGCCATTTAATATGACCCAGCCAATTTGCCCAGTATTATTTTGCCATTTAATATGCCCCAGCCAATTTTCCCAATAATATGCCAGTATTATTTTGTCATTTAATATGCCCCAGCCAATTTGCCCAGTAATATGCCAGTAGTATTTTCCCATTTAAAATGCCACAGCCAATTTTCCCAATCTTATGCCAGAATTATTTTGCCATTTAATATGACCCAGCCAATTTGCCCAGTATTATTTTGCCATTTAATATGCCCCAGCCAATTTTCCCAATAATATGCCAGTATTATTTTGTCATTTAATATGCCCCAACCAATTTGCCCAGTAATATGCCAGTAGTATTTTCCCATTTAAAATGCCACAGCCAATTTTCCCAATCTTATGCCAGAATTATTTTGCCATTTAATATGACCCAGCCAATTTGCCCAGTGTTATTTTGCCATTTAATATGCCCCAGCCAATTTTTCCAATAATATGCCAGTAGTATTTTCCCATTTAAAATGCCCCAGCCAATTTGCCCAAATATATGACAATATTGTTTTGCCATTTAATATGACCCAGCTAATTTGCCCAGTATTATTTTGCCATTTAATATGCCTTAGCCAATTTTCCCAATAATATGCCAGTATTATTTTGTCATTTAATATGCCCCAGCCAATTTGCCCAGTAATATGCCAGTAGTATTTTGCCATTTAATATGCCCCAGCCAATTTGCTCAATAGTATGCCAGAATTATTTTGCCATTAATATGCCCCAACCTATTTGCCCAATAGAGTGCCAATATTATTTTGCCACTAATATGCCCTAGCCAGTATGCTCAATAATATTCCGTTATTATTTTGCCACTAATATGCCCCAGCCAATTTTCCCAATCTTATGCCAGAATTATTTTGCCATTTAATATGACCCAGCCAATTTGCCCAGTATTATTTTGCCATTTAATATGCCCCAGCCAATTTTCCCAATAATATGCCAGTATTATTTTGTCATTTAATATGCCCCAGCCAATTTGCCCAGTAATATGCCAGTAGTATTTTCCCATTTAAAATGCCACAGCCAATTTTCCCAATCTTATGCCAGAATTATTTTGCCATTTAATATGACCCAGCCAATTTGCCCAGTATTATTTTGCCATTTAATATGCCCCAGCCAATTTTCCCAATAATATGCCAGTATTATTTTGTCATTTAATATGCCCCAAACAATTTGCCCAGTAATATGCCAGTAGTATTTTCCCATTTAAAATGCCACAGCCAATTTTCCCAATCTTATGCCAGAATTATTTTGCCATTTAATATGACCCAGCCAATTTGCCCAGTATTATTTTGCCATTTAATATGCCCCAGCCAATTTTCCCAATAATATGCCAGTATTATTTTGTCATTTAAAATGCCCCAGCCAATTTGCCCAAATATATGACAATATTGTTTTGCCATTTAATATGACCCAGCTAATTTGCCCAGTATTATTTTGCCATTTAATATGCCTTAGCCAATTTTCCCAATAATATGCCAGTATTATTTTGTCATTTAATATGCCCCAGCCAATTTGCCCAGTAATATGCCAGTAGTATTTTGCCATTTAATATGCCCCAGCCAATTTGCTCAATAGTATGCCAGAATTATTTTGCCATTAATTTGCCCCAACCTATTTGCCCAATAGAGTGCCAATATTATTTTGCCACTAATATGCCCCAGCCAGTATGCTCAATAATATTCCGTTATTATTTTGCCACTAATATGCCCCAGCCAATTTTCCCAATCTTATGCCAGAATTATTTTGCCATTTAATATGACCCAGCCAATTTGCCCAGTATTATTTTGCCATTTAATATGCCCCAGCCAATTTTCCCAATAATATGCCAGTATTATTTTGTCATTTAATATGCCCCAGCCAATTTGCCCAGTAATATGCCAGTAGTATTTTCCCATTTAAAATGCCACAGCCAATTTTCCCAATCTTATGCCAGAATTATTTTGCCATTTAATATGACCCAGCCAATTTGCCCAGTATTATTTTGCCATTTAATATGCCACAGCCAATTTTCCCAATAATATGCCAGTATTATTTTGTCATTTAATATGCCCAAGCCAATTTGCCCAGTAATATGCCAGTAGTATTTTCCCATTTAAAATGCCACAGCCAATTTGCCCAATAGTATGCCAGTATTATTTTGCCATTAATATGCCCCAACACATTTGCCCAATAGTATGCCAATATTATTTTGCAATTTAATATGTCCCAGTCCATTTGCCGAATAATATGCCAGTATTACTTTTGCCATTAACATGCCGGTATGACTATTGACATTAATATGCCAGTGTTATTTTGCCATTTATAAGACACAGCCAATTTGGACAATAATATGCCAGTATTATTTTGTCATTTAATATGCCCCAGACAATTTGCACAATAATATGCCAGTATTATTTTGCATTTAATATGCCCCAGCCAATTTGCCCAGTAACATGCCAGTATTTTTTTGCCATTTAATATGCCCCAGCCAATTTTCCCAATAGTATGACAGTATTATTTTGCCATTAATATGCCCCAGGAAATGTGCCCAATAATATGCCAGTATTATTTTGTAATTTAATATGCCCCATCCAATTTGCTCAATAATATGCCAGTAATATTTTGTCATTTAATATGCCCCAGCCAATTTGCCCAGTAACATGCCAGTATTGTTTTGCCATTTAATATGCCCCAGCCAATTTTCCCAATAGTATGACAGTATTATTTTGCCATTAATATGCCCCAGGAAATTTTCCCAATAATATGCCAGTATTATTTTGTAATTTAATATGCCCCATCCAATTTGCTCAATAAAATGCCAGTAATATTTTGTCATTTAATATGCCCCAGCCAATTTGCCAAATAATATGTCAGTATTATTATCCCCATTCAATATGCCCCAGCCAATTTTCACAATAGTATGTCAGTATTATTTTGCCATTTTATAAGCTACAGCCAATTTGCCCAATAATATGCCAGTATTATTTTGTCATTTACTATGCACCATCCAATTTGCTCAATAATATGCCAGTATTATTTTGACATTTAATATGCCCCAGCCAATTTGCCAAATAATATGCCAGTATTATTTTGCCATTCAATATGCCCCAGCCAATTTTCACAATAGTATGTCAGTATAATTTTCCATTTTATAAGCCACAGCCAATTTGCCCAATAATATGCCAGTATTATTTTGTCATTTAATATGTCCCAGCCAATTTGCCCAATAAAATGCCAGTATCATCTTGCCATTTAATATGCCCAAACCAGTTTGCCCAGTAATATGCCAGTATTATTTTGCCATTAATGTGCCACAGCCAATTTGCCCTATAGTATGCCAGTATTATTTTGCCATTTAATATGCCCCAGCCAGTATGCCCAATAATATGCCAGTATTATTTTCCATTGATATGCCCTAACCAATTTGCCCAACAGTATGCCAGTATTTATTTGCCACTAATATGCCCAAGCCAATTTGCAGAATAATATGCCACATTTATTTTGCTGTTATTATGGCCCAGCCAATTTACCCAATAGTATGCAAGTATTACTTTTCCCATTAACATGCCAGCATGACTTTTGCAATTAATAAGCCACAGCCAATTTGCCCAATAATATGCCAGTATTATTTTGTCATTTAATATGCCTCGGCCAATTTGCTCAATAATATGCCAGTACTATTTTGCCATTCAATATGTCCCAGCAAATGTTCCCAATAGTATGTCAGTATTATTTTGCCATTTTATAAGCCACAGCCAATTTGCCCAATTATATGCCAGTATTATTTTGCCATTTAATATGCACCAGCTAATTTTCCCAGTATTATTTTGCCATTTAATATGCCCCAGCCAATTTGAACAATAATATGCAAGTTTTATTTTGTAATTTAATATGCCCCAGCCAATTTGCCCAATAATTTGCCAGTATTATTTTGCATTTAATATGCCCCAGCCAATTTGCCCAATAGTATACCAGTATTATTTTGCCATTAATGTGCCCCAACCAATTTGCCTAATAATATGCAAGTATTATTTTGCCATTCAATATGCCCCAGCCAATTTTCCCAATAATATGCCAGTATTATTTTGCCATTTAATATGACCAAGCCAATTTGCCCAGTATTATTTTGCCATTTAATATGCCCCAGACAAATTTCCCAATAATATGCCAGTATTATTTTGTCATTTAATATGCCCCAGCCAAGCAAGACGTGGGAGGAGCGATGACGTAGCACGTGCCACGTAGCTGCGCTTGCGGGAACGTGCTGGTGTGGAGAGAGCAAGACCGGGGCTAGAGACTTCCGAGGTGGGGGGACGAATGGAGATTCCCTGAAACACACGGTTAAAGAAGACGAGGATGAAGCCGGGTTTTATGTTTGTGAGAGCAGAAAACTAGGGGCTAAAGTGGCCAGAGAACGAAACTAAGGAGTGAGCAGCGGTGCTGGCTGTCAGTTACGTGAGTGCGGCTTGTGGCGCGTATACTTCATTTACAAAAGTGCTGATTTTTTTTTTTCTTTCTTACTGGTTTTTCTTTCTCAACTTCCCTCTGATATTTTGGCGACAGGAGTTACAGTGCTCATTGTGCAGTCTATTTAGAGCACATTACAAAGTCACTACAGCTTCAATCTAAGAGGATGTGTGTGGGGAAATTAGTGAAATATTGCAGACACCTTAAAGGGGCCATACTATCAAATGTATTGATTATTTGAAATAAAAAAAAAAACTGTTTTGCTGCCTGGGCTAAACATGCGAGAAGTATATAAAGGGTATAATTTAACTATGGTTCAAAATTTGTGGGAATAATTTGAAGTGCTTTAAACTAACTTCCAAACACAGTGCTGCTTAGGCGCTTATACATTAACTGCAAACTGTATGACATAATCAGAAGAGTGTGGGGCAGTGGGGAAGGAAAGAAAAAGCACCATACGAAATACAGAATATACATACTTTAGGTTTCATAGCAAGGGCCAGGATTGAGTGGTGCAGAGAGAGACTATTGTGATATCTGACACCTGATTTTTGAGGCCGCTGCATTGAGTTGAACTGCAAGGTGCAGACAGTGTGCAAATCTGTAAGGAGTAGGCTCACTGAAAACCACGAAGAAGCAGAAAAGGAGTTCATAATTGCTTGCACGTACCGCTAAATCACTAATTGATCTGTGATAAATGGTATTCCGAAAGGTTGTAGTATCAGCAATTAACTGTTTGGCTTCTTGGCAAGCAATGTAAAGATTGGAAGAAGGTTACTTTATATCATTATCGACTGTTTAACAATCTATTTGACAGCGACTTACAAAGACAAAGGAAAAAGGGAGAAATATAAAATAAATCTACTTAACAGCAGATCCAGCCAAACTGGGAAACAGCTACATGAGAACCTCATAGGACTAGTCTGAGCCGACAATGAAGCCCTGAAGGTTAAAATAGTTCTAGAGTGGTTCTGATTCTGTTTCTCTGACCCGCATAGCTCCTAGGGGAAATTGAACTACCCTTGAATAAGGGAAGAAACTGTTTCTGGCAAAATAATCCAGAAAGGTAATCAAAATTAAGGAGATTAAAGGCTTATTCACCTGACCGGAGCTGACAGTATGGCCTAAAAAAAAAAAAACTATAGAGAGTAAGGGGCTCTCTAAGAGGGAAAAGGAGAGGGAGAAGAGACAAGAAAAAAGCTGAAAAAAGACTGTCCACCTTTTTCTCACCACAGGCTGAAAAATGAATAACACATAAAGTACAGGCAGAGACTGCAGGAATCTGTGATTTATAAACTGAAACAGAAATGAACAGGGACCAGTCTGATTCATCATGGTCACAAGGTATAACTCCGAAATTTCTCACTGCAATTTTGGACAAGCAATTTACCAAGATCAAAGAAGAAATGGTGAAAAATTCTCAAGGAATTAAGTATGAAATCAAACAAGACCTTGAACTCCTTGGGGATAGATTAAATAAAATGGAAGACCATGCAGAAAATATGTCTCCGGATAAAAACACAATCTGAAGAAGTAGAGCAGATGAAGCGGAAAAGTCACAATATGGAAATCAAATTGGTGGACTTGGAGGATCGTTGAAGAAGAACTTAAGAACTTAAGAATTAGGGGCATCCCAGAAAACGTCTCTCTGTCAAGATTGAAAAAATACCGCCAAGACATTTTTACATTCTTAGGTCTACAAACAGGAGGAGATTTAAATACAATCAAGAGATTCCATAGAACCATCAAAGGAAGAAATTCCCCAGACCAGTCTCCAAGAGATGTGTTAATCTGCTTCCACTCCTTACAATTTAAGTCCAAGATAATTTCAGCTTTCTCTGCCAAGGACAAAAGTGGATCAGAATATGAACATATAAAAGTGTTCCCAGATTTATCTTTTCAAACGAGGTCAGTGAGAAGGTTGTTTGCACCCTATACTTTCAAGCTAAGGCAAAAAGAAATAAGATATGCCTGATGATCCCCCCAGGGCATTACTGTTTTCTACAAAGATCAGAGAGAACGTTTGGACTCGGCCAAGGATCTGAAGAGATGGATGATAGTGGAGAGGTTGATTGAGGAGGAGGACAGTACAGAAGCATTCCCTAAATAAGAGGAGTGGGGAGGGAAGATGGAAAGAGAGAAACTTAAATCCCTTTTTTTCTTCTTTTTTTAATGTTGAGATTTCTTATATGTATACTGGCTCAATCACTGGCTATTGAATTAAGGCGATAACCAAAAAAAGGTGGCTAGTAGAGAAATGGATCTATTTCAAATACTGGATATAGGGAATGTAACAGGGTCTTTGATTCGATACTCATAGTTGTATTAAGAAATAAGAAAGTAATACAGGAGAAAGGCATTTACACTGATGATTTGATTATAGGTGTTTTTTTCTTTTTTTCTTCTTTCTTGTTGAACTGATGTTATGTATATGATTAAGAAAATGAATAGACGGGGTATTACACTATTGTATTAAGATATGAATATTGTGTAAATTTGGAATTGATTCACAGAAAGGAGGTGATCATTTTTAATTTTTTTTAAAGGGGAAGGGAAGGAAAAAGAAGGAAAGATCTTTTTTCTCTCTCTCCTTATATTGATGTTATGTATATGAGTAAGAAAATTAATAGAAGGGGTACTACATTATTGTATTAAGATAATAGTATTGGGTAAATTTTGAATTGATTCACAGAAAGGAGGTGATAATTAAAAAAAAAAAAAAATCTTTTTTTTTTTTTACTACTGAGATATTTAATAAGGACACTAATTTAACCACTGGGCATTGTATTAAGGGGTTAAGGAAGAAAAAGGGGCCAGTAGGGTAATTGATTTATTTCAAATACTGGATATAAGGAACGTAATAGGGTCTTTGATCCAATGTCGATAATTGTATTAAGAAAAGCAAGTATCACGGCAGAATTTTTTTTTTTTTCATACACTGATTTTGCATAGATAAGTAGTCCATATATGAAAGAAATGGGCCAGGGCATAAACATATAGAGAATGTTTCACAACAGAAATTAGTGCACAACAATGGTAGGATACAGGGTTTATGTAAAGGTTGTTTTTTTTTTCTCTTTCTTTTTCTTTCTCTTTGTATGTATACTTAATTGGAATAGGGTACTAATAAGGTAATACCCAACAATGGTAACGGATTCACGATGTGGTGTCTGAGGTGTTTTTTTTCTTATTATTTCTTCTCTCCTTCCTCTTCTCTCTCTCTTTTAAAATTATTATTGTTTCCCCTCAGGTACTCATCTAGCCTCGGAGTCGAGAGGCATAAAGGGAAGAGGAAAGAGAGAAGCAAAATAAGGTCTGCTCTAGGTACGCCTGCAGCGTACCACGGATTGGTTGACTTTAGTTATTAGAATTGGTATCGGAGTTCCCTCTAGCTCGCAGGGCTTCCTGTGCTATTCTTTATTTGGGCTACGGGGTTTACCTGGGCCCATTAAGGGGAGGGGTTTTGTGTTTTTTACCTTGTGGGTAATTGTTTGTGTATGGTCAAGGTGGTGGCCAATAAGTGATTTATGTTATGTTATGAATGAAAGTTGCGGAGGCTGGGGGGACTCAGGGATTGGGAGGCAAACTAGAGATTGTAGTGCAAAAATAAAAGGAAATTAAAGTAGCATCCATTAACGCTCAGGGCATAAATTCACCTCAAAAGAGAAGTATTATCTTAAATTTCCTGAAAAAAGAACAAATTCAGATCTGTGTGGTACAGGAGACACACTGGAGAAAACAAGATGAGATAAGAATAAAAAATCAAGCAGTTCCGTTGATAATCTGCTCCTCTTTGGAGGATAAGAAACAAAGTGGCTATTTTGTTCTCTTCACTTCTTTAAGTTAAAGTAATCTACCAAGAAAGCGATATAGAAGGACGATATATATTCAGAATTTGTGAAATAATGTTATTTATACGATTCTTAATGTCTATGCCCCCAACCATTCTCTAGTACGATTTATTAGGGAGATTCTGGTAAAACTTGAAATAATTAAACGGAGTGACTATAATCATGGGAGACTTTAACTGTCAACTAGACCCGAATATGGACAATATGTCAATACATGGGATAACAAAAAATAGAAACACAATTGGCAATGCAAAAAAATTTAGAGAAATACTGAGAAAACATGCACTGCTAGATTTGTGGCGAGTATTCCATCCTGGTGAAAGGGACTTCTCGTGCTTTTCTCGCTCTCACCTAGTTTATTCCAGAATAGATCTTATATTAGCAGGAGCTGGGCTAACTAAATTAATAAAAAATATATATATTATTACGATCCCATGGTCGGATCACAAACTGGTATTAATGGACATAAAAGATTCCTATAAAAAGTCCAGGTCGGAATGGAGACTTAATAATCAATTGTTGCATAAAAAAGAAAATGTAGAATATTTAAAAAAAATGTCAGACCTGTTCTTTAAAGAGAACAGGGATAAGGAGGTGGGCCCATCCATCACATGGTGCGCATACAAGTGTGTGATGAGGGGATATTTGATTAAAATAGGGGCGAGAGAAAAACGCGCCCGAGGGGCTTCTCTGGAAGAATTGTATATTGTGCTTGATCAACTTGACCATCTGAATAAGAGTGATCGAGACTACAGAAAAAATTGTAGAAACACAGAAACTTCTAAATGAAGGACTGATGATTAACGCTAACAGGAATTTGGAATAGCTAAAGAGGAATTGGTATTACCATGGTAATAAGGCTGAAAGAGAATTAACAAAGAGAATTAAAAAATAAAAAAATAAAAAATCAATCTCAAGACAGGGAGATAAAACGGTATTGCTTCCAGAAAGGATAGGGGATCTTTTTAAAATATTTTATAACTCACTATATAATTCCTCAGAGGGGTCAGATGAAAGAGAGATAGAATCATTCTTTACAGATATAAAACTCCCAGGTATTTCCGAAACACAGTTAGAAAATCTCAATCTTCCTATTTCTGAGACCGAATTAGACAAAGCAATAAACAAGTTGAAAAATACCAAAACTCCAGGCCTGGATGGGTTTAATAACGAATTCTTCAAGATATTTAAGGTTAATATTGGGAAAGATCTCCTAAAGGCATTTGAGGAATTCGGGACCCAAAAAACTATTCCAGAGGAGCTCTTACAAGCTCATATCATCCCAATTCCCAAACCAAACAAAGATTTAGAACTGGTCACCAATTATAGGCCAATCACACTCCTTAATGTCGATATAAAAATCTATGCTTCCATAATAGCAGAAAGGTTAAAAGAGATAATACCTATGTTGATCCATTCGGATCAAACAGGGTTTATCCCAGGTAGACTTTGCTCAAATAATATCAGAAGACTGGTGGACGCAATGGATCTAGCTCAGCGCAGTGGTGTCCCCCAGTTGGCCCTGTCTTTGGATGCCGAAAAGGCCTTCGACAGGGTCAACTGGGGATTCCTGCGCGAGACCTTACTGAGATTTGTGTTAACTGGGATCTTTGAGAATATAATGGCCTTATATACCACCCCTAGAGCCAGAGTCTGCGGCAGCAGTTTTATCTCAGATTGGTTTACTATTTCCAATGGAGTCCAACAGGGATGTCCACTGTCGCATCTGTTGTATATATATTATCAGTAGAACCTCTTGGAGTGAAGATTCAAGGTAACAATAATATTAAGGCAATAAAAACGTCCAAAGGGGAGTCTAAACTAATGTTATATGCTGATGACACAGTTTTAACCCTACAAAACCCTAAGGAATCAATATTAGAATTGAGTAAAGAAATCAATTTATATTCTAGGGTATCGGGTTATAAGGTCAATTGGGACAAATCCGAAGTTCTCGCATGTAATCTCTCGAGGGAAGAAAAAAGTTATCTAGCTAAATCAGGGGGATTTGAATGGGCAAACAAGTTTATAAACCATATTGGAATAAAAATCTTAAGAGTCCCTACAAAAATAGTCAAAACAAACTTCCTACCAATATTGCTTCAAATGAACAAGAAACTCCACGATTGGAAACTAATTAACCTATCATGACTTGGAATAATTTGGTAAGGGCATACATGTTACCTAAGTTAACATACCTGTTCAATATGATACCATTACTAGTCCCTGAACCGAGCCTGAACTGGCTCAAGCATCAATGCTAAAATTTATTTGGAAAGGGAAGCGACCACGCATACAAGCCAGACTTCTGATGCAAAAAATGAATAAAGGAGGTCTGGGTATTCCAAATATTGAAGCATACCACCATGCTTGTATGATATTTCAGGCTTTGAATACGCAAAAGTATAACAATAACAATGAGGGATGGTATCATATTGAGCAGGAATTATCAGGCTCAGGAAACTTGAGTAACCTATTCTGGACCACTGGAGATAATGGACGAAGAAAAGTTAAAATAGAAACTCTCCCTCTAGTCCTGAAGGACCTTAAGGTGGTGTGGGCTAAACTTCTGAACAAACTGGGCCTTAAAAATAAAATCTTACCCAGCGCTTCAATTAGAGTAATTGCAGCAAATGTAGATGATCTAAATTTAAAGAGATGGATAGAGTGTGGTATTAATAGGATAGAGGATTTAATGGATGGGAACATGCTGATGGACTTTAACCAACTTTCCCAACAAAAAAACCTCCCAAGCAAAGAAATCTTTTCATATTTTATAATTAAGGGATATATAGAGAAGTTTATGTACAATGGCCCTAGGCAAAGCAACGATCTTAGGGGACTTAATAAAATCACAAGAGTTTAAAAAAACAATCTCTAAATGCCTGGGGTTAGTAAATTATGACCACGAAAACTTTGCAATTCCAGCAATGAGCAAATGGGAGGTAGATTTGGGAATTAACATAGATTATAATGGCTGGCTTAGGTCTCTAAAGACGGCCTCGGAGGCAGTACATTGCTTACATTTAAGGGAAATACACTACAAATGATTAAATCATTGGTATATGGTACCGGTTAGAACGGCAAAGATGTTTCCGGGCACAAGTGATGTGTGCTGGAGATGTGGAATTGGGAGAGGGGATTTGCTGCTTATGTGGTGGAACTGTGGTCCGATCGGTTTATACTGGAGAATGGTTGGGAGAAAATTAGACAGGATCTGTAGTACAAAATTAGATCAAAACCCAGAAGCATTTTTGCTGCATTTGAATACACAATCATGGCACAGAGAAAATAGGAAAGTGATTATACATTTTCTTATAGCCGCTAAATTACTGGTAGCCAAACACTGGAAATCGACTGTTACCCCTACATGGACGCAAGTAAAACAACAATTGCTAATGCAATTGAAAATGGAGGCAGGTATAGCTTTCCAATTCAATGTATTGGGGGGGGGGGGAGGATAATTGGAATAAGTGGATTAAAACGATACAAGAGGTTTAGACCCAAGGAGCTTTGGTACAAAGAAATTATATAAAACAACCATTAAGGCTGCAAACTGGTCTCCCCCCCCCCCCCCTCAGGGATCCCTTTCCCCGCTTCAACAGTGTGATAGCTATGTTAGTCTGAGTGTATTGTTTGTCTAGGTTTTTGTTTTCATGTAAATGAGAATGTCATTTGAAAAGTTAATAGTGTATGATATTCTCTTTCTATTTGTATCTCAAACAGGCATATTAATGGATTTATAACTATAATGGTTTAAGTATATTTGTAAACATTTTTTTTATAAATAAAGCTTATATGTAAAAAAATAAATAAATGCCCCAGCCAATTTGCCCAATAGTATGCCAGTAACATTTTGCCATTTAATATGCCCCAACCAATTTGCCCAATAGTATGCCAGTAACATTTTTCTATTTAATATGCCCCAACCAATTTGCCCAATAGTATGCCAGTATTATTTTGCTATTTAATACGCCACAACCAATTTGCCCAATAGTATGCCAGTATTATTTTCGCTATTTAATACGCCCCAGACATTTTGCCCAATAGTATGCCAGTATTATTTTCCATTTAATACGCCCCAGCCAATTTGCCCAAAATTATGCCAGTATTATTTTGCCATTTAATACGCCCCAGCTAATTTGCCCAATATTCCAGTATTTTTTTGCAATTTAATATTCCTCAGCCAATTTTCCCAATAATAATTTGCCAAAAAAGGAAAAAGACTCTTTCTGGCACATAGAGAGACACAGAGTACTTCTGATTGTAAAAAGTGGATAACAATCAAACTAAGGACCAGTGGGCTAATAAAGATGTCAAAAGAACTACAAACACCTGTAAGAAAATTAACAGATAAGTATAAGGTATAATAGTCTAGCGGTCCAAAGAAAATCAGATCCTTGGAACCAGAGATAAATACACGCAAAACACAGGCAAATAAAAAGATTTACATAGAACTCAAAGACCAGTATAAACATACTGAATTCTACTTTGGAGCCTTTTGGTTTTTTTTTTTTCTATCCTATTTTTTGTTGTGAATATATGTCCCTAAAGATCAACTGAAATGACCAACAGGAAACCAGGAAAGTCTAGGCAAGACTCGAGAAGGGAGAAAGAGGGTAAAAATGGACAAAACTGAGAAACGGCTATCAACATTTTTTTCAGCACAAGAGGATAAGGAGCTCAGGTCGAAAGCTTTTCAAGAGTCAGTAATAAACACAGATACATCTAAGGAGGATGAGCTAAATAAATTCACAACAAATACCACATGGTGAGAGGAACAAACTCCCCCCCTTGCCCCCGGAGTGCCTACAGAGTACCTTAGAATTCCAGTTCATAAAAATAAAGACAGAGCTGGCTAACAACATGGAGGGGCTTTGAAAGGAGATTGGAACATATATAATTAAGATAGGAGAAAAGATCAATCAACTAGAAGACAATATGGAACGACTATCTCTACATAACGTACAACAGGACAAACAATATCCTGAATTACAGCACTGGAAGCTAAAGTAGGAGCTATAGAGGACAGATCAAGAAGGTGCAATATACGCATAAGAGGGATATCAGAGGAGATAAAATACTCACAACTAGAACAGTTCCTGGAAGAATTAATCTCATTTGTGGGCCTACCACCTAATAAGGAATGTAAAATGCTAGAAAGATTCCACTGTACAGCAAAACCTTCAAATGTCCAGGAACAAACACCGAGAGACGTAATTATATGCTTTAATTCTTTTAGATTGAAGTCACAATTCAGAAGACTATTGGCAGAAAAGGAATGAAAGGTTCCACTGAAGAAAATCTAAAACATTCGCAGACATACCCTTTCAGACAAAGGCTTTAAGGAGAACATTTAGCGCATATACACAAATTCTACGAGAAAGGTCCATAATATATATGTGGAAATTACTGAGCGGTCTCTTAGTGCTGTACGAACAAAAGAGGTAGACAACAACAATTGAAAAACTGGATTCAGGATAAAAACCTAACAGATTAATTCGGATAGAGTCAAAATATTAAAAATGAAGCACAACAATACATTTTTTTCCTGCCCCCCACCGTCCGTCCCATCTTTCTTCTGCCCCTGTGAAAAAACTGTTTCCCCCACTGCCACAGTTCACTTTCAGAACAGATTGTTTTATTTTGAAATTAAATATGCAAATCATAAGATATGATTGGTTGGTTGGTGAAAACAGAATGGACCGTGGCAAATGGGCTAAGGCTTTGAGTGTGGATGATGAAATTTCCCTGGCAGTCATTTTTGTATCCTGTCAGCCATATTGCTATACTGACTTCTTCTTCCATGTTTGTTCTCTGTCATACCCAAAGAGAGTGAGAGGTCTATGTTGTATAAATGTGGTTATTGCTCTTAGTGCTGAAAGATTACATAGGTGATCAAGCTTCCTGAAACTTTAGCTGACAGACACCATATGGCTTCCTGAAACTTTAGCTGACAGATATAGTATGGAGCAAGGGTACAACCGCAACGGTCAGATGATTTTAACGTAATGGTTTTTTAAAAAAGTATGTTTTAGCTGGAATTTTCCAGCTAGTTTAGCTGGTAAACATTGTGGTTTTATAAAGATAATACGTAGCACTGCAACAAATTATAACCAGTCATATGCTTTCATTTGCTGAGAATTATGAAATCATGCTGTATTGTTTTACTATAAATTTGTGTGTAATTTGGGTGCGGCAAAACAGTCTGTACGAAGATGCTACCATAGGTATAACGTTTGTGTTAAACTTTCTCACTTATTCAACTCAGAATCTGGGCCTGGTTTTGTTTCTTTGACTCTTCATTTCCTTGAGGAATATCCTAGGAAAAATTGACCATTCACATGAGTATTTTCATCTATCGGACGGACTAAAGTGGATATTACTTTTTTTTTCTCTTCATCCTCTCTTTTCTGTCCACACACGGTGATTCCCCCATTGACATAATGCTAACAAACTTTATGATCAGAATGTTTTACTTTGAAAAGACATATGTAAATCTTAAGATGTGAGAGGGTGGGGGATGAAAAGAGAATGGCATGAGGCAAAGGGGTTAAGGGTCTGATTATATCCAATTAATTGCCAAAGAGAATGGTTTGGGTTTTTTCTCTCTTTTCTCTTTGTCGATTGGAAACAAAGAAAGGGGATAATTAGGAGAACTAAGAGTGGTATAGACTATTTAGGAGGGAGGCAAGGTGGGAGGGGAACAGGGTTCCTTTTTTTCTTTCTCCTTTCCTCCTGCATTAGTGGGAGGGAGTCGAGAGAACTTACCAAATGACAATGTTAATATCATCATTCAGGAAGGTCCCACTGGGGTCCGCCAGTGTGCCCAACAGCATTTTTTGTCCTGAGGCTCTCTCAGTTTCTGGAGAGACCCACAGGCTCAGGGGGCAGAGGAGGGTCCGCATAGTTTTTTTTATGTGTAGTTGCACTAAAATATGCACTATTGAAGGCTGCAGAAAATTGGATTAGACTTATTAGTAAGAGCAAAAAATTGAAGAAACCACTGTGGTACTCTGCAGAGGTGGCCATGGGCGTCCGCAGGAAGGGGCAAGAGGGGGGGCAAGCTTGGATTAGAAAAAAAAAGTGCCCCCAGCCATTGACCATATGAATGTCTCACACGGAGACAGTCATGGGGACAGCACCCGGCAGTCCACATCCGCTGGATGCGGCTGCCAAAAAAAAAAACCCTCCTTGACACTGGATATGACGTTACATCATACCCAGTGTCTGTGCTTCCCTTCTCCATGCTGGAGGGAAGACTGCACGGAGGAGACGAGCATCGTCTACATGGAGCATCCAGAAGGTAAGTACTGGGGAAGGGCGGAGGAGGGGGTAATATAACAAGCTGGCTTATTAAATGGCTAAATCCTGGCATATTAAATGGCTAAATCCTGGCATATTGAGTGGCTAAATCCTGGCATACTGAATGGTAAATCCTAGCATATTGAGTGGCTAAATATTGGCATATTGAGTGGCTAAAGCCTGACATATTGAATGGATAAATCCTGGCATACTGAGTGGCTAAATCCTGGCATATTAAATGGCTAAATCCTGGCATACTGAGTGGCAAAATTATAATGGCATATTGATTGGCTAAATAATACAGGCATATTAATTGGCTAAATCATACTGGCATATTATTTGGCTAAATCATAGTGGAATATTAATTGGCTTAATTAATTGGCTAAATAATACAGGCATATTAATTGGCTAAATCATACTGGAATATTATTTGGCTAAATCATACTGGAATATTAATTGGCTTAATTAATTGGCTCAATTAATACTGGCATTTTAATTGGCAAAATCACACTGGCATATTAAATGGCAAATTGGCCGGGGCACATTAATGGCAAAATAATACTGTCATATTAAATGGCAAAATCATACTGGCATATTATTGGGCAAATTAGCTGTGGCTTAATAAAACAACACAGGCATATCAATGGCAAAATAATCATTTAATGCAGGGCTCAACAAACCACGGGCACCAGATCACTATGGCAATTAGGAAATCAGATCTGGCGCCCTGGTACCGTGTGCCCCACATGGTGCCCTCGTCGCTAGGATGTTTTTTTTTTTATACGGTGGCATATTTTAATAGGCAAACTGACTGTTGCATATATGTTAATGGCAAAGTGATGCTGTGGCATCACAATGTATCAACCGTTTACATGCTGCACTGATAATGACTAAGCTCCTCCATTTCATAACATTGTCAAAGAGGCGTGGCGCAGCATGGACGAAGGTAAATATATGCCCCCCACTCGAAAAAATTTCTGCGGATGCTCATGGAGGTGGCAAAAATAGTAAAAAACTAAAAGCTAGCATTTAGTAAGCATAAAAAAACTCAGAGTGAGGAAGATAGAAAGATCTATAAGAGTAGGCAGAAAGAGGCAAAGCAAACTATAAGAGCTTCCAAAGCACATGCAGAAGAGAAAATATCCCAGTCAGTGAAAAAGGGGGATAAAACATGTTTTAGATACATAAATGAGAAAAGGAAAGTAAAACAAGGATTAGTTAGATTAAAAACAAAAGAAGGATGCTATGTAGAAGAGTATAAAGGCCTAGCAGAC
The DNA here is from genome assembly GCA_036172795.1 of Pelodytes ibericus. Taxonomy (NCBI): domain Eukaryota; kingdom Metazoa; phylum Chordata; class Amphibia; order Anura; family Pelodytidae; genus Pelodytes; species Pelodytes ibericus. The sequence goes on along the minus strand of CM069859.1, from coordinate 144,615,294 downwards.
TGCCTTAATGAATATTTTTGTTCAATTTTTACAAAGGAAAATCAGGGTAAGAGACCTCATTTAGTGAAAAAGACTAATGAGTCTTTTGATGCATGTAAGTTTACAGAGGAAGAGGTTTTACTTCAGTTGTCTTAAGTAAAGACAAATACATCGATGGACCCTGATGGGATACATCCTAAGTTATTAAAAGAACTTAGTGGTGTACTAGCAAAACCGTTAACAGATTTATTTAACCAATCATTGTTAACAGGAGTAGACCCAGAAGATTGGAAATTAGCAAATTTTGGGTCCATTCACAAGAAAGGTAGTAGGGAGGAGGCAGGCAACGATAGACCAGTACGTTTTACTTCAGTAGTGGGGAAACCTTGTTAAAGAATAGAATTGTGGAACATCTAAAATTGCATGGATTTCAAGATCAAAGACAACATGGTTTTACTTCAGGGAGATCATGCCAAACTAGGGTTGATGTCACTCGATGCGGAAACACATGGTGTCACCCCCCTGGATTTCCTCCAATACAATGCAAAACAGTTTCCTTAGTAATGCCAGTAAGATAGCCTATTAACTATGCCACACACAGGAGCCCCATAAATTATGCCACATCAGAGCCCCATAAATTATGCCACACCAGAGCCCTATAAATTATGACACACCAGAGCCCCATAAATTATGCCACACCAGAGCCCCATAAATCATGCCACACCAGAGCCCCACTATTTATGCCTCACCTCTGCCCAATTAATTATGCCACACACACAGGTGCCCCATAAATATGCCACACACACACAGGTGCCCCATAATTATGCCACACAAAAGAGTCCCTTAATTATGCCACACAAAAGAGTCCCTTAATTATGCCACACATGGGGCTTGATAAATATGCCATACACAAGTGCCCCATAATTATGCACACATGGGACTGCCATTAATTATGCAACACACAAGAGGCCCACGAGGTGACAATTGTACAATTATAGATAACAGGAATATTGTGCCACTCAGAGTCCAGTAATATTGTGCCAGTCAGATACTATTAATATTGTGCCATTCAGATACCAGTAATATTGTGCCACTTAGAGCCCAGTAATACTGTGCAAGTCAGATACCAGAAATATTGTGCCATTCAAAACCCAGATATATTGTGCCAGTCAGATACCAGTAATATTGTGCCAGTCAGATACTAGTAATATTGTGCCACTCAGAGCCCAGTAATATTGTGCCAGTCAAATACCAGGAATATTGTGTCATTCAGAGCCCAGTGTGTCAGTCAGAGCTCAGTAATAGTGTGCAAGTCAGAGAACCAGTAATAGTGTGACAGTCAGAACCCAGTAATATTATGCCAGTCAGATAGCAGGAATATTGTGCCAGTCAGAGCCCAGTAATATTGTACCAGTCAGAGCCCAGTAATACTGTGCCATTCAGAGCCCAGTAATAGTGTTCCAGTCAGAACCCAGTAATATTATGCCAGTCAGATACCAGGTATATTGTGCCAGTCAGAGCCCAGTAATATTGTGCCTGTTAGATCCCAGTAATATTGTGCCAGTCAGATACCAGGAATATTGTGCCAGTCAGAACCCATTCATAGTGTGCCAGTCAGAGCAAAGTAATATTGTGCAAGTCAGAGCCCAGGAATATTGTGCAAGTCAGAGACCAGGAATATTGTGCAATTCAGATACCAGGAATATTATGCCAGTCAGAGTCCAATAATAGTGTGCCAGTCAGAACCCAGTAATAGTGTGCCACTCAGAGCTCAGTAATATTGTGCCAGTCAGATACCAGGAACATTGTGCCAGTCAGAGCCCAGTAATAGTGTACCAGTCAGAGCCCAGTAATATTGTGCAAGTCAGAGCCCAGGAATATTGTCCCATTCAGATACCAGGAATATTGTGCCAGTCAGAGCCCAGCAATAGTGTGCCAGTCAGAACCCATTAATAGTGTGCCACTCAGAGCCCAGTAATATTGTGCCAGTCAGAGCCCAGTAATATTGTGCCAGTCAGAGCCCAGTAATATTGTGCCAGTCAGAGCCCAGTAATATTGTGCAAGTCAGAGACCAGGAATATTGTGCAATTCAGATACCAGGAATATTATGCCAGTCAGAGTCCAATAATAGTATGCCAGTCAGAACCCAGTAATAGTGTGCCACTCAGAGCCCAGTAATATTGTGCCAGTCAGATACCAGGAACATTGTGCCAGTCAGAGCCCAGTAATAGTGTACCAGTCAGAGCCCAGTAATATTGTGCAAGTCAGAGCCCAGGAATATTGTCCCATTCAGATACCAGGAATATTGTGCCACTCAGAGCCCAGTAATAGTGTGCCAGTCAGAGCCCAGGAATATTGTGCCAGTCAGAGCCCAGTAATAGTCTGCCAGTCAGATACCAGTAATATTGTGCGACTCAGAGCCCAGTAATATTGTGCCAGTCAGAGCCCAGTAATAGTGTGCCAGAAAGAGCCCATTAATAGTGTGCCACTCAGAGCACAGTAATATTTGACCAGTCAGAGCCCAGTAATATTGTGCCAGTCCAATATTAGTAATATTGTGCCAGTCAGAGCCCAGTAATATTGTGCCAGTCCAATATTAGTAATATTGTGCCAGTCAGAGCCCAGGAATATTGTGCCAGTCAGATACCAGTAATATTATGCCAGTCAGAGACCATGAATATTGTGCCACTCAGAGCCCTGTAATATTGTGCCAGTCAGAACCCAGTAATATTGTGCCAGTCAGATACCAGAAATAATGTCCCAGTCAGAGCCCAGTAATATTGTGCAAGTCAGAGACCAGGAATATTGTGCCATTCAGATACCAGGAATATTGTGCCACTCAGAGCACATTAATATTGTGCCAGTCAGAGCACAGGAATATTGTGCCAGTCAGAGCCCAGTAATAGTGTGCCAGTCAGATACCAGTTATATTGTGCCACTCAGAGTCCAGTAATATTGTGCCATTCAGAGCCCAGTAATAGTGTGCCAGTCAGATACCAGTAATAGTGTGCCAGTCAGAACCCAGTAATATTATGCCAGTCAGATACCAGGAATATTGTGCCAGTCAGAGCCCAGTAATATTGTGCCTGTTAAATCCCAGTAATATTGTGCCAGTCAGATACCATGAATATTGTGCCAGTCAGAACCAATTAATAGTGTGCCAGTCAGAGCCCAGTAATATTGTGCAAGTCAGAGCCCAGGAATATTGTGCCATTCAGAAACCAGGAATATTGTGCCGGTCAGAGCCCAGTAATAGTGTGCCAGTCAGAACCCAGTAATAGTGTGCCACTCAGAGCCCAGTAATATTGTGCCAGTCAGAGCCCAGTAATATTGTGCCAGTCAGAGCAAAGTAATATTTTGCAAGTCAGAGCCCAGGAATATTGTGCCATTCAGATACCAGTAATATTGTGCAAGTCAGAGCCCAGTAATAGTGTGCCAGTCAGAACCCAGTAATAGTGTGCCACTCAGAGCCCAGTAATATTGTGCCAGTCAGAGCCCAGTAATATTGTGCCAGTCAGAGCCCAGTAATATTGTGCAAGTCAGAGACCAGGAATATTGTGCAATTCAGATACCAGGAATATTATGCCAGTCAGAGTCCAATAATAGTGTGCCAGTCAGAACCCAGTAATAGTGTGCCACTCAGAGCCCAGTAATATTGTGCCAGTCAGATACCAGGAACATTGTGCCAGTCAGAGCCCAGTAATAGTGTACCAGTCAGAGCCCAGTAATATTGTGCAAGTCAGAGCCCAGGAATATTGTCCCATTCAGATACCAGGAATATTGTGCCAGTCAGAGCCCAGCAATAGTGTGCCACTCAGAGCCCAGTAATAGTGTGCCAGTCAGAGCCAAGGAATATTGTGCCAGTCAGAGCCCAGTAATATTGTGCAGACAGAGCCCATTAATAGTGTGCCACTCAGAGCACAGTAATATTGTGCCAGTCAGAGCCCAATAATATTGTGCCAGTCCAATATTAGTAATATTGTGCCAGTCAGAGCCCAGTAATATTGTGCCAGTCCAATATTAGTAATATTGTGCCAGTCAGAGCCCAGGAATATTGTGCCAGTCAGATACCAGTATTATTATGCCAGTCAGACACCATGAATATTGTGCCACTCAGAGTCCAGTAATATTGTGCCATTCAGAGCCCAGTAATAGTGTGCCAGTCAGATACAAGTAATAGTGTGCCAGTCAGAACCCAGTAATATTATGCTAGTCAGATACCAGGAATATTGTGCCAGTCAGAGCCCAGTAATATTGTGCCTGTTAGATCCCAGTAATATTGTGCCAGTCAGATACCAGGAATATTGTGCCAGTCAGAGCCCAGTAATAGTGTGCCAGTCAGAACCCAGTAATAGTGTGCCACTCAGAGCCCAGTAATATTGTGCCAGTCAGAGCCCAGTAATATTGTGCAAGTCAGAGACCAGGAATATTGTGCAATTCAGATATCAGGAATATTATGCCAGTCAGAGTCCAGTAATAGTGTGCCACTAAAAGCCCAGTAATATTGTGCCAGTCAGATACCAGGAATATTGTGCCACTCAGAGTCCAGTAATATTGTGCCATTCAGAGCCCAGTAATAGTGTACCAGTCAGAGCCCAGTAATATTGTGCAAGTCAGAGCCCAGGAATATTGTCCCATTCAGATACCAGGAATATTGTGCCAGTCAGATACCAGGAATATTGTGCCAGTCAGAGCCCAGTAATAGTGTGCCAGTCAGAACCCAGTAATAGTGTGCCACTCAGAGCCCAGTAATATTGTGCCAGTCAGAGCCCAGTAATATTGTGCAAGTCAGAGACCAGGAATATTGTGCAATTCAGATATCAGGAATATTATGCCAGTCAGAGTCCAGTAATAGTGTGCCACTAAGAGCCCAGTAATATTGTGCCAGTCAGACACCATGAATATTGTGCCACTCAGAGTCCAGTAATATTGTGCCATTCAGAGCCCAGTAATAGTGTGCCATTCAGAGCCCAGTAATAGTGTACCAGTCAGAGCCCAGTAATATTGTGCAAGTCAGAGCCCAGGAATATTGTCCCATTCAGATACCAGGAATATTGTGCCAGTCAGAACCCAGCAATAGTGTGCCAGTCAGAACCCAGTAATAGTGTGCCACTCAGAGCCCAGTAATAGTGTGCCAGTCAGAGCCCAGGAATATTGTGCCGGTCAGAGCCCAGTAATAGTCTGCCAGTCAGATACCAGTAATATTGTGCGACTCAGAGCCCAGTAATATTGCGCCAGTCAGAGCCCAGTAATAGTGTGCCAGTCAGAGCCCAGTAATATTGTGCCAGTCAGAGCCCAGTAATAGTGTGCCAGACAGAGCCCATTAATAGTGTGCCACTCAGAGCACAGTAATATTGTGCCAGTCAGAGCCCAGTAATATTGTGCCAGTCCAATATTAGTAATATTGTGCCAGTCAGAGCCCAGTAATATTGTGCCAGTCCAATATTAGTAATATTGTGCCAGTCAGAGACCATGAATATTGTGCCACTCAGAGCCCAGTAATATTGTGCCAGTCAGAGCCCAGGAATATTGTGCCAGCCAGAACCCAGTAATATTGTGCCAGTCAGATACCAGAAATAATGTCCCAGTCAGAGCCCAGTAATATTGTGCAAGTCAGAGACCAGGAATATTGTGCCATTCAGATACCTGGAATATTGTGCCACTCAGAGCACATTAATATTGTGCCAGTCAGAGCCCAGGAATATTGTGCCAGTCAGAGCCCAGTAATAGTGTGCCAGTCAGATACCCGTTATATTGTGCCACTCAGAGTCCAGTAATATTGTGCCATTCAGAGCCCAGTAATAGTGTGCCAGTCAGATACCAGTAATAGTGTGCCAGTCAGAACCCAGTAATATTATGCCAGTCAGATACCAGGAATATTGTGCCAGTCAGAGCCCAGTAATATTGTGCCTGTTAGATCCCAGTAATATTGTGCCACTCAGATACCAGGAATATTGTGCCAGTCAGAACCAATTAATAGTGTGCCAGTCAGAGCCCAGTAATATTGTGCAAGTCAGAGCCCAGGAATATTGTGCCATTCAGAAACCAGGAATATTGTGCCGGTCAGAGCCCAGTAATAGTGTGCCAGTCAGAACCCAGTAATAGTGTGCCACTCAGAGCCCAGTAATATTGTGCCAGTCAGAGCCCAGTAATATTGTGCCAGTCAGAGCAAAGTAATATTGTGCAAGTCAGAGCCCAGGAATATTGTGCCATTCAGATACCAGTAATATTGTGCAAGTCAGAGCCCAGTAATAGTGTGCCAGTCAGAACCCAGTAATAGTGTGCCACTCAGAGCCCAGTAATATTGTGCCAGTCAGAGCCCAGTAATATTGTGCCAGTCAGAGCCCAGTAATATTGTGCAAGTCAGAGACCAGGAATATTGTGCAATTCAGATACCAGGAATATTATGCCAGTCAGAGTCCAATAATAGTGTGCCAGTCAGAACCCAGTAATAGTGTGCCACTCAGAGCCCAGTAATATTGTGCCAGTCAGATACCAGGAACATTGTGCCAGTCAGAGCCCAGTAATAGTGTACCAGTCAGAGCCCAGTAATATTGTGCAAGTCAGAGCCCAGCAATATTGTCCCATTAAGATACCAGGAATATTGTGCCAGTCAGAGCCCAGCAATAGTGTGCCAGTCAGAACCCATTAATAGTGTGCCACTCAGAGCCCAGTAATAGTGTGCCAGTCAGAGCCCAGGAATATTGTGCCAGTCAGAGCCCAGTAATATTGTGCAGACAGAGCCCATTAATAGTGTGCCACTCAGAGCACAGTAATATTGTGCCACTCAGAGTCCAGTAATATTGTGCCATTCAGAGCCCAGTAATAGTGTGCCAGTCAGATACAAGTAATAGTGTGCCAGTCAGAACCCAGTAATATTATGCTAGTCAGATACTAGGAATATTGTGCCAGTCAGAGCCCAGTAATATTGTGCCTGTTAGATCCCAGTAATATTGTGCCAGTCAGATACCAGGAATATTGTGCCAGTCAGAGCCCAGTAATAGTGTGCCAGTCAGAACCCAGTAATAGTGTGCCACTAAGAGCCCAGTAATATTGTGCCAGTCAGAGCCCAGTAATATTGTGCAAGTCAGAGACCAGGAATATTGTGCAATTCAGATATCAGGAATATTATGCCAGTCAGAGTCCAGTAATAGTGTGCCACTAAGAGCCCAGTAATATTGTGCCAGTCAGATACCAGGAACATTGTGCCAGTCAGAGCCCAGTAATAGTGTACCAGTCAGAGCCCAGTAATATTGTGCAAGTCAGAGCCCAGGAATATTGTCACATTCAGATACCAGGAATATTGTGCCAGTCAGAGCCCAGCAATAGTGTGCCAGTCAGAACCCAGTAATAGTGTGCCACTCAGAGCCCAGTAATAGTGTGCCAGTCAGAGCCCAGGAATATTGTGCCGGTCAGAGCCCAGTAATAGTCTGCCAGTCAGATACCAGTAATATTGTGCGACTCAGAGCCCAGTAATATTGCGCCAGTCAGAGCCCAGTAATAGTTTGCCAGTCAGAGCCCAGTAATATTGTGCCAGTCAGAGCCCAGTAATAGTGTGCCAGTCCAATATTAGTTATATTGAGCCAGTCAGAGCCCAGGAATATTGTGCCAGTCAGATACCAGTATCATTATGCCAGTCAGAGACCAGGAATATTGTGCCACTCAGAGCCCAGTAATAGTGTGCCTGTGAGAACCCAGGAATATTGTGCCAGTCAGAGCCCAGTAATAGTGTGCCAGTCAGATACCATTAATATTGTGCCACTCAGAGTCCATTAATATTGTGCCAGTCAGAGCCCAGTAATAGTGTGCCAGTCAGATACCAGTAATATTGTGCCACTCAGAGTCCAGTAATATTGTGCCAGTCAGATACCAGGAATATTGTGCCATTCAGAGCCCAGATATATTGTGCCAGTGAGATACCAGTAATATTGTGCCAGTCAGATACTAGTAATATTGTGCCACTCAGAGCCCAGTAATATTGTGCCAGTCAAATACCAGGAATATTGTGTCATTCAGAGCCCAGTAATAGTGTGTCAGTCAGAGCTCAGTAATATTGTGCAAGTCAGAGAACCAGTAATAGTGTGACAGTCAGAACCCAGTAATATTGTGCCAGTCAGATAGCAGGAATATTGTGCAATTCAGATACCAGGAATATTATGCCAGTCAGATGCCAGTAATATTAGGCCAGTCAGAGCATAGGAATATTGTGCCACTCAGAGTACAGTAATATTGTGCCATTAAGATACCAGGAATATTGTGCCAGTCAGAACCCAGTAATAGTGTGCATGTCAGTTACCAGTAATAGTGTGCCAGTCATAGCCCAGTAATATTGTGCAAGTCAGAGCCCAGGAATATTGTGCCATTCAGATACCAGGAATATTGTGCCAGTCAGAGCCCAGTAACTGTGTGCCAGTCAGAACCCAGTAATAGTGTGCCACTCAGAGCCCATTAATATTGTGCCAGTCAGAGCCCAGGAATATTGTGCCATTCAGATACCAGGAATATTGTGCCAGTCAGAGCCCAGTAACTGTGTGCCAGTCAGAACCCAGAAATAGTGTGCCACTCAGAGCCCATTAATATTGTGCCAGTCAGAGCCCAGGAATATTGTGCCTGTCAGAGCCCAGTAATAGTGTGCCAGTCAGATACCAGTAATATTGAGCCAATCAGAGTCCAGTAATATTGTGCAAGTCAGAGCCCAGTAATAGTGTGCCAGTCAGATACCAGTAATATTGTGCCACTCAGAGTCCAGTAATATTGTGCCAGTCAGAGTCCAGTAATAGTGTGCCAGTCAGAGCCAGTAATATTGTGCCAGTCAGAGCCCAGTAATATTGTGCCAGTCAGAACACAGTAATATTTTGCCAGTCAGATACCAGTAATATTGTGCCAGTCAGAGCCCAGGAATATTGTGCAAGTCAGATACCTGTAATATTATGCCAGCCAGAGCCCAGGAATATTGTGCCACTCAGAGCCCAGTAATATTGTGCCATTCAGATACCAGGAATATTGTGCCAGCAAGAGCCCAGGAATATTGTGCCATTCAGATACCAGGAATATTGTGCCAGTCAGAGCCCAGTAATAATGTTCCAGTCAGAGCCCAGTAATTTTGTGCCACTCAGAGCCCATTAATATTGTGCCATTCAGATACCAGTAATATTGTGCAAGAGAGAGCCCAGTAATATTGTGCCACTCAGAGCCCACTAATATTGTTCCAGTCAGAGCCCGTTAATAGTGTGATAGTCAGAACCCATTAATATTGTGCCACTCAGAGCCCAGTAATATTGTGCCATTCAGAGCCCATTAATATTGTGCCACTCAGAGCCCAGTAATATTGTGTCAGTCAGAGCCCAGTAATATTGTGCAAGTCGGATATCAGATATATTGTGCCATTCAGAGCCCATTAATAATGTGCCAGTCAGATACCAGTAATATTGTGCCAGTCAGAGCCCAAACATATTGTGCCACTCAGATCCCAGTATTTTTGTGCCAGTCAGATACCAGGACTATTGTGTGATCCAGATACCAGTAATATTGTGCCAGTCAGAGCCCAGTAATATTGTGCCAGTCAGATACCAGTAATATTGTGCCAGTCAGAGCCCAGCAATATTGTGCCACTCAGAGCCCATTAATATTGAACGAGTCAAAGCCCAGTAATATTGTGCGAGTCAGAGCCCAGTAATATTGTGCGAGTCAGAGCCCAGTAATATTATGCCATTCAGAGCCCAGCAATACTGTGCCACTCAGAGCCCAGTAATATTGTGCCACTCAGAGCCCAGGAATATTGTGCCAGTCAGAGCCCAGTAATATTGTGCCACTCAGAGCCCACTAATAGTGTGCCACTCAGAGCCCAGTAATATTGTGCCAGTCAAGAGCCCAGTAATATTGTGCCACTCAGAGCCCAGTAATATTGGGCCAGTCAGAGCCCAGTAATATTATGCCATTCAGAGCCCAGCAATACTGTGCCATTCAGTGCCCAGTAATATTGTGCCATTCAGATACCAGGAATATTATGCCATTCAGAGCCCAGTAATATTGTGCCAGTCAGATATCAGTAATATTGTTCCACTCAGAGCCCAGGAATACTGTGCCAGTCAGAGCCCAGTAATATTGTGCTACTCAGAGCCCAGTAATATTGTGCCACTCAGAGCCCAGTAATATTGTGCCACTCAGAGCCCAGGAATATTGTGCCAGTCAGAGCCCAGTAATATTGTGCCACTCAGAGCCCACTAATAGTGTGCCACTCAGAGCCCAGTAATATTGTGCCACTCAGAGCCCAGTAATATTGGGCCAGTCAGAGCCCAGTAATAGTGTGCCAGTCAGAGCCCATTAATATTGTGCCACTCAGAGCCCAGTAATATTGTACCAGTTAGAGCCCAGTAATATTTTGCCAGTCAGATACCAGTAATATTTTGCCAGTCAGATCCCAGTAATATTGTGCCAGTCAGAGCCCAGGAATATTGTGCTCGTCAGATACCAGTAATATTTTGCCAGTCAGAGCCCATGAATATTGTGCCACAGTATTGAGCCCAGTAATCTTGTGCCAATCAGATACCAGGAATATTGTGAAAGTCAGAGCCCAGTAATATTGTGCCACTCAGAGCCCAGTAATATTGTGCAAGTCAGAGCCCAGCAATATTGTCCCATTAAGATACCAGGAATATTGTGCCAGTCAGAGCCCAGCAATAGTGTGCCAGTCAGAACCCATTAATAGTGTGCCACTCAGAGCCCAGTAATAGTGTGCCAGTCAGAGCCCAGGAATATTGTGCCAGTCAGAGCCCAGTAATATTGTGCAGACAGAGCCCATTAATAGTGTGCCACTCAGAGCACAGTAATATTGTGCCAGTCAGAGCCCAGTAATATTGTGCCAGTCCAATATTAGTAATATTGTGCCAGTCAGAGCCCAGTAATATTGTGCCAGTCCAATATTAGTAATATTGTGCCAGTCAGAGCCCAGGAATATTGTGCCAGTCAGATACCAGTATTATTATGCCAGTCAGACACCATGAATATTGTGCCACTCAGAGTCCAGTAATATTGTGCCATTCAGAGCCCAGTAATAGTGTGCCAGTCAGATACAAGTAATAGTGTGCCAGTCAGAACCCAGTAATATTATGCTAGTCAGATACTAGGAATATTGTGCCAGTCAGAGCCCAGTAATATTGTGCCTGTTAGATCCCAGTAATATTGTGCCAGTCAGATACCAGGAATATTGTGCCAGTCAGAGCCCAGTAATAGTGTGCCAGTCAGAACCCAGTAATAGTGTGCCACTAAGAGCCCAGTAATATTGTGCCAGTCAGAGCCCAGTAATATTGTGCAAGTCAGAGACCAGGAATATTGTGCAATTCAGATATCAGGAATATTATGCCAGTCAGAGTCCAGTAATAGTGTGCCACTAAGAGCCCAGTAATATTGTGCCAGTCAGATACCAGGAACATTGTGCCAGTCAGAGCCCAGTAATAGTGTACCAGTCAGAGCCCAGTAATATTGTGCAAGTCAGAGCCCAGGAATATTGTCCCATTCAGATACCAGGAATATTGTGCCAGTCAGAGCCCAGCAATAGTGTGCCAGTCAGAACCCAGTAATAGTGTGCCACTCAGAGCCCAGTAATAGTGTGCCAGTCAGAACCCAGGAATATTGTGCCGGTCAGAGCCCAGTAATAGTCTGCCAGTCAGATACCAGTAATATTGTGCGACTCAGAGCCCAGTAATATTGCGCCAGTCAGAGCCCAGTAATAGTTTGCCAGTCAGAGCCCAGTAATATTGTGCCAGTCAGAGCCCAGTAATAGTGTGCCAGTCCAATATTAGTTATATTGAGCCAGTCAGAGCCCAGGAATATTGTGCCAGTCAGATACCAGTAACATTATGCCAGTCAGAGACCAGGAATATTGTGCCACTCAGAGCCCAGTAATAGTGTGCCACTCAGAGCCCATTAATATTGTGCCTGTGAGAACCCAGGAATATTGTGCCAGTCAGAGCCCAGTAATAGTGTGCCAGTCAGATACCAGTAATATTGTGCCACTCAGAGTCCATTAATATTGTGCCAGTCAGAGCCCAGTAATAGTGTGCCAGTCAGATACCAGTAATATTGTGCCACTCAGAGTCCAGTAATATTGTGCCAGTCAGATACCAGGAATATTGTGCCATTCAGAGCCCAGATATATTGTGCCAGTGAGATACCAGTAATATTGTGCCAGTCAGATACTAGTAATATTGTGCCACTCAGAGCCCAGTAATATTGTGCCAGTCAAATACCAGGAATATTGTGTCATTCAGAGCCCAGTAATAGTGTGTCAGTCAGAGCTCAGTAATATTGTGCAAGTCAGAGAACCAGTAATAGTGTGACAGTCAGAACCCAGTAATATTGTGCCAGTCAGATAGCAGGAATATTGTGCAATTCAGATACCAGGAATATTATGCCAGTCAGATGCCAGTAATATTAGGCCAGTCAGAGCACAGGAATATTGTGCCACTCAGAGTACAGTAATATTGTGCCATTAAGATACCAGGAATATTGTGCCAGTCAGAACCCAGTAATAGTGTGCATGTCAGTTACCAGTAATAGTGTGCCAGTCATAGCCCAGTAATATTGTGCAAGTCAGAGCCCAGGAATATTGTGCCATTCAGATACCAGGAATATTGTGCCAGTCAGAGCCCAGTAACTGTGTGCCAGTCAGAACCCAGTAATAGTGTGCCACTCAGAGCCCATTAATATTGTGCCAGTCAGAGCCCAGGAATATTGTGCCATTCAGATACCAGGAATATTGTGCCAGTCAGAGCCCAGTAACTGTGTGCCAGTCAGAACCCAGAAATAGTGTGCCACTCAGAGCCCATTAATATTGTGCAAGTCAGAGCCCAGGAATATTGTGCCTGTCAGAGCCCAGTAATAGTGTGCCAGTCAGATACCAGTAATATTGAGCCAATCAGAGTCCAGTAATATTGTGCAAGTCAGAGCCCAGTAATAGTGTGCCAGTCAGATACCAGTAATATTGTGCCACTCAGAGTCCAGTAATATTGTGCCAGTCAGAGTCCAGTAATAGTGTGCCAGTCAGAGCCAGTAATATTGTGCCAGTCAGAGCCCAGTAATAGTGTGCCAGTCAGAGCCCAGTAATATTGTGCCACTTAGAGCCCAGTAATATTGTGCCACTGATAGCCCGGTAATATTGTGCTAGTCAGAGCCCAGTAATATTGTGCCAGTCAGAGACAGTAATATTGTGCCACTGAGAGCCCAGTAATAGTGTGCCCGTCAGAGCCCAATAATATTGTGCCACTCATAGCCCAGTAATATTGTGCCAGTCAGAACACAGTAATATTTTGCCAGTCAGATACCAGTAATATTGTGCCAGTCAGAGCCCAGGAATATTGTGCCAGTCAGATACCTGTAATATTATGCCAGCCAGAGCCCAGGAATATTGTGCCACTCAGAGCCCAGTAATATTGTGCCATTCAGATACCAGGAATATTGTGCCAGCAAGAGCCCAGGAATATTGTGCCATTCAGATACCAGGAATATTGTGCCAGTCAGAGCCCAGTAATAATGTTCCAGTCAGAGCCCAGTAATTTTGTATCATTCAGATACCAGTAATACTGTGCCAGTCAGAGCCCAGTAACAGTGTGCCAGTCAGAGCCCAGTAATATTGTGCCACTCAGAGCCCATTAATATTGTGCCATTCAGATACCAGTAATATTGTGCCAGTGAGAGCCCAGTAATATTGTGCCACTCAGAGCCCACTAATATTGTTCCAGTCAGAGCCCGTTAATAGTGTGATAGTCAGAACCCATTAATATTGTGCCACTCAGAGCCCAGTAATATTGTGCCATTCAGAGCCCATTAATATTGTGCCACTCAGAGCCCAGTAATATTGTGTCAGTCAGAGCCCAGTAATATTGTGCAAGTCGGATATCAGTAATATTGTGCCATTCAGAGCCCAGTAATAATGTGCCAGTCAGATACCAGTAATATTGTGCCAGTCAGAGCCCAAACATATTGTCCCACTCAGAACCCAGTATTTTTGTGCCAGTCAAATACCAGGACTATTGTGTGATTCAGATACCAGTAATATTGTGCCAGTCAGAGCCCAGTAATATTGTGCCAGTCAGATACCAGTAATATTGTGCCAGTCAGAGCCCAGCAATATTGTGCCACTCAGAGCCCATTAATATTGAACGAGTCAAAGCCCAGTAATATTGTGCGAGTCAGAGCCCAGTAATATTGTGCGAGTCAGAGCCCAGTAATATTATGCCATTCAGAGCCCAGCAATACTGTGCCACTCAGAGCCCAGTAATATTGTGCCACTCAGAGCCCAGGAATATTGTGCCAGTCAGAGCCCAGTAATATTGTGCCACTCAGAGCCCACTAATAGTGTGCCACTCAGAGCCCAGTAATATTGTGCCAGTCAAGAGCCCAGTAATATTGTGCCACTCAGAGCCCACTAATATTGGGCCAGTCAGAGCCCAGTAATATTATGCCATTCAGAGCCCAGCAATACTGTGCCATTCAGAGCCCAGCAATATTGTGCCATTCAGATACCAGGAATATTATGCCATTCAGAGCCCAGTAATATTGTGCCAGTCAGATACCAGTAATATTGTTCCACTCAGAGCCCAGGAATACTGTGCCAGTCAGAGCCCAGTAATATTGTGCTACTCAGAGCCCAGTAATATTGTGCCACTCAGAGCCCAGTAATATTGTGCCACTCAGAGCCCAGGAATATTGTGCCAGTCAGAGCCCAGTAATATTGGGCCAGTCAGAGCCCAGTAATAGTGTGCCAGTCACAGCCCATTAATATTGTGCCACTCAGAGCCCAGTAATATTGTACCAGTTAGAGCCCAGTAATATTTTGCCAGTCAGATACCAGTAATATTTTGCCAGTCAGATCCCAGTAATATTGTGCCAGTCAGAGCCCAGGAATATTGTGCTCGTCAGATACCAGTAATATTTTGCCAGTCAGAGCCCATGAATATTGTGCCACAGTATTGAGCCCAGTAATCTTGTGCCAATCAGATACCAGGAATATTGTGAAAGTCAGAGCCCAGTAATATTGTGCCACTCAGAGCCCAGTAATATTGTGGCAGTCAGATACCAGTAATATTGTGCCACTCAGAGCCCAGTTTATTGTGCCAGTCAGATACCAGGAATATTGTGCCAGTCAGAGCCCAGAAATAGTGTGCCTGTCATATACCAGTAATATTATGCCAGTCAGAGCCCAGTAATATTGTGCCAGTCATAGTCCAGGAATATTGTGCCAGTCAGAGCCCAGTAATATTGGGCCAGTCCGAGACCAGTAATATTGTGCGATTCAGATACCAGGAATAGTGTGCCAGTCAGAGCCCAGTAATATTGTGCAAGTCAGAGCCCAGTAATATTGTGGCAGTCAGATACCAGTAATATTGTGCCACTCAGAGCCCAGTTTATTGTGCCAGTCAGATACCAGGAATATTGTGCCAGTCAGAGCCCAGAAATAGTGTGCCTGTCATATACCAGTAATATTATGCCAGTCAGAGCCCAGTAATATTGTGCCAGTCATAGTCCAGGAATATTGTGCCAGTCAGAGCCCAGTAATATTGGGCCAGTCCGAGACCAGTAATATTGTGCGATTCAGATACCAGGAATAGTGTGCCAGTCAGAGCCCAGTAATATTGTGCAAGTCAGAGCCCAGGAATATTGTGCCATTCAGATAACAGGAATATTGTGCCAGTCAGAGCCCAGTAATAGTGTGCCAGTCAGAACCCAGTAATAGTGTGCCATTAAAAACCCAGTAATATTATGCCAGTCAGATACCAGGAACATTGTGCCAGTCAGAGCCCAGTAATATTGTGCCAGTCTGAGCCCAGTAATATTGTGCAAGTCAGAGCCCAGGAATATTGTGCCATTCAGATATCAGAAATATTGTGCCAGTCAGAGCCAAGGAATATTATGCAAGTCAGATACCAGTAATATTATGCCAGTCAGAACCCAGTAATAGTGTGCCAGTCATATACCAGGAATATTGTGCCAGTCAGGGTCCAGTAATATTGTGCCAGTCAGAGACCAGGAATATTGTGCAATTCAGATACCAGGAATATTATGCCAGTCAGAGTCCAATAATAGTGTGCCAGTCAGAACCCAGTAATAGTGTGCCACTCAGAGCCCAGTAATATTGTGCCAGTCAGATACCAGGAACATTGTGCCAGTCAGAACCCATTAATAGTGTGCCAGTCAGAGCCCAGTAATATTGTGCAAGTCAGAGACCAGGAATATTGTGCAATTCAGATACCAGGAATATTATGCCAGTCAGAGTCCAATAATAGTGTGCCAGTCAGAAACCAGTAATATTGTGCCAGTCAGAGCCCAGGAATATTGTGCTCGTCAGATACCAGTAATATTTTGCCAGTCAGAGCCCATGAATATTGTGCCACAGTATTGAGCCCAGTAATCTTGTGCCAATCAGATACCAGGAATATTGTGAAAGTCAGAGCCCAGTAATATTGTGCCACTCAGAGCCCAGTAATATTGTGGCAGTCAGATACCAGTAATATTGTGCCACTCAGAGCCCAGTTTATTGTGCCAGTCAGATACCAGGAACATTGTGCCAGTCAGAACCCATTAATAGTGTGCCAGTCAGAGCCCAGTAATATTGTGCAAGTCAGAGACCAGGAATATTGTGCAATTCAGATACCAGGAATATTATGCCAGTCAGAGTCCAATAATAGTGTGCCAGTCAGAAACCAGTAATAGTGTGCCACTCAGAGCCCAGGAATATTGTGCCAGTTACATACCAGGAACATTGTGCCAGTCAGAGCCCAGTAATATTGTGCCAGTCAGAGCCCAGTAATATTGTGCAAGTCAGATACCAGTAATATTATGCCAGTCAGATACCAGTAATATTATGCCAGTCAGAACCCAGTAATAGTGTGCCAGTCATATACCAGGAATATTGTGCCAGTCAGAGCCCAGTAATATTGTGCCAGTCAGAGCCCAGTAATATTGTGCCAGTCCAATATTAGTAATATTGTGCCAGTCAGAGCCCAGGAATATTATGCAAGTCAGATACCAGTAATATTATGCCACTCAGAGCCCAGTAATATTGTGCCATTAAGATACCAGGAATATTGTGCCAGTCAGAACCCAGTAATATTGTGCCAGTCAGAGCCCAGTAATATTGTGCCAGTCCAATATTAGTAATATTGTGCCAGTCAGAGCCCAGGAATATTGTGCCAATCAGAGCCCAGTAATATTGTGGCACTCAGAGCCCAGTAATATTGTGACAGTAATATACCAGTAATATTGTATCTCTCAGAGCCCAGTAATATTGTGCAAGTCAGAGCCCAGGAATATTGTGCCATTCAGATAGAAACATAGAAACATAGAATGTGTCGGCAGATAAAAACCATACGGTCCATCTAGTCTGCCCAATTTTTTTTTTTTGAGTACTTTTATTAGTCCCCCGTTCCCGGTCTTATAGCTAGGATAGCCTTGTGTCTATCCCACGCATGCTTAAAATCCTTGACTGTGTTTACCTCTACCACTTCTGCTGGCAGGCTATTCCATACATCCACTACCCTCTCAGTAAAGTAATACTTCCTGATATTACTTTTAAATCGTTGCCCCTCTAATTTAAGACTATGTCCTCTAGTTGTGGTAGTTTTTCTTCTTTTAAATATACTCTCTTCCTTTACTGTGTTGATTCCCTTTATGTATTTAAATGTTTCTATCATATCCCCCCTGTTACGTCTTTCCTCCAAGCTATACATGTTAAGACGCTTTAACTTTGGATGTATCCCATCAGGTCCCATCGACTTATTTGTCTTTACTTTAGACAGCTGAAGTAAAACCTCTTCCTCTGTAAACTTACATGCATCAAAAGACTCATTAGTCTTTTTCCCTAAATGAGGTCCCTTACCCTCATTTTCATTTGTAAAAACTGAACAAAAATATTCATTAAGGCAGTCTGCTAAGCCTTTATCCTCTTCTACATAGCATCCTTCTTTTGTTTTTAATCTAACTAATCCTTGTTTTACTTTCCTTTTCTCATTTATGTATCTAAAAAATGTTTTATCCCCCTTTTTCACTGACTGGGCTATAGTCTCTTCTGTGTGTGCTTTGGAAGCTCTTATAGCTTGCTTTGCCTCTTTCTGCCTACTCTTATAGATCTTTCTATCTTCCTCACTCTGAGTATTTTTATAATTACTAAATGCTAGCTTTTTATTTTTTTACTATTTTAGCCACCTCTGCAAAGTACCACAGTGGTTTCTTCAATTTTTTGCTCTTACTGACAAGCCTTATGCAATTTTCTGTTGCCTTCAGTAGTGCAACTTTTAGATAATCCCATTTCTCCTGGACTCCATTTAAATTGCTCCAGTCTGATAATGACTCCTTTACACCTAATCTAATTTTAGAAAAGTCTGTTTTTCTAAAATCTAAAACTTTTGTTTTTGTGTGGTGTGACTGGGTCACTGTTCTTATATTAAACCACACTGTCTGGTGATCACTAGATCCTAAACTTTCACCTACAGTAATATCTGATAACAAATCTCCATTTGTGAACATTAAGTCTAGTATGGCCTGCTTTCGAGTTGGCTCCTCCACTACTTGTTTTAGAGATAATCCCAGTAGGGAGTTTAGGATATGCGTACTCCTGGCGCAAGTAGCTGTTTTGTATTTCCAGTTCACATCAGGAAGATTAAAGTCACCCATGATGATCACTTCTCCCTTCATTGTCATTTTAGCTATTTCCTCAACTAGTAGATTATCTAACTCCTCTATTTGTCCAGGGGGCCTATAAATCACACCTACCCGAGTTACCATATGATTACCAAATTCTAATGTAACCCAAACTGACTCTATGTTCGCCTCACTAACTTGTATTACGTTACATTTTAAGCTATCCCTCACATAGAGGGCCACCCCTCCGCCTTTTTTACCTTCTCTGTCTTTTCTATATAAAGAGTACCCTGGTATTGATATGCCCCAGTCATGTTTTTCATTATACCATGTCTCAGTAACAGATACCAGGAATATTGTGCCAGTCAGAGCCCAGTAATAGTGTGCCAGTTAGAACCCGAAATAGTGTGCCACTAAGAGCCCAGTAATATTATGCCAGTCAGATAAAGGGGAACATTGTGCCAGTCAGAGCCCAGTAATAGTTTGCCAGTCAGAGCACAGTAATTTTGTGCAAGTCAGAGCCCAGTAATAATGTGTCAGTCAGAACCCAGTAATAGTGTGCCACTCAGAGCCCAGTAATAGTGTGCCACTAAGAGCCCAGTAATATTGTGCCAGTCAGATACCAGGAATATTGTGTCACTCAGAGCAAAGTAATAGTGTGTCAGTCAGAACCCAGTAATAGTGTACCACTCAGAGCCCAGTAATAGTGTGCCAGTCAGATACCAGGAATATTGTGCCAGTCAGAGCCCAGTAATAGTGTGTCAGTCAGAACCCAGTAATAGTGTACCACTCAGAGCCCAGTAATAGTGTGCCACTCAGAGCCCAGTAATATTGTGCCAGTCAGATACCAGTAATAATGTGCCACTCAGAGCCCAGTTTATTGTGCCAGTCAGATACTAGGAATATTGTGCCAGTCAGAGCCCAGTAATAGTGTGTCAGTCAGATACCAGTAATATTGTGCCACTCAGAGTCCAGTAATATTGTGCCAGTCAGAGCCCAGTAATAGTGTGCCAGTCGGAGCCCAGTAATATTGTGCCAGTCAGAGCCCAGTAATAGTGTGTCAGTCAGAGCCCAGTAATATTATGCCACTGAGAGCCCAGTAATATTGTGCCAGTCAAAACCCAGTAATATATTGCCACTGAGAGCCCAGTAATATTGTGCCAGTCAGAGCCCAGTAATATTGTGGCACTCAGAGCCCAGTAATATTGCGCAAGTCAGATACCAGTAATAATGTGCCACTCAGAGCCCAGTTTATTGTGCCAGTCAGATACTTGGAATATTGTGCCAGTCAGAGCCCAGTAATATTGTGCACTCAGATACCAGGAATATTGTTCCAGTCAGAGCCCAGTAATAGTGTGCCAGTCATATACCAGTAATATTGTGCCACTCAGATACCAGGAATATTGTGCCAGTCAGAGACCAGTAATATTGTGCCACTCAGACCCCAGTAATATTGTGCCAGTCCAATATTAGTAATATTGTGCCAGTCAGAGACCAGTAATATTGTGCCTGTTAGATCCCAGTAATATTGTGCCAGTCAGATACCAGGAATATTGTGCCAGTCAGAACCCATTAATAGTGTGCCAGTCAGAGCCCAGTATTATTGTGCAAGTCAGAGCCCAGTATATAGTGCCATTCAGATACCAGGAATATTGTGCCAGTCAGAGCCCAGTAATAGTGTGCCAGTCAGAGCCCAGTAATAGTGTGCCAGTCTGAACCCAGTAATAGTGTGCCACTCAGAGCCCAGTAATATTGTGCCAGTCAGAGCCCAGTAATAGTGTACCAGTCAGAGCCCAGTAATATTGTGCAAGTCAGAGCCCAGGAATATTGTCCCATTCATATACCAGGAATATTGTGCCAGTCAGAGCCCAGCAATAGTGTGCCAGTCAGAACCCAGTAATAGAGTGCCAGTCAGAGCCCAGGACTATTGTGCCAGTCAGAGCCCAGTAATAGTCTGCCAGTCAGATACCAGTAATATTGTGCGACTCAGAGCCCATTAATATTGCGACAGTCAGAGCCCAGTAATAGTTTGCCAGCTAGAGCCCAGTAATATTGTGCCAGTCAGAGCCCATTAATAGTGTGCCAGTCAGAGCCCATTAATAGTGTGCCAGTCATAGCCCATTAATAGTGTGGCACTCAGAGCCCAGTAATATTGTGCCAGTCAAATATTAGTAATATTGTGCCAGTCAGAGCCCAGGAATATTGTGCCAGTCAGATACCAGTAATATTATGCCAGTCAGAGACCAGGAATATTGTGCCACTCAGAGCCCAGTAATATTGTGCCAGTCAGAGCCCAGGAATATTGTGCCAGTTAGAACCAAGTAATAGTGTGCCACTCAGAGCCCATTAATATTGTGCCAGTCAGAGCCCAGGAATATTGTGCCAGTCAGAGCCCAGTAATAGTGTGCCAGTCAGATACCAGTAATATTATGCCAGTCAGAGCCCAGGAATATTGTGCCACTCAGAGCCCAGTAATATTGTGCCAGTCAGAGCCCAGGAATATTGTGCCAGTCAGAACCCAGTAATAGTGTGCCATTCAGATACCAGGAATATTGTGCCAGTCCGAGCCCAGTAACAGTGTGCCAGTCAGAACCAAGTAATAGTGTGCCACTCAGAGCCCATTAATATAGTGCCAGTCAGAGCCAAGGAATATTGTGCCAGTCAGAGCCCAGTAATAGTGTGCCAGTCAGATACCAGTAATATTGTGCCACTCAGAGTCCAGTAATATTGTGCCAGTCAGAGCCCAGTAATAGTGTGCCAGTCAGATACCAGTAATATTGTGCCACTCAGAGACCAGTAATATTGTGCCAGTCAGAGCCCAGTAATAGTGTGCCAGTCAGAGCACAGTAATTGTGTGCCAGTCAGAGCCCAGTAATAGTGTGCCAGTCAGAGCCCAGTAATATTGTGCCACTGAGATCCCAGTAATATTGTGCCACTGAGAGCCCAGTAATATTGTGCCAGTCAGAGCCCAGTAATAGTGTGCCAGTCAGAGCCCATTAATAGTGTGCCACTCAAAGCCCAGTAATATTGTGCCAGTAAGAGCCCAGTAATATTGTGCCAGTCCAATATTAGTAATATTGTGCCAGTCAGAGCCCAGGAATATTGTGCCAGTCAGATACCAGTAATATTATGCCAGTCAGTCAGAGCCCAGGAATATTGTGCCACTCAGAGCCCAGTAATATTGTGCCATTAAGATACCAGTAATATTGTGCCACTCAGAGTCCAGTAATATTGTGCCAGTTAGAGCCCAGTAATAGTGTGCCAGTCAGAACCCAGTAATATTGTGCCACTCAGAGTCCAGTAATATTGTGCCAGTTAGAGCCCAGTAATAGTGTGCCAGTCGGAGCCCAGTAATATTGTGCCAGTCAGAGCCCAGTAATAGTGTGCCAGTCAGAGCCCAGTAATATTGTGCCACTAAGAGCCCAGTAATATTGTGCCAGTCAAAACCCAGTAATATTGTGCCACTGAGAGCCCAGTAATATTGTGCCAGTCAGAGCCCAGTAATATTGTGCCAGTCAGAGCCCAGTAATAGTGTGCCAGTCAGAGCCCAGTAATATTGTGCCAGTCAGAGCCCAGTAATATTGTGCTATTCTGATATCAGTAATATTGTGCCAATCAGAGCCCAGGAATATTGTGCCACTCAGAGCCCAGTAATATTGTGCCATTCAGATACCAGGAATATTGTGCCAGTCAGAACCCAGTAATAGTGTGCCAGTCAGAGCCCAGTAATATTATGCCAGTTAGATAAAGGGGAACATTGTGCCAGTCAGAGCCCAGTAATAGTTTGCCAGTCAGTGCACAGTAATTTTGTGCAAGTCAGAGCCCAGGAATATTGTGCCATTCAAATACCAGGAATATTGTGCCAGTCAGAGCCCAGTAATAGTGTGTCAGTCAGAACCCAGTAATATTGTGCCAGTCAGATACCAGGAATATTGTGTCACTCAGAGTCCAGTAATATTGTGCCAGTCAGAGCCCAGTAATAGTGTGTCAGTCAGATACCAGTAATATTGTGCAACTCAGAGTCCAGTAATATTGTGCCAGTCAGAGCCCAGTAATAGTGTGCCAGTCGGAGCCCAGTAATATTGTGCCAGTCAGAGCCCAGTAATAGTGTGTCAGTCAGAGCCCAGTAATATTATGCCACTGAGAGCCCAGTAATATTGTGCCAGTCAAAACCCAGTAATATATTGCCACTGAGAGCCCAGTAATATTGTGCCAGTCAGAGCCCAGTAATATTGTGACAGTCATATACCAGTAATATTGTGCAACTCAGAGCCCAGTAATATTGTGCAAGTCAGATACCAGTAATAATGTGCCACTCAGAGCCCAGTTTATTGTGCCAGTCAGATACTTGGAATATTGTTCCAGTCAGAGCCCAGTAATAGTGTGCCAGTCATATACCAGTAATATTGTGCCACTCAGAGTCCAGTAATATTGTGCCAGTCAGAGCCCAGTAATAGTGTGCCAGTCGGAGCCCAGTAATATTGTGCCAGTCCAATTTTAGTAATATTGTGCCAGTCGGAGCCCAGTAATATTGTGCCAGTCCAATATTAGTAATATTGTGCCAGTCAGAGCCCAGGAATATTGTGCCATTCAGATACCAGGAATATTGTGCCAGTCAGAGACCAGTAATATTGTGCCACTCAGACCCCAGTAATATTGTGCCAGTCCAATATTAGTAATATTGTGCCAGTCAGAGACCAGTAATATTGTGCCTGTTTGATCCCAGTAATATTGTGCCAGTCAGATACCAGGAATATTGTCCAGTAATATTGTGCCACTCAGAGTCCAGTAATATTGTGCAAGTCAGAGCCAGTCAGATAAAGGGGAACATTGTGCCAGTCAGAGCCCAGTAATAGTTTGCCAGTCAGAGCACAGTAATATTGTGCCAGTCAGATACCAGGAATATTGTGCCA
Organism: Pelodytes ibericus; assembly: GCA_036172795.1. Classification (NCBI taxonomy): domain Eukaryota; kingdom Metazoa; phylum Chordata; class Amphibia; order Anura; family Pelodytidae; genus Pelodytes; species Pelodytes ibericus. The sequence goes on along the minus strand of CM069859.1, from coordinate 144,591,766 downwards.
GTCAGATACCAGGAATATTGTGCCAGTCAGAGCCCAGTAATATTGTGCCAGTCAGAGCCCAGTAATAGTGTACCAGTCAGAGCCCAGTAATATTGTGCAAGTCAGAGCCCAGGAATATTGTCCCATTCATATACCAGGAATATTGTGCCAGTCAGAGCCCAGCAATAGTGTGCCAGTCAGAACCCAGTAATAGAGTGCCAGTCAGAGCCCAGGACTATTGTGCCAGTCAGAGCCCAGTAATAGTCTGCCAGTCAGATACCAGTAATATTGTGCGACTCAGAGCCCAGTAATATTGCGACAGTCAGAGCCCAGTAATAGTTTGCCAGCCAGAGCCCAGTAATATTGTGCCAGTCAGAGCCCATTAATAGTGTGCCACTCAGAGCCCAGTAATATTGTGCCAGTCAGAGCCCAGTAATATTGTGCCAGTCAAATATTAGTAATATTGTGCCAGTCAGAGCCCAGGAATATTGTGCCAGTCAGAGACCAGGAATATTGTGCCACTCAGAGCCCAGTAATATTGTGCCAGTCAGAGCCCAGGAATATTGTGCCAGTCAGAGCCCAGGAATATTGTGCCAGTCAGATACCAGTAATATTGTGCCACTCAGAGTCCAGTAATATTGTGCCAGTCAGAGCCCAGGAATATTGTGCCAGTCAGAGCCCAGTAATAGTGTGCCAGTCAGATACCAGTAATATTGTGCCACTCAGAGTCCAGTAATATTGTGCCACTCAGAGTCCAGTAATATTGTGCAAGTCAGAGCCAGTCAGATAAAGGGGAACATTGTGCCAGTCAGAGCCCAGTAATAGTTTGCCAGTCAGAGCACAGTAATATTGTGCCAGTCAGATACCAGGAATATTGTGCCAGTCAGATACCAGGAATATTGTGCCAGTCAGAGCCCAGTAATATTATGCCAGTCAGATACCAGTCAGATACCAGGAATATTGTAACGTCACATCCGGTTGCTGTAATTCTTTTTTTCCGACAGTCGCATCCAGTGGATGCGGTTGCCAGAAAAAAAAGGTAAGCAGCGCGGTGCGGGGGGTGCCGGCAGCACCAGTGTCACCCCTTGCTGGAGGTTTCACCCGGTGCGGTCCGCACCCCCCTCGGGACGCCACTATCTTATTTTTTTTTTCATTTCAAATTATAGATCAGGGTGGTGCAGTAGACATTGCTTACATAGATTTCAGTAAATCTTTTGACACTGTCGAACATAGAAGGCTTATCAATAAACTGCAATCTTTACGTTTGGATTTCAGTATTGTTGAATGGATTAGACAATGGCTGAGTGACAGGCAACAGAGCGTTGTAGTCAATGGAGTATATTCGATGCAAGGTCTTGTTACTAGTGGGGTACCTCAGGGATCTTTACTTGGACCTATTCTCTTTAATATTTTTATTAGTGATATTGCAGAAAGTCTTGTTAGCAACGTATATCTTTTTGCTGATGATACAAAGATTTGCAGCAGGGTTGATGTTCATGGAGGGATAAGCCAAATGGCAAATGATTCAGCTAAATTAGAAAAATGGTAAGAGCTGTGGCAATTGACATTTAATGTGGACAAGTGCAAGATTATGCACCCTGGGTGTAAAAACCCAAAAGCATATTTGGTACACTCCCAACCTCAACATCTGAGGAAAGGGATTTAGGAGTAATAATTTCAGAGGACTTAAAGGTAGGTAGGTAATGCAACAGAGCAGCAGGAAATGCTAGCAGAATGCTTGGTTGCATAGGGAGAGGTATTAGCAGTAGAAAGAGGGAAGTGCTCATGACATTGTACAGAGCATTGGTGAGACCTCACTTGGAGTAATGTACGCAGTATTGGAGACGTATCTCCAGAAAGATATTGATACTTTGGAGAGAGTTCAGAGAAGGGCTACTAAACTGGTTCATGGGTTGAAGGATACAACTTACCAGGAAATATTAAAATATCTTAACATGGGGGCGGAGCTAACGAAGGAAGAAGGCAGACGTGTACCTGAAAACAACAAAATATTTATGGCTTCTCCAGCTAAAGTAGTTAAACAATTGTGGCACCAGACTCCAGACAACATGGGGCGAAAGAATAGACAGAGGGATCAAGTGAATAGGGCGAATACCCGAGTTATTGGATCCATACTGCAAACTGAGATGGCAGCTGTCCGTAAAAAAATGTCCTCACTGGATACTAAAATTGTGTCCTTGGAAAAAGCGCACAAAAATTCAACTCAGGAAAATGCTGAAACAAAGCAGCAGGTGAATGTGCTGACTCTGCATGTTAAAGAACACCATAAACGGATTCTCACTCATGACCTGAAAGAGAGAAGTGCCACCATACGGGTAAGAGGTGTCCCGGAGGCATTAGGGCCCACCACTCCCTGTACCTACCTTATTGGATTTTTAAAGCACTTACGCCCAGAGCCTAACGCCACTGAACAAAACCCTCAAGATTGTTTTCGGGTACGAAAAGCATGCAAAGCCCCATCTTCTGCCCCTATAGTAAAGGTGATGCTGAGCATTCGGAACCTCCCAAGCATTGAACACGCTGGAAGCCAGCTTCAAATATATGAGGATCTTCCACCTGAAGTGCTAGTATGGAGGCGCATGATGTCAAAACTCATGTACCATCTACGTGCATTAGATGTGAAATACCACTGGATTTCCCCTACTTCGCTATCGGTTTCCAGGGATAATAAGCTACTGATGATAGAGGACCCATCTGAAATTGATGCTTTCCTGTTGTCTCTTGGATTACCTTCTTTAGAACCTTGCCAGGAAAATGCTGGGAGCCCAGAGGACTCAGCTCCTAATGGTGTGGAAATGTTAAGACGCTGGTTTTCATGCAATTTTTCATATGCCCAGTTTGGTGCGTCTGCCTCAAAATTTCACGCTGAAGATTATTGCTATAATTCTGAACTGCTATTTTGTGTGTTTTTTCAAAATCTACAGTATATGTCCTCCCCCCCCCCCCCCCCCCCCGGGGCACCGTCACCTCCCCCTGCGGGATAATGACTTACCGTGGCCACAAAAGTTGGTTCCACAAGCCCTCTCTTTTTTGACAGAACGCTTTTTTCCTGTCGGTATTCCCACTCTAGGGGTACTCTGCTCCCCTCCTGCCCTCTTTTCCATGGCTGTTCTTATCCCCTTTCCTTTTCCCTATTCATTCTTGTTTATTATCTTTCTATTTCTCCTACTCCAGTCGCTGTCTGTTTTTTTTTTTTCTTATTCCTTCTTCTAAACTCACCACAGTGCTAAGAACTATTGCTAATGTTGAAGTTTGAAGAGTTTATTACTGTTCAGCTACTCAGCTATTCATAATAGTTAAGTCTAATATTATGGTTAGGCCTACTAATTGTACTATTTTTCACTGCATTTAACTGATATTTTTCTAATGTATTTACTGGTTGGTATTTACTGTGAAACAGTTTATTTGGATAAATGGCTCTATCATATGCACAACCATTGTTCTTTTGTTGGTCATATTTGCTGAGATTTCCTTTTATGGCGGCAATTACCTACCAGATTAACAACTCATATTACTTAAGATTCTGCATGTTCTTTTAATTTCGTATACTACGTTTAACAAAAAAGAAAATATTGCATACTTGTATTACCTGATCAATATTATCACACACTGTTTCTTATGTATTTTTCCATACTATGAATGTCATTTAAGTGATGCAATAAAGCCATTAATTAAAAAAAAAAAAAACATCTTAACATGTATAGCTTGGAGGAAAGACATAACAGGGGGGATTTGATTTGAAACATTTACATACATAAAGGGAATCAACACAGCACAATTTTTTTTTTTTATATTTATTTTTATTCAGTATATATATTTTTATTCAGTATACATTTGTAGTTTATGATAAATTGCCCTCTTTTTGTCGCCTGTTCAAATATGTATAAATATATATATATATATATATATATATATATATATATATATATATATTTTTTTTTTTTTGTTATGTGTGATTTAATAATTGTTTTTATATTTATGCTGCTTTTTTCCCCTGGTGCGTATGAACGTTATTGACAATTGGGAATGGACATGCATTGCTATAGCAACCTATCAGTGGGAATGGTATAAGATCTTCAACGTCTCGTGTAGACGTCACTGCCTTGAAGAAGCCTGTCGCAATAGTTTGGTGACGCTATATGAGACTTGTACCAGGAAGCTCGCTTCTGTGATCGGATCTCGTTCACCTGCTGTCTGAAAGCCCCAATCTGCCTAGAGATCGACGAATGATTTGACTACACAGGACTCTTTAGCGCAAAGACTGGTGACGATTCCGTTGTTGTTTTTAATCTTTTTCTATGTAAGCCTCAGGTTTGGAGGGATATTAAATATTTTGCTCATATTTGTACTACATCTGGCTATTCTTATTTTCCCGATTGCCGTTTGTTTGATACCATCGATTGGAGCTCTGGGATATCTGCTGACCATCACTTCCACTGCACTTTATCTGCATGCTGCTATGGATGCACTACGTTCACACTCAGAGCCAGTTTGTAGGCTCTGCACTTTGTGAGTAAATTTCTATTGGGGGTTAATATATCTCATCCATTTTTTCTGTGCTACACATTGTGTTCTGTTTTTTTTTTTTAATCTATTTACATGTACTCCTGCTGAGATATATTCTGTTTAAGATAAGTATATTTTTAGATTTGCCCAACTCTTTATTTGTTTGTTTTTCACCATTTGCTGTGTGTGTTTTGTAGGAGCCACACCAGTGTTTGCTGCACTGGTTATTACTGTTGTATTGTTGGCTTGATTAGCGCCAATCACTTTTGCACTATTGTATTCAACAATTTAAAAGTAATATCAGGAAGTATTACTTTACTGAGAGGGTAGTGGATTTATTGCAGCGGAAGTGGTAAAGATAAACACAGTCAAGGATTTTAAGCATGTGTGGGATAGGCACAAGGCTATCCTAGCTATAAGATAGGGAACTGGGGACCAATTCAATTATTTAGAAAATTGGGCAGACTAAATGGGCCAGATGATTCTTATCTGCAGACACATTCTATTTTTCTATCATCCACGTTGCACACCCACGACATGCCCCATCACCCAATTACATGCCCCATCACCCACACTGCCACACATTAAATGCCCAATCACCTTTGCACCTCACCTTTGCACCTCACTAACATGGTGTGCCTATTAGGCAGCAATACGGGGACATCTGATAAATTTAGTGTCAATTGCACAAAAAAAATGTTGGCCGCAATGGCAGAATTATATATAGAATTAGATGCCTTAATAAAACAAAATAGGGAAAACCCATCATTGATAGCGACCCAAAGAATATCAGAATGTAAACAACTATTAACAAAATGTCCATTCAAAAAGCAAATACAGCTTTGGAATACCTAAAGATAAATTGGTACTACCTAGGCAACAAGGCCCAGAGAGCACTGATCAATAGATTAAAACAGGAGAAGAAGGACAGGATTATCCCCAAATTCAAAGAAGGTCACAATACAATATTAAAACCTGAGAAAATAGGGGAATTATTTAAAAAATTCTACCACTCACTATATAATCTACCTACATAATCTAACCTACCCAATATCCGGCAACACCTAGAACAACTGGACCTAAAATAAAACAAGAACAACGGAATACGATGAACCAGCCAATAATGGAAAAAGAGGTACTTACTACAATAGATAAGCAGCTAAAGTTGAATAAATCTCCGGGCCCAGGCGGGTATAACAATAAGTTCTATAAACTGATGAAAAATATTATTAAGAAGGACCTAACGTGCTTTTATTAACTTTATAGGAATAAGAGAAATCCCCCAGGAGTTAACACAAGCACACATAATCCACGATAATGAAACAAAGAAAAGAGCCTGAGAAAGTACAAAACTATAGACTGATAGCACTCATGAATATTAAACTTTATTTCTCTATTCTGACAGAAAGATTAAAAGTAGTTATTCCAGAGTTTAAAAGATATAAAAGATGAACTGGCTCATGTTGACCTTCCTGATGAATTTGATTCTTTTGTGCAGCTGGCTATCCGTATAGATCGAAGCTCTCAGAAAGAAGATTGGAAAGACAGGGCTCTTTTAGATCAAGTGCTAGTCCTGCATTCCATTCAAGAATTTCTGCTCAACACCCTCAATTATCTGTAGACTCTGAACCAAAGCTATGCAGGTTGATCTAATAAGAGGGCCACTGTCTACTGAAGAAAAACAGTAAGCTATAACAATAGCTATGACTGCTGAAGGTGCAGATCCAACACCAACCCCAGACTTCAGACCAGCTGGATTCTGTCACACAACCCTTATTTTCTCTGGCACAAGGTGAAGAAGGTATGATGACTCAGCATCCTCATCTAGTGGTGACCATCACCTTGCAATATGGTGGCATGGTGGTAGAAACATTTAAACTTCAGCAATGATAGACTCCAGAGCAGGAGGCAACTTCATGGACATTAAATTTGCTGCAGGAAATGAAATTGAGTCTAAATTTAAACCTTCACCTGTATTAATGGAAACAGTGGATGGTTCTCCACTTACATCAGGACCAGGTACACATGAGACTTTACCCTTTGAATTGGTTCTGGAAGTAAATCACCATGAGACCATCTCTTTTTAACTAATTTCCTCAACACAGTTTCCAGTGATTTTGGGTATATGCTGGCTTGCTGTGCATAACCCACAGATTGACTGGAAGACTAAAGCCTTGTCATTCCCTTCAGAACACTGCTTGCTTTACTGTCAACCTTCTAATGCAACCCCTGCATTTACAGCAATTAATGAACTTGTTGCTACAGATCTTGCCCAGCTTCCTCCACAGTATCATAATTTTGCAGATGTCTGTGACAATAAGAATGCTGATCAACTTCCACCTCACAGGCCCTATGATTGCCCCACAGAACTGCTACCTGGAGCTGCTATCCCATTTAGCCGTATATACTCTCTCTCTGAGACAAAAGGATATATGTTCGGGCTCAACAGCGCTGGAGATATTTAGGATGTACTTGGTCCTCTGATATCAGCTCCGGTGCCTCTACTGGTGCCTGGTCTGCACCATGCGTACTTGAAGCTTAGCGAAATAAATGTAGAAAACGGCACTCAAGGAGTTAATTCGTATAGTTGAAAAAATATAGATGATTTAATGTCCATAAGTGAAAAACAGCACAGCAAAAATAAAGGCAGAAAGTGGCAAATAGAAAGTATTTACACCGCTTGACGCGTTTCGTGCTATAAGTGCTTAATCATAAGCTAGCTTTGTGATATATACCAGGGTTTTAAATATGGTGACAAAAAACGAACCTCTCTGAACCTGAATTGAAAGTACTCCGGGAATATCTACAAGAAAATCTTGCTAAAGGCTTTATTCGACCATCAACTTCCCCAGCAGGTGCTCCTTTATTTATTTTTTAGAAAAGAAAGATGGCAGTCTACGGCCTTGCATTGATTACAGAGAAATAAATGATATCACTGTTAAAAGAAAACGCTATCCCTTACCTCTTATTCCTGAACTTCTGGAAACACTACGTTCAGCTAAAATGTTTAGGAAACTTGATTTACGTGGTGCCTATAACCTGGTTCTCATGAGATCTGGTGATGAGTGGAAAACGGCTTTCCGAACCAGGTATGGACATTATGAATATCTAGTGATGCCGTTTGGGTTTTGTAATGCCCCTGCAACCTTTCAACATATAATCAATGATGTATTACGTTACCTCCTGGATCAGTTTGTTGTAGCATACTTAGATGATATCCTGATATTTTCTGATAATATTGAAGATCACAGAAAACTGGTCTGCATTGTTCTTGAATGCATCCGTGCCAACCAACTCTATTTCAAATTAGAAAAATGTGAGTTTGAACAAACCGAGATTAATTTCCTTGGCTATATAATAACTCCAGAAGGTTTAAGCATGGATGCAAGTAAAATACAAGCTGTATTGGACTGGCCCATCCCCAAGAATGAAAAAGATATTCAGACATTAGTGGGGTTTGCTAATTTTTACAGGCACTCACTCTCTTGAGTAATTGCACCAATCACTGAACTCACCCATAAAGGGACCACTTTCAAGTGGACAGACAAGGCTGATGCTGCATTTTCAAGATTAAAGCTGTCTACATCTGCCCCAATTCTGGTACACCCTCAGCCAGAACTGCCATTCACTATAGAGGTAGATGCCTCTGATTCTGCTGTTGGGGTTATACTTTCTCAACGGACAGGACCTAAGATGATGTAACATCTATATAATCTACATACATAATCTAATCTACCCAATATACGGCAACACCTAGAACAACTGGACCTAAAATAAAACAAGAACATCTAATTACGATGAACCAGCCAATAATGGAAAAAGAGGTACTTACTACAAGAGATAAGCAGCTAAAGTTGAATAAATCTCTGGGCCCAGGCGGGTATAACAATACGTTCTATAAACTGATGAAAAATAATATTAAGAAGGACCTAACATGTAACATCATCTTAGGTCCTGTCTGCTTTCTAATCACACCAGATGTCACCCGCTGAAAGAAACTATTACATAGGGAATAAAGAACTCTTGGCTATAAAATCTGCCTTCAAAGAATGGAGACATCTCTTGGAGGGGGCCACCCATCCAATTACTGTGCTCACAGATCACAAAAACTTGGAATGTGTCCGATTAGCTGAGAGACTGTCAGCCAGAAAAGCCTGTTGGGCCCTATTTTTCTCCAGGTTTAATTTTCTGATGTCATAAAGGCCTGGCTCCAGAAATGGCAAAGCTGATGCCTTGTCCAGGATATCTGATCCTCTCAACATTAAAGAAGTAGTAACTTCCAGCTTACCAGAGATTAGATTTTTAGCTGTTACCATTCCTTCTGCCTTAATGCCTCACATTAAAAAGGTTTATGCTGCAGATCCAGTTTTTAGTTTTGGGAGCCAGTGGAGAATGTTCATGCCCCACATCTAATTATGGCTTTTCACCCTGATAAACCAGGAAAAAGGGCATCCAGAGGCCACTCCTGTAGAGGAGGAGGTGATATCAGGAACTGACAGTGGCAGGACTTGAACCCAGACTTCCATGTTCCTGACTCTCTTCTTTACCAGTACACCAGCCTGTCTTTTATATTTTAGCCTCAGTTCAAGTAACAATGTATATACAAAGCCTTGTTATAATTGTCAACTCCCCACAGCTGTGTCTTGTCATGTAACATAGTAACATAGTAATTTAGGTTGAAAAAAGACACAAGTCCATCAAGTTCAACCCTTCTACCTATCATTCCAGATTTTTGATCCAAAAGAAGGCAATGTGCTAATTCTCTGCCTATAAAAGCCACTTCCTGTCACTTTTCTTCCTTTGCCAGATTATTGTGGTTCCTGCCTGCATCGTAATCAAGCTTTCTACTGATCTCTATTTACCTGTTACCGATTTGGACTATCTGACTACTCTGATTTCTCCTACCTACTGACCTCAGCTTGCCTGACTACACTTCTACTCTTTGTTCCAGCCTCTTAGCTCTGCTTAAGACCAGATTGTCACTCAAAGCTTAGGGGCTCAACCACCTGGGTAACGAGTGGTTGGTTCTAGCAGAAGACCTTGCTGAACTGGCTGCTGGACTCCAAAACCTGCTAATATCAGTATCATTACAGTTACTATATAAGAGACTCACAGCTAGAGTAATTGGCACCAGCTTTAGATCTGCCTGGTTTGAGATCAATAAAAGGGTTAGACAGGGGTCCCTCTCTCGCCGTTACTCTACCCATTGAAGATCGAGACTTTAGTACTTTTAATTAGTAAAGATCAAGAAATTGAGGGGTGTAGAACCTTGTTAGGCAGTGCTAAGATCATACCTGAACATAAGTTTTATCCTGCTCGCTGTCCCCAAGTCGCTTCCTGAAGAGATGGAATCTGTGTCCTGGGTAGCCCCTAAATCTTGGGAGCAAGATGACCCCTTTGCATCTTTGCGGAAAGTGGGTCATGATTCCACTCTGCTCCTCATCTGCATCACTGTGTTTTTGTCTTACCTGAGGCTGGGCAATATTCAAGCTTCTTTCTCTATCTACGTCAGGTGATCAAATTCACTTCAGAAACAGTGGCTGCCTTTATTGGTGTGGTTGGAATATTATCTATCTTGGCTCAGACAGTAGTTTTGGGAGTTCTTTGCTGACAATGTCATCTTGACCCTAACAAACCCAGCTACCTCGCTGGAAAATAATTAAATTAGTAGAACAATATTCCTTACATGCGAACTACCGATTGAATGTAGAGAAGTTGTGGCTTTGGGGTGCAATATTTCTAGCAGTAAGAAAGAATTATTGCAGAAGAAGTTTAGATTCAGGTGGGCAAAACAACATATTGACAACCTAGGTATAAAAATAAGTGACGATCCTAAAGAGTTGATACTCTTACTCAAACTAATAAACAGCTAAACAATTGGAAACTATTAGGGCTATCGTGGTGGGGTTGGATAAATCTTAAAATAAAAGCATATGTCCTTCCCAGGTGGACATATGTATTCAATATGATCCCCTTGGCCCTGAAAGTTAGTTAGATATGGTATAATCCTCAATATCTAGGTTTAAATGGCTTGTGGCACCTAATATAAGAGAATACCACACGGTATGTAAATTAGCACAGGCATTACTGTCCCAGAAGGAGGAGGCGAAACAAGAAATATGGTATATAATAGAACAAGATCTCCTAGGGATAAAAGAGGTAGGGACAATATTTTGTATTTTTTTATATTTTGTATTTATATTCTCTCAGGGATAGTCATCCCAAAGATATTAAAGCTAAAAGTCTAGTTATAGGTAATCTGATAAAGAGGTGGAACAAACTGTAAAAAAATGAATTCCGGCTGTACCATTGAATATATTGACTATTAATATCCCTGAAATGAATATATCTAGATGGATAGATTTCAGCTTACATACTATTTCAAATCTTTACGAAGAAAAAAAAAAGAGTTAAACCGTTCAAACAAATAGTAACAGAAACATGGTTGCCAAGTAAAGAAATATTCACATTCCTGCGGATAAAACACAAAAAACCTTTAAAAAAAATCTATCACAAAATGCCTGGAGTTATATAGAAGTGCCAATAATAATACAGTTATCCCAAGTATTGGAAAATGGGAGAGGGACTTAGATATTAAAATATCCCACTTAGAATGGAATAAGTCGCTAAGGGTAACTCGGAAAGCGGTTCATTGCCTCAAGCAGGCCGAATTACAATACAAACTTATGAATCGGTGCTACTTTGTACTGAGTCTTCTAGCTAGAATGTGTCCTTATAGAACAGACAAGTGCTGGTACTGCGAGAGTCTTAAAGGAGACCTATTACATATCTGGTGGCTTTGCAGTCCTGTTTAAAATTTTTGGAGGATGATTATTGCTAAAAACAAGAAGTTAATAGGCATACAAATTCCATGCACACCAGAATGCTGCCTGCTCCATCTGTTTGACCATCTGGGAGAAAGAGACACTCATGAATGTATTATTCATGTTCTTATTGCAACTAACCATGCAATTGCTAGCAATTGGAAATTAATGTTGTCCTCTACCTGGCCAATAGTAGAGAACAACTTGAAACACCATTTAAAAATGTAAAGGGGTATAGCTTGCTATAATAATACCTGCCTAAAGGCTTGGAGAAAATGGGACTCCCTGTTGAAAAATCCTGATTCTGTCAGACTGGAAAACAATGGAAAAGAAAAAGTAGTCCTGCTTGATCTCCTCCCAACAAATATTTGTTGTCTGTAATATCTGGCTGTGTTATATGTCTTTTAAGTTAAATTAGTAGGTATACTTGGCTAAAGGAGAAAAAAGTAACCATTCAAAGGTGCACATATTTCTGTGTAAAAGTTACAGGGTGGAGTGGGTATCTGTGAAGATTTTGGCTATGTTTAACCATATGTATAAGTTAATATATGTCTATTTTTACTATGCTAAAACAAATTATATATACTTTTTTTAAAAATGCTGATCCCCACTAGTCTGTATTTAAGGTTGAGGAGAAACTGTTTCTTGGACAAAAAAAGTATAATACAAGCCAAGTGGGCGTACAAATGGATGCGTCTTACTGTTTGAATAACACCAGAAGGAATACTCTCATAAAAACCAGTGCATAGGGACCTATGATAGTGGTTGGGAAAAAATGGTTTATACTAATCAAAGAAGAGGAAATGTCAAAAGACAAAGGGAGGCCCTGCGCATATACAAAATGAAGGGGTTCTATTTGCCCCCTGGACAAATAGAAGAGTTAGATAATCTACTAGTTGAGGAAATAGCTAAAATCACATTGAAGAGGGAAGGTATCATATTTACATAGTTATATAGTAGTTTAGGTTGAAAAACCCCTTTTCCTATCCCATGTTAACCATCGTTGATCGAAAAGAAGGCAAATAAAAACCCCTTCAGCAATTTAGAATTCTACTTTCAGTGGGGAAAAAAAATCCTTCTTCACACCAAATGGCAATCAGATTTCTCTTGGATCAACAAGCAAGAAATAAATATTAATGCCTATACTAACATGCAAAGCCCTTTATGCTCCGGCTCCTTAAAAAAGTATCCAGGCTGCTCTTAAAAGCATCTAACGTATTTGCTTGAACCACTTCTTCAGGCAGTGAATTCCATATCTTGCATGTCCTTACTGTAAAAAAAAACTTCCACTGTCGTAAACTAAATCTCCTTTCTTCAAATCTTAGCGGGTGACCTATGTTCCTTTGTACTTTTCTGTTAACAAACAGGTCTTTAGAAAGCCCTTTTTATGGGCACTGTACATATTTATCTAACATTCTCTAAGCTACAGCTTCTCTAGTGTGTACAAATTTAACTTTTCAAACCTTTTTTCATAACTAAAACTTTCCATTCCCCTGATTAGTTTTGTAGCCCTACTCTGCAATTTCTCTAGTTCCATAATGTCTTTTTTTTTTTTTAAAGGCACCCAGAATTGAACTGCATATTCAAGGTGAGGTCTTACCATGGACCTATCAAGAGGCAGAATAATATCTTCCTCTCGTGAGTTAGTACCCCTTTTAATACACCCCAATATCTTATTGGCCTTTGCAGCTGCCAGCTGACACTGGCACTACTGCTAAGTCTAATGGGTGACTTTAATCCTCCTGATGTGAGCTGGAAAAAGAAAATAGCTGCTTGTGCCTGGAGTACACATATTCTAAATTCCGTACTGGGTTTATCTCTAAAACATGTAGTTGAGGAGCCAACTTGAAAGGAGGACATATTAGATCTAGTGTTCACAAACGGAGATTGGTATCAGATTTACTTTAGGTGAAATTTTAGGATCAAGTGATGACCTGTCAGAGTGGTTTAACCCCTTCATGACCTTATGACTAGTCAACTCGTGATGTAGTTAAGCTGCCGAATGTAACAGGTGCAGGACTATGTCTCACACTTGAGACAAAGATCCTGGACATGATTGGCGCCATTCCAGGCATGTGATCACATGCAAATTAGATGGAAAAGTCAATGTGTTCATGTGACAGGCAAGTATGAAAGAAAAACTTTCCTGTAAATAAATAAGTTAAACCTTCCCTTCTTGATCTATATAATTTATATTATTTAATATATTAATTTAACTACAATCAACCCCTGCATGCCTGTGCTGTGGTTCGTATGGCTCTGACTAGTAACACTGGTCAGAGATTTTTTTCTGGGCCGGGGTTTGGGAAAGGATATTTAAATTTTTTCTTAGTTAGTTAGTTGGGATAAGTGGATTTGTGTTGTATGGTATCCATAGAAAGCTCCAACTGTCCTTTAAAAAACAACAAATAACGTGTATGGGTGCGTTAAATTACAGAGAGAAAAATAACGTTTCAACAACCACATACCAAAAATTGAAAAATTGCTACGGTCATGGATTGCTATGCTAATGGATAATCCCTGTTCACACAATGGAGTACAGCAAGTGACTAAATGAAACAAAACTTTATATCCTCAGTGTCTATATAATCGGTGCTGCCGCACCTGCAGTCAACATGCAGAGTAATCAATGGGGACCAGGGCTGGATTGGCCTACCGGGATACCGGGAAAATGCCCGGTAGGCCACCTGCCCTGGGGCTGCTGTTCAGTCGTGGTGGTCGCTTTAATAGATTTGGCCGTGCAGGCTGCTTTAATAGATTCGGCTGCACAGATTGCTTTAATAGATTTCAATAGATTCGGCCGCACAGGTTGCTTTAATAGATTCGACCAAGCAGGCTGCTTTAATAGATTCGGCCATGCAGACTGCTTTAATAGCTTCAGCAGCGCTGGCCGCCTTAATAGATTCGGCTGCATAGAGGTCCACGAGATCATATCGCAACAGGTCATATCCGGCACTTTTTCCTCCAGCGGACCAACAGAGTAAAAGTAAGGAATTGATAACAACAAGCCAAAAAGAGATTGCCCATATATGAAAAAAATCTGAGAAATAAAACTATGGGAAATAGTAAAATTTGCATATAGCAGTCACACTGCAGGTGGTTGGAACATTAATATTTCTAGCCACAAATCAACCAATGTATTAATTTTATTGTGATAACATTGAATGCATGGTATTCTGTGAGGAAATCTGAATAATTCAGTATTTGATGAATTTGCACAACACAAACAAATGATATTACTCTCTCTTGCACTCTTGCACTTTCACTAGTACTCATAAGTTAGGGTTATGAATTAGGGTTACAGTTAATAATTTAGGTCATATGGGATGTTAAGGTTAGGGTTATGCATTATGGTTAATGGGGAAATTAGGGTTAGGCTAATCATAATGCCTAATGTTCCCCATTACTTTGAGCAGCAGGGCTGAAGGGTTGTATAGCACCCCCCTGGGATCCAGAATGTGGCAGAGTGTGGTGGGAGTTAATTGGGTAGCACAAAACCCCCTTGGAATACCGTGAGACTAATGTGAAAGTAATTGAGAAAGCAGACCGTATCAACATCATAGAGAAGCATTAATAACAGATCCCGCAGGAATAATATGAAGATGAGAGGGATCCTAGAAGAGATCATAAATCTGGAGAGTTATTTAATGTAACTATTATCGGATTATGTAGATCCTAAAATGTATGGAGCATTTCCCATAGAAAGAGCTACACAGATTACCAAAGCCCCTGAACCTGTCTCAAACTAACATGCCTAGAGACATCATTGTTTGTTTTAAAAGTTATTAAGTGAAAGACCAGTTGCTTAATGGCTTTCGGAAAAATCCTTTGAAAAATTAGAAATTTTCTAAAGGCTCCACATTTACAGATCTCTTAGTAGCAACCAGGCTAAATCCGAGAAAATTCAACGAATCAACGATATTCTTAAGAGAGAATAAGATCCCATATAGATGGGGTTTTCCAACCAGATTGTGCATAAATTATCAGGACCGGACATACATTTGTGCAAGCCCAGATCAGGCCAAGGAAAAACGTAGGACATGGGGCCTAGTAACCCATAAATACAGACTTGAATCAGGAATATGGATTAAATAGGAGTGGAGAACTGCAAAGAGAAGAAAATGTGTTTATTTTTTTAAATTTTTTTTTTGATGGTCATGTTCGTTTCTAGGATATACACTGAAAAAATTCAAAGTAACCAATAGATGTCACCTAAAAAAAATTTTTGCACAATTGTAACGCACTTGCATTTTTTTTTTGTTTAGTAACTAAAAAAAAAAAAATATTCTTTTTTTTTTCTCTTAACACTCAGACTCCAGAGCCATTTCATTTTGGAAATATATTGACGTCTGTTTCTTTTGATTTTAAAGTCATCCTTGTGTCATTTCTTTCCCTTTTTCTTTTTTCTCTTTCTATCCTTAACTATTTTCATCGGTGTGTGTTTTAAATAAAAAAAAAAAAAGTGACGCATGTCCGTATCTTATACCTTTAGGGATTCTAATACTTACAAAGCAGGTATAATTATTCTGTGCTGGAATTCAAGTGTCTTTTTCTTTTTTCTTTTTGTGAAGACAAACAAATCAAGGTAGAATGTTATAACGACGTTGAGTGCAGGCTGCGGACAAAGTGGAGCTTTGTAGGGTGGTGCTTCTTTTCTGTATTATTCTTATTTTTAGAGTTTATTCACCTTCCGTATTTAGGTATTCTTTATATTCTTATTGCCCGCAGCGATGTTGTAGCAGTCTACCATGATCAAAAGACAAAACGTACAAGACATTTAACTAACTATGTTGTAAAATCACTTTCATATCCTTTTTCTTTCCTTTTTCATACTTCTCACCCTCTTCCCTCCCTCCTTTTCCTTCTCCCTCCTCCTCTTTTGTTCAGGTTCTTAACTCTTAAGACATTATTTTGTCTTTCTCCCTCCTTTGATAGAAGGGTCTAGCTTCTTTTATACTTGTGTTCTTCCTCTTTACTGAATTCCCTTAATAATGTCTAGCCACTTGTTCTACATTTGGTATTTTGCATTATTCATGCAGAATTGTGATCTGAAATAGTATCTGTGTTGAAATAGAGGTCCAAATTATGGGTTCTGAGGCTTTCCAGTTTCTGGCAATTATCAGCTTCTTGGCAGCTAAGATATGGTGTAAGATGATCTTTTTTTCTTGTTCGAATAGGGGAAAGCGAAAATGTAGAAGAGCAACCTCCAGTACACTTGGTACTTCTCCCAGTATCCTGTTAATTCTCTGGAAGACCCCTTTCCAGTTATTTGCTATCAGCGGGCACTCCCACCATAAATGTATGAAGGAGCCTATATAAGATCCACATCTCCAGCACTTATTGAATATGGATTAATAAAAACGAATCTGATGAATACTGAATGTCTGAATGCTCTGTCAGTGGAACCACTGGCAGCGTATATTTGCAGAAAAAATGTGGTTAAAGCCTATTTGCTACCTAAATTTCTGTATACCATTCCAGTTCGGGTGCCTAATATATATTTGAAACATCTGGAGCGTCAGCTATTAACTTATGTCTAGGCAAAAAAAAAGTTATGGCTATCTCTAAAAACACTGAAAAAAGACCTTTACAATGGAGGTCTAGGGTATCCTGACCTGTACAAACTTCACAAGGCATGTGAAGCTCATGGCTTTGCTTGGGATTCTAAAAAAAATATGAACCTGGGCTGGTTTAATATTGAAAGAGCCAAGTGTAAAAATATCGACCTTGCGCTACTTTTTTTGATCAACCCTATATATTGCAAACATATTAAAACAAACAGTAGAATTATTGGAGATATTGTAAAAACTATTAAAAAACTTAAAGCCAAAATCAAAACAGCTAATTATATAACCAAGGCAGCCCCAATAAGTTTATATGCTGGGGACGATGTGATATAATTTCCGGAACTCTTGGACAGGTTTAACCTCTCTTCAAGAGATTTGTTCTCATATCTTAGAGTTAAAAATTATTTATTATATCATCCAGCCGTGGAGGCAGACTGCTGGGATAGACTTATTGGGCTCCATCTATCTACAAAATTAATTTCAGCTATAACAAAAACACTATCAGGTTTAGATGGCCCAAGTAAGGCTGTTCCATTATGTAAATGGGAACAAGATATTGGGAAAAGCTTTACAACTGAGGTCTGGTGGAGGTCATGGCAAAATATGTGAAAAGCTGTCCACTGCATCACCCTGCAGGAGCAATATTATAAACTGATACATAGATGGTATTTGGTTACAGTATTTTGCCATTCAATATTCCAGTATTTAGCCACTCAATGTGCCATTATTTTGCCATGCAATATGCCAGTATTTAGCCATTAAATATGCCATTCTTGTGCCATTAAATTTAAAATATTTGGTTCCAGTATTTTGGCACTCAATATGCCAGTATTATTTTGCCATTCAATATGCCAGAATTTTGCCATTCAATATTCCAGCATTTAACCCCTCAATATGCCAGAATTTTGCCATTCAATATTCCAGCATTTAACCCCTCAATATGCCAGAATTTTGCCACTCAATATGCCAGTATTTTGTCACTCAGTATGCCAGTATTATTTTGCCACTCAATATGCCAGTATTTGTCACTCAATATGCCAGCATTTAACCACTCAATATGCCAGTATTTTGCCATTAAATATGCCAGAATTGTGTCATTCAATATGCCAGAATTTTGCTATTCAATATTCCAGCATTTAACCCCTCAATATGCCAGAATTTTGCAATTCAATTTGCCAGTATTTAACCACTCAATATGCCAGAATTTTAACTTAATATGCCAATATTTTGCTAATCAATTTGCCAGTATTATTTTGGTATTCAATATGCCAGTATTTAGCCACTCAATATGCCATTATTTAGCCAGTCAATATGCCATTATTTTGCCACTCAGTATGCCATTATTTTGCCACTCGATATGCCAGTATTTGTCACTCAATATGCCAGTATTTGTCACTAAATATTCCAGCATTTAACCCCTCAATATGCCAAAATGTAACCACTCAAAATGCCAGTATTTTGACATTAAATATGGCATTCTTTTGCCATCAAATATTCCAGTATTTTGGCACTCAATATGCAAGTATTGTTTTGCCATTCAATATGCTAGAATTTTGCCATTCAATATTCCAGCATTAAACCCCTCAATATGCCCGAATTTTGCCATTCAATATTCCAGTATCTAACCCCTCAATATGCCCGAATTTTGCCATTCAATATTGCAGCATTTAACCCCTCAATATGCCAGAATTTTGGCATAAATATTCCAGCATTTAACCTTTCAATATGCCAGAATTTTGCCATTAAATATTGCAGCATTTAACCCCTCAAAATTGCAGCATTTAACCCCTCAATATTGCAGCATTTAACCCCTCAATATGCCAGAATTTGTCACTCAATATGCGAGCATTCAACCCATCAGTATGCCAGTATTTGTCACTCAATATGCCAGAATTTTGACACTCAATACGGCAGAATTTTGACACTCAATATGCCAGTATTTAACTCCTCAGTTTGCCAGAATTTTGACACTCAGTATGCCAGTATTTGTCACTCAATATGCCAGCATTTAACCCCTCAATATGCAAGAAATTTTACATTCAATATTCCGTCATTCAACCCATCAATATGCCAGAATGTTGACACTCAATATGCCAGTGTTTTGCTAGTTTTTTACCACCCTCATTCCCCAGTACTTACCTTACTTGCTGCTCCGTGTCCCCTGTCGTCTCCCTCGTGCAGACTTCCCTCCTGCACCCCCACTGGGGGTGTCACCTGGTGACCCCCCTGAGCCCTCCTCGGGACCGCACTGCTCCAAAGTTTGGAGGTGCGTCATGACGTAGCCACGTGTGTACGGAAGACGTGGACTAGGGTGTAGCCGTTTGGGAAAAGACAGCATGGCGAACTAACCTCTCGGATCCCCGGACCTTCCCCAACCCCTCTCTCAAAACCGCTGGGGGACAGAAATAATCCAGACATCACTCTCCTTACACTAAGGGTCGGCAATACGGACTGTACTCACGGTCCAAAGCCTGGACCTCACTGCTGCACTGAGCCTGAGCGGAGGAATCCATTGAACCCCGTCCTGGAGGAACCCTGGGTGAGAGACGCTCCGGTCGCTCAGCGGGACTGGGGGAAACACAGATCAACAGATATCCCAATAAACCGTGAGTCCGTTCCATTTCCACCTATACTTGTGTATAATGCTCCCTTAGAAGGTTAGTATACCTGTATATCGTGATATAAAAATAATAGGACTTAGTCCTATCCTATCCCTATATGCACAGTCCCCATAAAAAAGGTCATAGATCACTGATATAACAAAAAGCTAGAAACTATCCAAATCAAAAAACGGAATTCCACATCAAGAGTAAGATGGTGGAGAGGTGAGCAGGCAGAGGGAAGGAAAGGGAAGAGAAGAAGGTGAAGAAGAAAGAAGGGACAAAAAAAAAAGTCCCATTTGGAGATCTATAGAGAAGAGGAAAAAGGAGAGAGGGGGGAAGAAAGGAGGAAAAGAAAGAAAAAAGGGAGAACAGGGGAAAGAATACCAATAAGAGACTACCTATATTACAATTTAAATACAACACAAAAATACTAAAAAATATATACAACCATTAAATCAAACAAATATTGGTCAGGGACCTCTAACTGCTGCTTCCTAGATAAATCAAGCACAAGGAAGACGACATCAGATGCAGCAAGGAAACAGCTATAAAGAACAACTAAGCGAGCAAGGAGAAAAGGAAAGCAAATGGCCCCAAAAAGTAAGGAAAAGAAGGAAGATAAAGGTGTAAATCAGGAAAAGAATAAATTAATTTACATCTTTGGCTCTCCTAAACTATCAGTGAACAGTGAACAGTGAACCAATGAATATGAGACAAGCAGAAGACACTGAAAAAGAAAAACTGACAATTTCACAAGATTCTATATCCCTCCTAATGGATAATCTATATGAGAAGATCAAACGGGACCTAATCTCAACAAAAGAAGAACTTCATAAAGAAGTTGCAGAGAAGAAAAACAAGACCTACTTAAAAAGGATATAAAGGAACTAGAAAAAGTGCAAAGGAGAGCTACAAAATTAATAAGGGGATTGGAGGATCTTAGTTATGAAGAGAGACTTAAAAATTTGCATTTATATACGTTAGAAAAAAGGCGTCTCAGAGGGGATATGATAACATTATATAAATTTGTGCAGGGCCAATATAAAGAGCTCTCCAGTGACCTGTTCATTAACAGAAAGGTACAAAGAACAAGAGGTCACCCCCTCAGACTGGAAGAGCAAAGATTTCATAGACAGCAAAGGAAGGGATTCTTTACGGTTAGGACAATAAAGTTATGGAACTCCCTGCCAAGAGAGGTAGTGCTATCAACCAAAATAGATGCATTTAAAAATGGTTTGGATGTTTTTTTAGGAAAGCAGAACATACAGGGCTATTAATAATAGAACATGCATTAATAAAAGAGCTTATTGATCCAAGGAGAAATCTGATTGCCTCTTGGAGTCAAGAAGGAATTTTTTTCCCCTAGGAGGCAAAATTCGAAATAGCTTCCTAAGGGGTTTTTTGCCTTCTTTTGGATCAAAAGCTGTAATGATAGGTAGAATGGTTGAACTTGATGGACTTGTGTCTTTTTTCAACCTAAATTACTATGTTACTATGTTACTACAAAAAGACAACATAATTCTAGAAAACAAAGTAGCAAAATTGGAACAAAAACAAACAGAAATGGAAGACAGATCCCGAATGAAAAATATAAGATTAAGAGAAATTCCAGAGGATATAACACAGAACGACGTGGAAGCCTTTTTAGCATCTTTCTTTAGCCAATTGGCAAACATCCAACTAGGGTTATTCCCATTTGAAAGATAACACAGACTTCCAAAGCCCAAAGAAATTAGCAATGAAACCCCGAGAGACGTGATAGTAAGATTTTCAAACTACAATCTTAGAGCCTCAAGACTGATAAGATACAGCTTTAAAGAGCAAACATCTAAACTTAGGGAAAATAACATTCTTCACTTCTGGGGCGCACAGAACAGACTGATTATAACTTATAAAGGACAGAGATATAATTATAATGGACAGAGATATTTTTTTTCAGATCCAAATGCTGCTCAACAAAAAAATTTCGACCTGGCTGACTACAAAGGATGACCAGCAAGAACAACCAACTATGTCAAGATAATTATGATATGTGGACTAAATTTAAAGGGACATTTTTTTTTTCTTCTCTGCTACCCTAAAGACTCCTCCTATATAATTTGGTCAGCTATAAGGGACCACTAGCAATGGAATTATGTTATGAAATACAAGACACAAAAATCCTTTCTTTCCTTTCTTCTCGTTTTCCATTTATTCCCATACACTCCTTGTTAAGACTTAAGAGTAAATTTAACTATTCATTTAAACCATTTTAGTCCACAACAATGTATTCTCCACTATCACAAACAATCATAAAATATACACTTTTTTTTATAATTACGAATCAAGCTATATCACACTCTAATACTCACTAACATTCACATATTAACTCACGGACACTAATAAAAACACCAATATATATACTTTTCGACAAAACACTATATACACTCTTTCAACCCCACTAAGAACTTCCCACCCCTTTTTCCTTTTTCTTTTTTCTCTCTCCCTTTTCCTACAAGAATCCAAAAACACGTAAACTTTATCACTGCACAATATAAACATATCACTTTTCCAAAATTCTATACCCACATTTTATCGCACTAAAACACCAGTTCATACACAAGTTTTTAACACTATTCTTATGCTATATCTCACTATCTACTTTAAACCTGTTCATCTTTTTTCTCTCTCTTTGCAATGTTGGATTAAAAGAAGTATTAAAATTGCAGCTATAATGATTTGAATCGTGATGTGGACTGCAGTCGGTGGATGGGGGCGACGGGGAATACAGGCCCAACACCACCTTTCCCGCCTCGTCTGAGATGACATGGAGGGCTTTTTTATCCCCCTTGCCCCCCCCCTGCCTGTTGACTTCCCCTATCCAAAGTAGGGGTTCTACAATTATATTTTTCTTGCCTTGAGTGGCCCCCAGGGCATCTGGGCTGGTGTGGGGGTCGAGGGTGGAGATATTAGATTGACTCCGCCTCCCCCAGGGCTTTCCCTTACCTGGGCGGGGATTGGTTGTGGGAGACAGCGGAAGATCTCCCCCCTCGCCTCCCCCCATGGGCCGGGCGTTCGGGCCATTGGACAGGGTTCCGCTCTATGCGAAAAAATTGTCTGATGAATGTAAAGGAACGTAATGAAAGCTTTAAATTATTCTAAGAGGAAAAGAGACCCGGGGACTTATCCTTTCCCTGGCCTACCCCCCCCCCCCCCCCCCCAATATTAAACCTTTTTGGTGAATACAATCTAAAAGACATAATGTGACCCATGCATAAAGTCGAAGTCGAAACTATGGAACGTTAAAAGAAAGAGGGAGAAAAAAAAAGAAAAAATATCCTGTTCCCTCTTGAGCATTGCACAACACTTCAAATCCTGGCTAGCTCTTTTCCTGACATCAGCTTGATAGCTGACACATTTATCAGTCACTGAGTCTAATGTAATTCAGTTAAATAAGAACACTTTTACATGGTGAAATTCAGATAACAAATCTTTATTTGAGGCTATGGAACTGAGATTCGGGGCTTCAGTCCCACTAGCAAACTGCACTCTAATGGAATTCAGTTTGTATTCAATCTTTATTTTGTTACCTAAATTACATTACAGGGGAATTTTTTTTTGTTAACTGATTTCTGGAACATTTTAGCACATATTCATATTTGCTGCTTAAGGTGGAAGTTAGTTTGGTTGATGCAAGAGTGAGTGAGTTGAAAAAACATAAACTGTGTAGAAGGTCACACCGTACAAGAGCCAGTAAATAAATGTACCTGACAATGCTTAGGGTGACGTGCAGCACAAACAGCGTCCTCGGCTGTAGACAAATAGTAAGGAGTAAGAAATTCAGCAAGCAAGTATGCGCACCTTTTCAACCCTTTTTCAGTAAATCCAAAATAAGTCCAAAACCGGAGTGTTGTATAAAGCCATAAAAAGCAAAGTTTATTGATAGAAGATTAAAATCATAGTTGGAGAGATACAATCTCACGCGTTTCGCCACACGGCTTAATTATAGACATATACCTCAAACAGGGAGTCTGTTTAAAAAGGTTAGTGGAGGTACTTCCCACAACCTGGATTGGTTCAGGTTAGACCTAACCACACCCGTTAAAAACAGCAAAAAACAATTATAGTAATGAACAGCCTTAAAGTGGCGAAATGTATATCAAAAAGGCAGTTGAACTAGTAGAAACAAAAATGTCAGACTTTATAGAAAATATTAGTTGAATATTAACCCAATAAGTTTCAATTTCCTAAGTCTTTTATTTGATATCTGATCTGGGAGAGGGAAATCCCTCATGCACACAGTGCCACAGAGAGCCCTCTCAAACACATCAGATACCCGCAATTATTGCTGTGGAGAACTTAAAGGTACAGTGTGTGTACACATTATTATCAAACACATAACATAACATGATCTCATAGTAGCAATCCATATATACATGAGGAAAAAAGTGACAAGCAGTATAATATAGTCTAGTTTAGTCAATATAACAATTGAGTTCCCATTCTTTATTCATACCTGTTGGGACCCTAGTGCCCATTTTAAAGATCCAAAATGCCTCTCTCATGGCCAACAGCACATTCAAGTCTCCTCCTCTGGGTCCCAATTTGCACCGTTCTATTGCCATGCAAGTAAAATATTTCAAGTCTCCATTGTTACAGTTTCGAAAATGAGAATTAATGGTGGATTTTCGATTATCACACCTAATATCAGATGTATGTTCCCTCATACGTTCTCTTAACCTCACTTTGAAGATGGATTATGATGCTTTGCTCTCTGAACAAGGAGAACACTATGCTTATATGAAAAGGCTGGGGACAATATCTAATAAAAAAAAATGTAGGGATTCAATTTCATTGGGATACAGCAACAGATATGTCAGGAAACATCCCGTAATGCTGCTCCCACCCTATTGTGGGTACTAGTCCTGAGTTGTTGGCAGATTTGCTCTAATTAAATTTGTCACGGGCTGCACCCCCAGATCTTCCAGACACCCCCAGATCTTCCCTTATAATCAGGAGTGCTTACATAAGGATAATAAATAAACCCTCCTGCTTACTTATTGGATATATCATGTTTAAGTGGAAGGACTGGATAAATAAATTATCATTTGCAGTATGTGATTATGAGTAAGAGTGCTTTTATATGTGAAATTCTTTAGGCAACATTAAATAACTGTTCAATACAGATTCCAGAAACTATCCAAGTTCCACATACATGACAACATCCAGACCCATGATCCCCAAGTAATAACCTGTCTCCCTGCTTAACATCCCACCTACACCCATATTCCATATTTTATTTCCCAATATAGGTTTGGCTCATCTCATGATGTGACTTTACCTCTTTCCTCTATACACACTTAATAGCAGTATGCTAGCCTAACTCACTATTCTAACTTGCAGTCTGCAACAATTTTCATTCTGTGTGGTTACAGTCTGCTTGCAATTCACTGACATAAATCACCCATTTAGTAACCTCTGAGGTGATTCACTATATGTTTTTATGTTGTTAACATAGAAACATAGAAACATAGAATGTGTCGGCAGATAAGAACCATTTGGTCCATATAGTCTGCCCAATTTTTCTGAATACTTTTATTAGTCCCCCGTTCCCAGTCCTATAGCTAGGATAGCCTTGTGTCTATCCCACGCATGCTTAAAATCCTTGACTGTGTTTACCTCTACCACTTCTGCTGGAAGGCTATTCAATACATCGACTACCCTCTCAGTAAAGTAATACTTCCTGATATTACTTTTAAATTGCTGCCACTCTAATTTAAGACTAGTCCTCTAATTGTGGTTGTAACGGACCGTCACACCTAGCAAATCTTTCCTGGACCCTTGCTCTTTGTACCCAAATAGACAGGACATCTAGCAGTTAGGTACAGCAAGATTGAACAACTCTTTTATTTGTGTAACAACACAGACTTATATAAAAAGACATACACATGACATCACAGACATTAGTATACAATGGGGGGGAAGGAACTAAACATAGTTCTCCAACTAACTGGGGCTAGGAAAACATTAGACATTCAGACTGCAAACCAAATAGGAATTAACATAGAGTGAGTAGACCTAATTACAATACACACAGTAATGTACACAACATAATCAGTTAACCAGTTAATACAGTTAATACAGAACAATGGATGTTGGAGTAAACTATTGGAGTCACTGTCACATTATAAACCTTCAGTGTGGTCTACTCACAGAATAAAACATTACACATAACCAATATACTAACAGAATATAACTAACTAACAAAATTAACGTATAGTGTTATGGCACATCCATTACCCAGGTGGTCCGTGCATTCGTGAGTTGGTTCCGTAGATTCAATCTACCGAACACCCAGGCAGAAAGGCAGGAACAAGCCTTTCTGCAGGGGAAAATACAAGCTTTTACCATGGGGCAATAGTCCAGAGGCAGCAGGCGAGCAACCAGGCTTCTCCAGGACATAGTGGCGAGGTTGGTTCCGCCACAGTGGTACTTTTTCTTCTTTTAAATATACTCTCTTCCTTTACTGTGTTGATTCCCTTTATGTATTTAAATGTTTCTATCATATCCCCCCTGTTACGTCTTTCCTCCAAACTATACATGTTAAAATGCTTTAACCTTTCCTGGTAAGTTTTATCCTTCAACCCATGAACCAGTTTAGCAGCCCTTCTCTGAACTCTCTCCAAAGTATCAATATCCTTCTGGAGATACGGTCTCCAGTACTGCGTACAATACTTCAAGTGAGGTCTCACCAGTGCTCTGTACAATGGCATGAGCACTTCCCTCTTTCTACTGCTAATACCTCTCCCTATGCAACCAAGCATTCTGCTAGCATTCACTGCTGCTCTATTGCATTGCCTACCTACCTTTAAGTCCTCTGAAATGATTACTCCTAAATCCCTTTCCTCAGATGTTGAGGTTAGGACTGTACCAAATAGTCTATATTCTGCTTTTGGGTTTTTACGCCCAAGGTGCATAATCTTGCACTTGTCCACATTAAATGTCAGTTGCCACAGCTCTGACCATTTTTCTAGTTTAGCTTAATCATTTGCCATTTGGCTTATCCCTCCAGCAACATCAACCCTGCTGCAAATATTTGTATCATCAGTAAAAAGACATACTTTGCCAACAAGACCTTCTGCAATATCACTAATAAAAATATTAAAGAGATTGGGTCCAAGTACAGATTCCTGAGGTACCCCACTAGTAACCAGACCTTGCATCGAATATACTCTATTGACTACACAAGCCTCTGTTGCCTGTCACTCAGCCATTGTCTAATTCATTCAACAATATTGAAATCCAAATGTAAAGATTTCAGTTTATTGATAAGCCTTCTATGTGCGACAGTATCAAAAGCCTTACTGAAATCTAGGTAAGCAATGTCTACTGCACCACCCTGATCTATTATTTTAGTCACCCAATCAAAAAAATCAATAAGATTAGTTTGGCATGATCTCCCTGAAGTAAACCCTTCTTGAAATCCAAGCGACTTTAGATGTTCAACAATCCTATTCTTTAACAAGGTTTCCATTATTTTCCCCACTACTGAAGTAAGACTTACTGGTCTATAGTTGCCCGCCTCCTCCCTTCTTGGGAATTGGCACAACATTAGCTAATTTGCAATCTTCTGGAACTACTCCCGTTAACAATGATTGGTAAAATAAATCTGTTAACGGTTTTGCTAGTACACCACTAAGTCCTTTTAATAACTTTGGATGTATCCCATCAGGTCCCATCGACTTATTTGTCTTTACTTTAGACAGCTGAAGTAAAACCTCTTCCTCTGTGAACTTACATGCATCAAAAGACTCATTAGTCTTTTTCCCTAAATGAGGTCCCTTACCCTCATTTTCATTTGTAAAAACTGAACAAAAATATTCATTAAGGCAGCCTTTATCATCTTCTACATAGCATCCTACTTTTGTTTTTAATCTAACTAATCCTTGTTTTACTTTCCTTTTCTCATTTATGTATCTAAAAAATGTTTTATCCCCCTTTTTCACTGACTGGGCTATAGTCTCTTCTGTGTGTGCTTTGGAAGCTCTAATAGCTTGCTTTGCCTCTTTCTACCTACTCTTATAGATCTTTCTATCTTCCTCACTCTGAGTATTTTTATAATTACTAAATGCTAGCTTTTTGTTTTTTTTACTATTTTGGCCACCTCTGCAGAGTACCACAGTGGTTTCTTCAATTTTTTGCTCTTACTGAGAAGCCTTATGCAATTTTCTGTTGCCTTCAGTAGTGCAACTTTTAGATAATCCCATTTCTCCTGGACTCCATTTAAATTGCTCCAGTCTGATAATGACTCCTTTACACATGATCTAATTTTAGAAAAGTCTGTTTTTCTAAAATCTAAAACTTTTTTGTGTGGTGTGACTGCGTCACTGTTCTTATATTAAACCAGTGGTGTATCTTGATTTTGTGCTGCCCTAGGCAGACAAAATCCGGGCACCCCCCTACCCAAGCTGCACACCCACGTTACACACCTAAGACATGCCCCATCATTCAGACTCACATCAAGCTCACACTCCCATCACACTCAGTCACACACTCCTACTCCCATCACACTCAGTCACACACTCCTACTCCCATCACGCACACTCTGACTCCCATCACACTCAGTCACACGCACTGTCTCCCATCACACACACTCTGACTCCCATCACACTCAGTCACACACACTGTCTCCTATCACACACACTCTGACTCCCATCACACTCAGTCACACACACACTGTCTCCCATCACACACACTCTGACTCCCATCACACTCAGTCACACACACTGTCTCCTATCACACACACTCTGACTCCCATCACACTCAGTCACACACAGTCTCCCATCACACACACTCTGACTACCATCACACTCAGTCACACACTGTCTCCCATCACACACACTCTGATTCCCATCACACTCAGTCACACACACACACACTGTCTCCCATCACACACACTCTGACTCCCATCACACTCAGTCACACAGTCTCCCATCACACACACTCTGACTCCCATCACACTCAGTCACACACTGTCTCCCATCACACACACTCTGATTCCCATCACACTCAGTCACACACACACACACACACACACACACACACTGTCTCCCATCACACACACTCTGACTCCCATCACACTCAGTCACACACACTGTCTCCCATCACACACACTCTGACTCCCATCACACTCAGTCACTCACACACACACACACACACACACAGTCTCCCATCAGCACTTACCTTTCCCTGGCAGGCAGGCAGCATGGTCCCTCCATGCTGCCTGTTCGGCTTCCCGGCGATTGTGCCGACAGGTCACGTGACCGGGCGCGCGTATGACGTCAGCGCGCCCGTCACGTGACTGTCGGCAGGTTTCTCTGTGCTGTCTGTTCGGCTCCCCGTGCAGCCTGGCAGGCAGAGCGATGGTGAGGGGGGATCTTCCGAGGGCCGGATTTTTTTTTAATTTTTTTTAATTTTTTTATTTTTTTAAATTTTTTTTTTTCCAGTGCTGGGGGGCGCTGCCGCCCCCCAAAATTTGCCGCCATAGGCATCCGCCTAGGATGCCTCGCGGTAAATACAGCACTGTATTAAACCACACTGACTGGTGATCACTAGATCCTAAACTTTCACCTACAGTAATATCTGATAACGAATCTCCATTTGTGAACACTAAATCTAATATGGCCTGCTTTCGAGTTGGCTCCTCCACTACTTGCTTTAAAGATAATCCCAGTAGGGAGTTTAGGATATGCGTACTCCTGGCGCAAGTAGCTATTTTGTATTTCCAGTTCACATCAGGAAGATTAAAGTCACCCATGATGATTACGTCCCCCTTCATTGTCATTTTAGCTATTTCCTCAACTAGTTGATTATCTAACTTCTCTATTTGTCCAGGGGGCCTATAAATCACACCTACCTGAGTTACTATATGATTACCAAATTCTAATGTAACCCAAACTGACTCTATGTTCGCCTCACTAACTTGTTTTACATTACATTTTAAGTGATCCCTCACATACAGGGCCACCTCTCCCCCTTTTTTACCTTCTCTGTCTTTTCTATATAAAGAGCCTGGTATTGATATGTCCCAGTCATGTTTTTCATTATACCATGTCTCAGTAACAGCCACTAAATCTACATTCTCAGTTGCCAATATTGCCACAAGTTCATGGATCTTATTCCCTAAACTGCGAGCATTTGTAGGCATGACCCTAAGCTTATCATTTTTCAGCACACTGACTACAGGCACCTTCTGTCAGTGTTTTGGGGGGCAATTGGATTGATGTTTTATCGCCATTTTGCCCCCCTCTTTTAGTTTAAAAACCTCCTAACAAAACCTCTGAACTGCTCACTGAGAACATTTGTTCCCTTTTGAGAAAGATGCAAACCATCTTTTTTGTACAGTTCCTTTCTATCCCATAGAGAACTTCCATGAGAAACAAAGCCAAATCCCTGCTCACTTACCTTATGTGAATACATCATGTTTTAGTCTAAATGTGTCTAATTTTGTCTGTAACTCCCTTAGCACACCAACATTTTAACCCCCCCCCCCCATTTACTACACAAAATGTTAATAAAATATAACAAAATATAAAATATCATATTATATATTGGTGCCATTTTTGTACTAATGGAATTTACCATATTCCTTGGGTTAGACATAAGAAAGTGCTGTGCAACGTGTGCTGGCAGAAGATTAAAAAGGATTCTCTTATTATCCAATTTTACTCTCTCCATGTCATCTCTTTCTTCTTCTGCCTAGAATTACAAAACACAACATATCAATATATAATACATTTGAAGCAATGTTGCATAATATAAGCTAAACATCATGTACTAGGATTCTATGAGGCCGCAATAGGAACACGATTCACTGGTTTTCTTACAAAATGGTGGAATTAATATATCATATCATGTTATATAATCTGTCAAGCACATAATGAGCTTTTTAAATGACATAAGGAAATAATGATGATGTACAAATGTAGAATAATATAATATAATAACAACACATATGTGTCAACCCAATATGCGCTCTTAATTAGCCCCGAAATGGTGCCTAGGAATTGTGGATATATTCGGGCCAAATTAGTGACGTGTCGGGACCTGAATGTCATGCAACCCAAGTGGCCCCAATGTGTCTTCGAATATGTAAGCAATTTGGAACTCATCATCGATAACACAATAGACATGTGTCTATTCATTAAAAATAAAGAATAGCTCGAGGAGGTCATTTTTGTAGTTCAACCTTCATTTTGAGACTAAGTCAAATTGATTGAAGCTATTTTTGACACTAAGTCAAAGTTTGGTGCCGAATTTGACTTAGTCTCAAAATGAAAGTCGACCTCCAAAGTTGGCCTCCTTGAGTTATTCTCGAATTTTAGTGAATAGACCAAGAAATTTGCCAAAGCCGAATGCAGCTGAAATATTTCCATTTTATCCTGTGGGTGACTTCACAAAAGAAGAAAATAGCTCAGAAATACCAAAAAGAAACCATAATTCAACAGAAATATACCGAACTGCCAAAGGCCCAACTGCAAGCAACTGATCAAAATATTGATAGAATTAGCTTGCAACCAATCACTTAGTGTATACATACTGGGCACATGGCAAATGCGATTCAATGTAGACAAGTATAAAATTATATCGTTTAAATGCTGTTTCCTTGGGAAAATCTATTAATGAAAAAGATTTGGGAGTAGTTGTAAACAATAGACTTAGCAGTAGTGCACAGTGTTAGTTGGCAGCTACAAAGGCCAATAAGATATTGTGGTGTATTAAAAGGGGTATTAACTCACGGGAGGAAGATATTATTCTGCCTCTTTGCATGTCCATGGTATGACCTCACCTTGAATATGTAGTTCAATTCTGGGAGCCTTTTTTAAAAAAAAAGACATTATGGAACTAGAGAGAGTGCAGAGAAGGGCTACAAAACTAATCAGGGGAATGGAAAGCTTTAGTTATGAAGAAAGGCTGTAAAAGTTAAATCTGTACATGCTAGAGAAACGTCGACTTAGAGGGGATGTGATAATGTTATATAAATATGTACAGGGCCCATACAATGGGCTTTCTAAAGACCTATTCAATAACAGAATGGTACAAAGGACAAGAGGTCACCCGCTAAGACTTGAAGAAAGAAGATTTAGTCTACGACAGCGGAACAGATTTTTTACAGTGAGGACAATTAAGATATGGAATTCACTGCCTGAAGAAGTGGTTCTAGCAAATACCTTATTTGCCTTTAAAAGCGGACTGGATACTTTTTTAATGAGCATGTTAGTATAGGCATTAATATTTATTTAGTGCTTGTTGATCCAAGGAGAAATCTAATTTAGAGTCAAGAAGGAATTTTTTTTCTCCACTGAAAGCAGAATTTGAAATTGCTGACAGGGTTTTTATGTGCCTTCTTTTGGATCAACAGCGGTTAACACGGGATAGGAAAAGGGTTGAACTTGAACAAGTCTTTTTTCAAGACAGACACAAACACACACCCTTACGTTTATTCAGCCTGTGTGCTAAATAAATATTTCCACTAACTACTTGGAGTGCTGGGTCCTAAGTATTTTGTTTTCTAGACACCCTTACAGACACAGACAGACACTCATACAGACACAGACACACTTACACACACACTCAGACAGACACCCATACAGACACCCTTACACACACACTCAAACAGACCCCCCCCCATACAGACACAGACACACAGACACCCTCACACACTTTTATTTTTGCATGTGCCTTTTGTCCCCCCCTCCCTGCTCAGTCACCTTTTATATGCAGGGTGGGGTATGGTTCAGGCACCAGGGACTCAATACACAGACACCCATACACACACAGACACCCATACATACACAGACACCCTCACACACCCAGACACTCTAACACACCCAGACACTCTAACACACACAGACACCCTCACACATTTCTTTAATTTTTTTCCCATGTGCCAATAGTCCCCCTCCCTTTTAAATGCAGGGAGGGGGTGGTTCAGGCACCATCTTCTGAGCTCCAGAATGCATCTGGAGCTTCAACGAGTGTCAGAGCATGAGGGGGTGGAGCAAGCTAGATGTGCACACTAGACGAGCGCAGCACATCCACAACTTTAGTCCGGGAACACCGCAAGTGGTTCCCAGAATTGGCCCTGGGATTCGGTGCAGGGTAAGCAGGAGTGGCAAAGCCAACGAAATGGCGTATCTAGATGTGTTCAGGCATGAGTATATAACCAGGAAATTCAACCCTAGTGGTCTCGAATATACACTTCTCCAGCTTTGCATACAGGTGATTTTGTTGTAGATGGGTGTAACGGTGCAGCTAACCAAGGCCGGTAGCACCTCTGCCTGTTGAAGGAAATCCCCCCCCACCCCACCCCGCTTAGCCCCCAATTATAGCTCAGCATCCACCCAGCAAGTTTTCCCTGGATCCTTGCTCTTTGTACCCAAATAGCAGACAGGACTACTAGCAGTTGAGTACAGCAAGTATGAACAACAACTTTATTTGTGAAACAACACTAATATACACACAAATATGACATCAACTAGGCGGGAGGCATTGGGGTACGAATTATAACATGTAAGCCTCAAACAATAGAAAACCTAACTTAAAACAGGTAATAAAATACAACTTTACATAAAATAAACATGCGATATTTAGATCCAGACATCCAGACTACAAGGGGCAATAGATGGTATATGCACAAGTTGGCTTGTGTTCTTCTAGCCTTCTTGGTATCAGATAATGGACCATGAGCCATTACTATTTGCATAGGTTCTTCAGTTGGCAGAGGACGTGTGGTAGAAGTATGAGCTGGAAGATGGAGAGATCCAGTTTGTCACAACCTGGGATAACAGACCAAGGATGAGCCTTGTTGCAGGGCAGGGTGTGGGGTCTGTCTTCACCCTACAATGCAGAACTATGAACTGGACGGAATTCTCTGACATGACTTTTAGTGGAGACTGGCAGCTGAGACAGGACAGGCAACTGACAACAGGATGCAGAGACTGGACTGGCAGCTCTCAGAGAAGGACAAGGGCCTGCAATAACTGTCATGATTTGGTATGAGGCTGGAACAGTTGTGCAGATTAGGTACAGGTACTTTTGCAATGGACCCAGGTGAAAGCACAGAATTATTCTGCCTGAAGGAAATCCACCCTATGGTTGAGCCGCAGGTTTCTTTACCCCAGGACTTTTGCACTCTGAACTATTACAAGGATACCGAAGCGTAACCAAACCAACAGGAGACTGGAACAGAGGTACAGGAACAAGGCGAAGGTACCAAGGGCTCAGACAGGAGAATAATAAAACAGGCAAGGATCAAGGCTGGCAGCAAACAGACGTAGAAATGGACAGGCAAAACAGGTCAGGACAGGTGGCAAACAGACGTGGTCAGAACTAGCAGGAGTCGGCAACAAATAATCAGTAATAGAATACAGGAACGCTAGTAAAATGCACAAGGCATTATCACAGGCAGCAACCAAAGCAATGCAAAGGCACTGAGTGCCATAAGCTGCAGGTTTAAATAGTGAAGGGCTGAGGATAACGAGGCAGCTGACAGCAGGAGGAGAATGGGTACCCAAGAATAGCGGCCACTAGTGGCTGAAGAGGAAACAGCCACAAACCAGAATAACCGTGACACAGTTAGAGCTGCCGACAGCATTCTGCGTTCCCAAATTCTTTGGTCTATCTGGGTCACCAAATGGCATATGCATACAAATGCAAACAAATATAGCACATGCTGTGATGAATAAAATATGAAAAATAAAATAAAATGGATATAAGGGGTAAAAAAAAATGGGGGAAACGTCAAGACATATCTGGTGGGATCTGGTGTCCGTCTGTTGTGGTTTAGAGTATTCAAGGAAGTAAATATTTTGGTCACTGATAAGTTAGGAGAGAATATCCTGACTGCCCTTTTTCACTTCTGTATGAAAGGTTTCCCCTTCCAGAAACGGTACCTTATAATACATCTAATAATGGCCACAAAAGGGATAATCTCACAAACATAGCTTGCACAGGATATCCCTAACTGGATGCAGGAAAATGGCTTAGCAATTTCTCAAGGGAATAAGGCTAGGTTTGATTATTGGTGGTCCCCATGGGATATATTAATAGACCCCCATTAAAAAATAACAACATAGGAAACTTCTCCTATCCCAATATGAGTTAGGATTACTTTGGTCACTTCCCCAGTCCGTGTTTTGGCAGCTTAAGTTTTTGTATATGTATCTTCATTGTTTCTAGTATATTTTGATCTCTAATTCACATGGATTTATATGCCATCAAATGTAAATTTTGAAAATGTACTGTAATAATGAAGTTACTGTGTATGTCTTTTATATTTAAAAGAGGAATAAGAAAAACTAATAAAAATTATATTGAAAAACAAAACAAAAAACATGCTGGATATGTGGGCACCACACAGGGAACTAACTTCATATTTGGTGGCAGTGTAAAAATATACAAAGCTTCTAGAAAAGCAGTGTAACATAGAATAAAAAAAACCCAGATGTAATGTCGCTACACTTAAATTTACCTAAGATGTCAAAAGATAAGAAAATTATTCTAAAACATACACTATTAGCAGCCAAACTAGCTGTCTCCAAAAGCTAGACATCAAGTAAAATCCCCAATATGGAGATGGTAACTAAGCAAATCATTTGGCAATGTAAACTGGAAAAAGGCAAAGATAAGGAAATTGAACCAAAACTTAGCGGACATGTGGAATGACTGGCTAAAAAAACTGAAACACTAAGACAAGCAATAACCCTTACAAAAACACAAGGGAGCGCAGATACATGGAAGAGATAAAAAAAAAAAATATATATAATAGTGCAATATAGTATGATAAAATAAGTAATGTTGGTGGGGATATGCATGCACTCACAAACAGTTCTTCATAGAAAAGCCCATCAACAGAAAAGAAGGTTCCTCACATCCATGACTAGTTTAATCTTCTTTAATATCACTATAAAACAATTTAAAAAACAAAACAATGGCGCAGCATCTGAGTAAAGTGCAAATTTGAAATAAATTAAGGCACTTACAAAGTTATATGCACATGAAACCGGGTCAAGTGCACTACAGGTTCAAACAAACAAGGGGAGGGTCAACGAAGAAGTCCTACTCCTACAACTCAGAGGCTGATGCCTTTGATAGATGATCTGGACTCTTAATGCGTTTCGTCAGCATAAACCAGCTTCTTCAGGAGAAAAGTTAAAGTGTTCCAGTGCTTTCAGCTCAAATAGCAGCAATAAAAATTAGCAGCAATATCTTTACATTACCCAAAGGGGTTTAACCCCTTAACGACAGATGACGTGCCAGGCACGTCACGGCAAATCGAGGACTTGCCGACAGGTGACGTGCCTGGCACGTCATGCACTAAACTGAGTAAAGAAAGCGACCAGCGGTCGCTTTCTTTACTCTAACGGTGTTGCTACAATGCCTCTAGGTAGAGGCATTGTGCAACACCCCCCAAATGTGCAGGGGCGCGCTACGATCACTCCACGGAGTGATCGTAGCAGCCATTTAAAAATGGCTGCGCCGGCTGCACACATGTGCTTAGAAAGCGAACGATCGTTCGCTTTCGAAGCATCTGCGGTGTTTCTAAAGTGCCTCGCTAGCGAGGCACTTAGTAACACCTTCAGGCTCCCCAGAACCGATGGTGGTCGCTCTCCTGAGCGACCCCATCGGCTCAGTAGAAGGGAACGCTGCCTGTACAGGCAGCGCTTCCCTTCTAATGGCAAGAGCATCGGAAGTGAAAGTATTTCACTTCCGATGCTCTAGGGGGAGCCAATCGATGCCTGCACAGCAGATCTATGTGATCTGTGTGCAGGCATGTATGGTAAGTGCTCTGATGAGCACTTATCATACTGTCAAAGGCAATATTAGTAAATATTGCCTTTGACAAGTATTGATCTGCCTCCCTCACCTTACTAGTTTTAGTAAGGGAGAGAGACAGATCAGATAAAGTAAAAAATAAAATAAAATAATAAAAAAAATATTTAATACAATTTTAAACACCAAGGGCTTTTATAAAAGCCATTTAACCCCTTCCCTGCCATTGATCGCTGTGTACGCAGTGATCATACACAGCAGCACATTTTTTGCTGTCTGTGCATTTTTTAGGGGTTCATTTTTTTTTTTACTGTAATTCATTACAGTATAAAAAAAAGCTCTTTTAAGAGAGATTAACGACTTTCTTGCTGTAGATCACTGCCTAAGCAGCGAACTGACGCAAATGCAGCAATCTTGCTGCAGAAGCATTTTTAATTTTTTTTAAACTTTTTTATTACACCCGTCACGTGTTAATTATACCCGCTAGGGGACTACGTTTAACGTAGTCAGTAACAGCTGATAAGTAGTGATCAGTAGTGATCAGTAACAGCTGATAAGTGACAAAGGCGGGTTGGCGTTTGCTTAGATGAGCATCACCATTCGTCTGGTTAGATCAATATTTGTAAATATTTGATCTGACCCGTGTAGATCTGCCTCCCTCTCACTTGAGTTTTAGTGAGGGAGGGAGACAGAGCTGTATAATGTAAGTTTTAATTATAATATATTTAATAGAATTGAGACCCAAAGGCTTTTATAAAAGCCGTTTCCAGTATTTAACCCCTTCCCTGCAATTGATCGTTGTGTACGCAGTGATCTTACACAGCAGCACATTTTTTGCTGTCTGTGCATTTTTTTAGGGGTTATTTTTTTTTACTTTGATTTATTACAGTATATCAAAGGCTCTTTTAAGAGCTATTAACCCCTACCTTGCCGTATATCACTTCCTAAGCAGCACATATGGTCACTGCCTAAGCAGTGCATATGGTCACTGCCTAAGCAGCGCATATGGAGCAATCTAGTCGCAGAAGGATTTTTTTTTTGCTATCAGCATTTTTTTTGTCAGACTCGCTAGGGGTTAGTTATACCCACTAGGGGATTACGTGTATTCCTTTTGAAGCTGTCTGAACGCGTGTATAGCGATCAGTAACAGCCGATCAGTGGCAAAGGTGGTTTGGTGATTTCTCAGATGAGCATCACCATTCGTCTGGTTCGTAAATATTGTTCTGACCCATATGGATCTGCCTCCCTCTCCTCACTTGAGTTTTAGTGAGGGAAAGAGACAGATCTGTATAACATAATTTTTTAATTGTAATAAATTAAATAAAATGTTAAAAAATTGTGAGTCCCAAGGGCTTTTATAAAAGCCATACCCTTTGTATAGTGTAGTGTATTAACCCCTTCCCTGCCACTGATCACTGCAAAGCAGAACATTTTTTCTTGTCTGTGCATTTTTAGGGGTTAATTTTTTTGTACAGTACTACAAAGGCTCTTATAAGAGCTATGAACCCCTTCCTTGCTCTACATGTTCAAATTCCAAGTTTGAAAATCAAAAAGCGCACCTCTCAAATGTAGCCTTTCAACACCCAACAAAGCTGACAAAGCTATGCATGGGTGGTATCCCTGTGCTTGGGAGATGTTGCTGAACATATATTGTGGTATTGTTTGTCAGTGACACATACCGAAATATGTGAATTTGTGTCTAAAGTACAATGTATGTGGGAAAAAATACACAATAAAATGACTACCACAAATTTTGACAAAGGCTGGTGGTAGAATTGGTGCATGGAAAGTGTTAAAATAACACCATTTAAAATAGCCTAGGGTGTCTACTTTTACAAAATATATACTTTTTGGGGTAAAATACACTGTCCTACTTTAAAAAAAAGTCCCAAATGAAAGATGGGCTCAGGCTGGCTACACGTCAATATTCCAAGTTGAAAATGCGCACCTTCGCAATGTGGCCCTTTTAGCCCCCAAACAACCCAACAAACTTATGCATGGGTGGTATCCCTGTACTCAGGAGATGTTGTTGAACACATATTGGGTTATTGTTTGGCAGTGACACATACCAAAATCTGTGAATTTATGTCTAAAATACAATATTTGTGAAAAAAAAACACACAAAAATTACTACCACAAACTTTGACAAAGGCTGGTGGTAGAATTAGTGCATGGAAAGTGTTAAAATACCACCATTTGAAATAGCGTAGGGTGTCTACTTTTAAAAAATATATGGGTTGATGGGGTAAAATACACTGGCTGTTTTCAAATATGTCCCAAATGGGACATGGGTGCAGGCGGTCTGCATGTCAAAATTTCAATTTGGAAAACCAAAAACGGCACCTACCAAATTTGGCCTTTTACCCCCCAAACAACCCAACAAACATATGCATGGGTGGTATCCCTGTACTCAAGAGATGTTGCTGAACACTTATTGGGGTGTTATTTGGCAGTGACACATACCAAAATCTGTAAATTTATGTCTGAAGTACAAGGTTTGTGAAAAAAAAACACAAAAAAATTACTACCACAAACTTTGACAAAGGCTGGTGGTAGAATTAGTGCATGGAAAGTGTTAAAATACCACCATTTGAGATAGCCTAGGGTGTCTACTTTTAAAAAATATATGGGTTGATGGGGTAAAATACACTGGCTGGTTTCAAATATGTCCCAAATGGGACATGGGTGCAGGCTGTCTGCATGTAAAAATGTCAAGTTGGAAAACAGAAAACTGCACCTCACAAATTTGGCATTTTAGCCCCCAAACAACCCAACAAACCTGGGTGGTATCCCTGTACTCAGGAGAAATAGTAGAATCTATTTAGCATGTTTTGTCGTTCGCTATTGTCGATGAGGAGAAGTTGTTTCAAATAAAAACAAAGAAATTTGTGTATTTTTATTTTTTTTTACCATTTTTTTTTTTTTTTTTTTTAATAATATGATAAGATATGATCAAAAATATGGCATCCATAGAAAGCCCTTTTTGTCCCGATAAAAACAATATATAATATGTGTGGGTACAGCAAATGACGAAGAAGAAAATTACTGCTAAACACAAACAGCACAGAAATGTTAAAATAGCCATTGTCCAGAAAGGACAAAAATGTTTCAAAGGCTCTGTCCTTAAGGGGTTAAATACTGTCAAGATGGCCCATGTGGGACCAGTGTGCACTTATTTTAGGTTTTTCAAAATAAGAATGCACATACAGAGAAAAACACTAAAATATACTCATGGAGGGGAACATGGAGGGCAAACATAATGAATGATATTAATAAAACAGTAAAACGAGGGTGAGAAAAGGACAAAAACGATAAAGAAACATAAATTAGAAGCCATCTATGGGCTCCAGAAACATGGCCACCGGAGCCATAAGGACGGCCCTACCGGACGTGTCATCAGTCATGTGGCCAATGATGCTACTCCTCATGATGAAGGGGAGGAGCGTCAGAACCCCCCTCCCGCCCTAATAAACCATAATTTAACTGTAATGGGAGGTGGGCAGGAGGATGAGGTCAGAAGCCCCGCCTCCCCATGGATACAATCCTAAGGAGGGGCTGACCCTAAGCATGTCACTGCATTTAACCTCTTAGTGACAAGACATTTTCACCTTGACTTTCCCTTGGTGACAATGGCTGTTTTGACATTTCTAGGGTGTTTGTGTTTAGCTGTAATTTTTTTCTTTCTCACATACAGTACCCACACAAATTATATGTTGTTTTTAGCGTCATAAGAAGGGCTTTCATTAGATACCATAATGTTCATCATATCTTATAATTTACTACAAAAAAAATCATAAAATAAGATGACAAATTTAAAAAAACCCACTTTTTCTATCTTTGACCTAAAATGTAATTTATACAAATAAAATCATTAAAAAAGACCCCGTCTAAATAGTTTCTAAATGTTGTCCCGAGTTCAAAAATATGCATGTTTCCATATTTTTCGGTATTTTTTTGCGAGTTATGGGGCAAAAACCAAAAATAGTGTTTTTTGGTTTTTTCCTATATTGACCTTTTGACCCCAAACCCAAAATTTAACCCTAACACTAAATTTAACCCCAAATTTAATCCTTATTATATCCCTTAATATTTTTTAATTTTAATTTAATTTTAACCCTATCCCTTAAGCTAAAAAATATTTAATTTTAACCCTATAGGCTAATATAGCTATATAACCTGTTTTTAATTAAATTATGTATTTTAAATATTTTCCATTGCAGTGCTACTTAACTACCACTAGGGGCAGTCAAGTAGCATATTCAGAGCGACGGAAGTGAAGTTACTTTCACTTCCGAAGCTCAGACCGGCAGAGGGCTTAGCCATATTGACGGAGCAACATGTTCCGTCAATATGGCTCCCCACGATCGCTCCGTGGGACGATCGTGGGTGCCCCAAAATAGAAATTTTGGTGCTGGCTATTGCCTCGACATTGAGGCAATAGACCAGCACCGTTAAAGCGGTTTTCGCGATCGTTGATCGCGAAAACCGCTTGATTCACCGCAGGACGTGCCAGGCACGTCCTTTGTCGCGAAGGTGTTAAGCCACGTCCCCAACCAACATGGGAGATGCATTCTCCTCTGGCAGGGCAGGTTATTATACCACAGAACAGAGTAAATTCAAATCAAACAGTCCCACCAATGTATGGCTCATTATCTTTAGTTAAAATGTATATAAAGCTGTCCCTAGAAACAAAGCGGACTGCATCCAGTTTGTAGGAACATAGAATTGACAAATAGAAATAACCTTCCAACATACAATAATGTGTAAAACAGATGAGCAGAGAACAAACATCAACATTATCATCAACACATGTATGGAACAGAATAAAAAGCATCAAATGTCTGTATATGTTGTTATATCTTTTTCACCAAAAACATGCAAAAAAACAATGCTGGAGGAGGAAAGTCCCATCGATCTGAAAAAATATTTAAAATACAGGGTATGTAAATAGCAGTAGTATACCACACAATTAAAGTGGATACCATACCCACCACCGTGGGATAAAGAGGGTCATAAAGGGGTAAATTGATTTTAACAGAAAGCCAGTATGTCAAGATCTGTATTTAATCTCCCTTTTACATGAGTTCTCATTTTAAATATCCATTCTGTTTCCCTCTTAGCTAGAGTGACTACGGGATCCCCCCTCTCCAGTGAGGTTGCATTATATCTATTCCAATTATCTGAAATGTATACGTTTTAAAAAAATTGCAGCTATTGCAATGTAAGGGGCCATTATGTTTTTTACTCCTATTTCTTATACCTTCCAGATGTTCTTAACTCTCTGGAAGTGCGTCCTACGTACTGAATGACACAACTACATTGTAGCAAATATATTACATTAACTGATTTACAATGTATAAACTGTTTGATCTGAAAGGTGGTGCCAGACTTAGTGCAGGTAAATTGATCATTTTTTCCCTTTTGTTTACTACATGTGTGG
The DNA here is from genome assembly GCA_036172795.1 of Pelodytes ibericus. Taxonomy (NCBI): domain Eukaryota; kingdom Metazoa; phylum Chordata; class Amphibia; order Anura; family Pelodytidae; genus Pelodytes; species Pelodytes ibericus. Next base: position 144,550,014 of record CM069859.1, on the reverse strand, counting down.
CACATCTACCATTTCCTGCATTTGTGGAAACCAGCATATTTGGTACTTAAGAAATGAGATTTTTTTCAGTTTAATCGCCTCAGGGAGAGTGATTGGGAATCACCTCCTGAAGCACCGGGTCAAGTTTTAAAATGGGCCAACATTTGTTTAATGATCTTTTAATTTCTTTGACCCTATCATTGGAAAGAGAAGGAGAAATCTAGTCGGGCTTGCATTTGAGCCCCTTTCTTAAAAAGAGTGGCTCTATCCATGGATGTCACTTGTGCAACACTAGACTCCAAAAGGGTATGGGGGTAGTTTCTTTGAGAAAATTTCTTTACAAGTGTAACAGGGTTTTGCGCAGGTCCACCTATACCGCTATGGTCCTTTTCCCGAGTTACCTTTTTGCGCTCTGCAGAGCGATCCTGAGTCTCCGCTACCTGGGAGTTTGGGTACATGAAGGTGGCAGTGCCTCCACCCAGTGGGGCATCCAGGGTATGGATGGGGGGTCCCACTGGGAACATATCTACATAAGAAATACAACTGACACAGAACTAACTTAAATATAACTTTGTATTGCACAGTAAAAGCACTATGCAAATAAATAACAGAGAAATAAACATAACACAGTAAAATATTAAGAAGAGCAATTACCCATTTAAAGCAACCCACAATAAATACTGCAGCCAACCCCACAAGCAGTCTGGTACCGTTAGTTGGTGCACATAGTTGGGGCCCATCATTACTGTAATCCACAATATGGCTGAAGTTAAAATGAAACTGGCATGAAAAATGGAAGAGCAAGGACTTTTAGATGTGTGCTGACTTTCAGGGTGCCCTGTGTGAGACAGGGGGAGAGGTTTTCAGCTTGGTGCCCTGTGTGAGACAGGGGGAGAGGGTTTCAGATTACCACTGCACCACAGGCTGCAATCACATCACTTCACCTGCTATCTCCTCACTGTGACAGCAGGCTTTGCCACACACAGCTCTGTATGCAGGAATATTCCTCCAGGATGCTGCTGTAATCCTTCTGGGCATTAGATCAGTCAGGCCTCAGTTCCTAGATCCCAACAACTGCTTGACAGTGTCTTTCTCCTTCTCTCTCCAGCTCTGAACTAACTTATTTCTTAAAATGGAGTCAGGGTTTTTGTTTTTAGTCTTGCTCTCTAAAGATCGCCATCTGCGGGGCACCACACAAAACTGCAGGCTAGTCAGTGACACAGCAGAAATTATCGTAATTCCAGAGGGGTTACACAAGCATGTTGCTCTGTTCTACAAAATCTATTTGTGTACTGCAGTTTCTTTGCATGCGCATAATCTGTCCCTTAGGGATATTCTGCAACCATGTGGGATTATGACAATTCCTGTGGTTGATAAAGCCATTCCCATCAGACGGTTTTAAAAAAGTGCGCAAATTAATCATTTGGTCCTGAATAAATAATGTGAGGTCAAGAAAATCAACAGTGTTGGGGTGAATTTCAGAAGTGAATTTTAAATTATAATTGTTATGATTAATTAACATCATCTATATAACGAAGCCAGAGCGCCAAGTCTGCGCCAAATGGATTATGGGACCATATTTCTTTGGCTTCCCAATCAGCCACATAAACTTTTGCGTAGCTTCGCACATGGCTGTACCGCATAATTGTAAATAAAAATTGTGTTCGAACCAAAAATAGTTATGTGTTAAAATAAATTCTAAACAATTTAAAATAAAATTCGTCTGAGAGGAATGGATCTGAGGATCTCTTCCAAGAGTCTCCCTTATCACCTGAACACCCTTAGCATGGGGTATAACTGTCTACAATGAGGAAACATCTACTCGTCCACATAAAATTGGAGGACCATTTAATCTCTTTTAGGGTATCCAAAATGCTGGTGGTGTCCTTAATGTAAGAAGGAGCCATGTATTTCTGGAGAAAACAATCAATATGTTCAGAGGTGTTGCAAGTGAGAGAATAGATCCCGCTGATAATAGGTCTACCCGGGGGAGTGTTTAAATTTTTGTGGATCTTTGGCAAAAAGTAAAACACTGTTTTTTTGGGGTGCTTTACATTTAGGTAGTTAAATTCTTTTTATTCCAATATCCCACATGATCTTCCATGTTGTATTAGATAGTGAAACCTTTCCCCAAATGTTACCATCGGGTCTTTTTTAAGTTTTTGATATGTGTTTTTGTCACCCAGAATTTTATGAGCATAATATTCCTGGCATCTGAATGGCACAATATTACTGGGCTCTGAATGGCACAATATTCCTGGCATCTGAATGGCACAATATTACTGGGCTCTGAATGGCACAATATTAGTTTCATCTGAATAGCACAATAATTATGGCATCTGAATGGCACAATATTACTGGCATCTGAATAGCACAATAATTATGGCATCTGAATGGCACAATATTACTGGTATTTGAATAGCACAATAATTATAGCATCTGAATGGCACAATATTACTGGTATTTGAATGGCACAATATTCCTGGTATCTGAATGGCACAATATTCCTGGTATATTACTGACATCTGAATGGCACAATATTCCTGGCATCTGAATGGCACAATATTACTGGTATTTGAATGACACAATATTCATGGTATCTGAAAGGCACAATATTACTGGTATTTGAATGGCCCAATATTACAGGTATTTGAATGGCACAATATTAAAGGTATCTAAATGGCACAAAATTACTGGGCTCTGACTGGCACAATATTACTGGCATCTGAATGGCACAATATAACAGGTATCTGAATGGCACAATATTACCGGGCTCTGAATCGCACAATATTACTGGTATTTGAATGGAATAATATTACTAAGCTCTGAATGGCACAATATTACTGGTATCTAAATGGCACAATATTACTGGGCTCTGAATGGCACAATATTACTGGGCTCTGAATGGCACAAAATTATTACTATCTGAATGGCATAATATTCCTGGCATCTGAATTGCACAATATTACTGGGCTCTGAATGGCACATTATTTCTGGGCTCTGGATGGCACAATATTTCTGGGCTCTGAATGGCACAATATTTCTGGTATCTGAATGGCACAATATTACTGGTATCGGAATGGCACAATATTACTGGGCTCTGAATGGCACAAAACTATTGGTATCTGAATGGCACAATATTACTGGGCTCTGAATGGCACAATATTTCTGGTATCTGAATGGCACAATATTACTGGTATCGGAATGGCACAATATTACTGGGCTCTGAATGGCACAAAACTATTGGCATCTGAATGGCACAATATTACTGGGCTCTGAATGGCTCAATATTCCTGGCATCTGAATAGCACAATATTACTGGGCTCTGAATGGCACAATATTAGTTGCATCTGAATAGCACAATAATTATGGCATCTGAATGGCACAATATTACTGGCATCTGAATAGCACAATAATTATGGCATCTGAATGGCACAATATTACTGCTATTTAAATAGCACAATAATTATAGCATCTGAATGGCACAATATTACTGGTATTTGAATGGCACAATATTCCTGGTATCTGACTGGTACAATATTCCTGGTATATTCCTGGTATATTACTGGCATCTGAATGGCACAATATTCCTGGCATCTGAAAGGCACAATATTACTGGTATTTGAATGGCACAATATTCATGTATCTAAATGGCACAATATTACTGGTATTTGAATGGCCTGATATTACTGGTATTTGAACGGCACAATATTACTGGTATTTGAATGGCACAATATTTCTGGGCTCTGAATGGCACAATATTACTAGGCTCTGAATGGCACAATATTACTAGGCTCTGAATGGCACAATATTACTGGTATCTGAATGGCTCAATATTCATGGTATCTGAATAGCACAATATTACTGGTATTTGAATGGCACAATATTACTAGTATCTAAATGGCTCAATATTCATGGCATCTGTATGGCACAATATTCCGTGAATTTGTTTGGCACAATATTACTGGGCTCTGAATGGCACAATATTACTGGCATCTGTATGGCACAATATTACTGGTATCTGAATGGCTCAATATTCATGGCATCTGAATGGCACAATATTACTGGTATTTGAATGGCACAATATTACAGGCTCTGAATGGCACAATATTACTAGGCTCTTAATGGCACAATATTAATGGTATCTGAATCGCACAATATTACTGGTATTTGAATGGAATAATATTACTAAGCTCTGAATGGCACAATATTACTGGTATCTAAATGGCACAATATTACTGGGCTCTGAATGGCACAATATTACTGGGCTCTGAATGGCACAAAATTATTACTATCTGAATGGCATAATATTCCTGGCATCTGAATTGCACAATATTACTGGGCTCTGAATGGCACATTATTTCTGGGCTCTGGATGGCACAATATTTCTGGGCTTTGAATGGCACAATATTACTGGCATCAGAATGACACAATATTACTGGGCTCTGAATGGCACAATATTACTGGGCTCTGAATGGCACAATATTACTGGGCTCTGAATGGCACAAAACTATTGGTATCTGAATGGCATAATATTCCTGGCATCTGAATGGCACAATATTACTGGGCTCTGAATGGCTCAATATTCCTGGCATCTGAATGGCACAATATTACTGGGCTCTGAATGGCACAATATTAGTTGCATCTGAATAGCACAATAATTATGGCATCTGAATGGCACAATATTACTGGCATCTGAATAGCACAATAATTATGGCATCTGAATGGCACAATATTACTGGTATTTGAATAGCACAATAATTATAGCATCTGAATGGCACAATATTACTGGTATTTGAATGGCACAATATTCCTGGTATCTGAATGGCACAATATTACTCTTATTTGAACGGCACAATATTACTGGTATTTGAATGCCACAATATTACTGGGCTCTGAATGGCATAATATTCCTAGGCTCTGAATGGCGCAATATTACTGGTATCTGAATGGCTCAATATTCATGGTATCTGAATGGCACAATATTACTGGTATTTGAATGGCACAATATTACTTGCATCTGAATGGCACAATATTACTGGTATTTGAATGGCACAATATTACTGGGCTCTGAATGGCACAATATTACTGGGCTCTGAATGCCACCATTTTACTGGCATCTGAATGGCACAATATTACTGGGCTCTGAATGGCACAATAATTATGGCATCTGAATGGCATAATATTACTGGCATCTGAATAGCACAATAATTATAGCATCTGAATGGCACAATATTACTGGGCTCTAAATGGCACAATATTACTGGGCTCTAAATGGCACAATATTACTGGTATCTGAATGGCACAATATTCCTGGCATCTGAATGGCACAATATTCCTGGTATCTGAATGGAACAATATTACTATGCTCTGAATGGAACAATATTATTGGGCTCTGAATGACACCATATCACTGGCATCTGAAAAGCACAATAATTATGGCATCTGAATGGCAGAATATTACTGGTATTTGAATGGCACAATATTTCTGGTATCTGAATGGCACAATATTACTGGCATCTAAATGGCACAAAATTACTGGTATCTTAATGGTGCATTACTACTGGGCTCTGAATGGCACAATATTACTGGGCTCTGAATGGAACAATATTACTGGGCTCTGAATGACACCATATTACTGGCATCTGAATAGCACAATTATTATGTCATCTGAATAGCACAATAATTATGGCATCTGAATGGCACAATATTACTGGAATCTGAATGGCACAATATTGCTGGCATCTTAATGGTGCATTACTACTGGGCTCTGAATGGCACAATATTACTGGCATCTCAATGTCACAATAATACTGGGCTCTGAATGGCACAATATTACTGGGCTCCTAATGGCACAATATTAGTTCTATCTGAATAGCACAATAATTATGGCATCTGAATGGCACAATATTACTGGAATCTGAATGGCACAATATTGCTGGCATCTTAATGGTGCATTACTACTGGGCTCTGAATGGCACAATATTACTGGGCTCTGAATGGAACAATATTACTGGGCTCTGAATGACACCATATTACTGGCATCTGAATAGCACAATTATTATGTCATCTGAATGGCAGAATATTACTGGTATTTGAATGGCACAATATTCCTGTTATCTAAATGGCACAATATTACTGGCATCTGAATGGCACAATATTACTGGTATTTGAATGGCACAATATTACTGGGCTCTGTATGGCACCATTTTACTGGCATCTGAATGGCACAATATTACTGGGCTCTGAATGGCACAATAATTATGGCATCTGAATGGCATAATATTACTTGCATCTGAATAGCACAATAATTATGGCATCTGAATGGCACAATATTAATGGTATTTAAATGGCACAATATTCATGGTATCTGAATGGCACAATATTACTGGCATTTGAATGGCACAATATTACTGGCATTTGAATGGCACAATATTCCTGGCATATGAATGGCAAAATATTACTGGTATTTGAATGGCACAATATTCCTGGTATCTGAATGGCACAATATTACTGGTATTTGAATGGTACAATATTACTGGTATTGGAATGGCACAATACTCATGGTATCTGAATGTCACAATATTACTGGTATTTGAATCGCCCTATATCACTGGTATTTGAAGGGCTCAATATTTCTAGTATTTGAATGGCTCAATATTTATGGCACCTGTATGGCACAATATTTCTGGAATTTGTATGGCACAATATTACTGGGCTCTAAATGGTACAATATTAATGGGATCTGAATGCCACAATATTACTGTTCTCCGAATGGTACAATATTACTGGTATCTGAATGGCACAATATTACTGGGCTCTTAATGGCACAATATTACTGGTATCTGAATGACACCATATTACTGGCATCTGAATAGCACAATTATTATGGCATCTGAATGGCACAATATTACTGGTATTTGAATGGCACAATATAACTGGTATTTGAAGGGCTCAATATTACTGGTATTTGAATGGCACAATATTACTAGGCTCTGAATGGCAAAATATTACTGGTATCTGAATGGCACAATATTACTGGTATCTGAATGGCACAATATTACTGTGCTCTAAATGGCACAATATTACTGGTATCTGAATGACACCATATTACTGGCATCTGAATAGCACAATTATTACGGCATCTGAATGGCACAATATTACTGGTATTTGAATGGCCCAATATAACTGGTATTTGAATGGCACAATATTACTAGGCTCTGAATGGCACAATATTACTAGGCTCTGAATGACACCATATTACTGGCATCTGAATGGCACAATATTACAGGTATCTGAATGGCTCAATATTCCTGGAATTTGTATGGCACAATATTACTGGGCTCTTAATGGCACAATATTACTGGTATCTTAATGGCACAATATTACTGGGCTCTGAATGGCACAATATTACTGGAATCTGAATGGTACAATATTCCTGGCATCTGAATGGTACAATACTACTGGACTCTGAATGGCACAATATTCCTGGGATCTGAATGGCACAATATTACTGGAATCTGAATGGCACAATATTCCTGGCATCTGAATGGTACAATACTACTGGGCTCTGAATGGAACAATATTACTGGGCTCTGAATGGAACAATATTACTGGGCTCTGAATAGCACAATTATTATGGCATCTGAATGGCAGAATATTACTTGTATTTGAATGGCACAATATTCCTGGTATCTGAATGGCACAATATTCCTGGCATCTGAATGGAACAATATTACTGGGCTCTGAATGGAACAATATTACTGGGCTCTGAATGACACCATCTTACTGGCATCTGAATAGCACAATTATTATGGCATCTGAATGGCAGAATATTACTGGTTTTTGAATGGCACAATATTCCTGTTATCTGAATGGCACAATATTACTGGCATCTGAATGGCACAATATTACTGGTATTTGAATGGCACAATATTACTGGGCTCTGAATGGCACCATTTTACTGGCATCTGAATGGCACAATATTACTAGGCTCTGAATGGCACAATAATTATGGCATCTGAATGGCATAATATTACTTGCATCTGAATAGCACAATAATTATGGCATCTGAATGGCACAATATTACTGGTATTTGAATGGCACAATATTCCTGGTATCTGAATGGCACAATATTACTGGCATTTGAATGGCACAATATTACTGGCATTTGAATGGCACAATATTCCTGGCATCTGAATGGCAAAATATTACTGGTATCTGAATGGTACAATACTACTGGGCTCTGAATGGCACAATTTTTCTGGGCTCTGAATGGTACAATATTACTGGTATCTGAATGGCAGAATATTACTGGGCTCTAAATGGCACAATATTCCTGGCATCTGAATGGCATAATATTCCTGGGCTCTGAATGGAACAATATTTTGGGGCTCTGAATGACACCATATTACTGGCATCTGAATAGCACAATAATTCTGGAATCTGAATGGCAGAATATTACTGGTATTTGAATGGAACAAGATTCCTTGTATTTGAATGGCCCAATATTACTGGTATTTGAATGGTACAATATTACTGGTATTTGAATGGCACAATATTACTGGGCTCTGAATGGCTCAATATTACTGGGCTCCTAATGGCACAATATTAGTTGCATCTGAATAGCACAATAATTATGGCATCTGAATGGCACAATATTACTGGCATCTAAATAGTACAATAATTATGGCATCTGAATGGCACAATATTACTGGTATTTGAATGGCACAATATTCCTGGTATCTGAATGGCACAATATTACTGGCATCTGAATGGCACAATATTCCTGGCATCTGAATGGCACAATATTACTGGTATTTGAATTGCACAATATTCATGGTATCTGAAAGGCACAATATTACTGATATTTGAATGGTCCAATATTACTGATATTTGAATGGCACAATATTACTGGTAGTGGAATGGCACATTTTCATGGTATCTGAATGGCACAATATTACTGGTATTTGAATAGCACAATATTACTGGTATTTGAATGGCACAATATTACTGGGCTCTGAATGGCACAATATTACTGGTATCTGAATGGCTCAATATTCCTGGCATCTGTATGGCACAATATTACTGGCTCTGAATGACACCATATTACTGGGCTCTAAATGGCACAATATTACTGGGCTGTGAATGGTACAATATTACTGGGCTCTGAATGCCACAATATTACTGGGCTCTGAATGGCACAATATTTATGGCATCTGTATGGCACAATATTTCTGGAATTTGTATGGCACAATATTACTGGGCTGTGAATGGCACAATATTACTAGGCTCTGAATGGCACAATATTACTGTTATCTGAATGGCTCAATATTTATGGCACATGTATGGCACAATATTTCTGGAATTTGTATGGCACAATATTACTGGGCTCTGATTGGCACAATTTTTCTGGGCTCTGAATGGTACAATATTACTGGTATCTGAATGACACAATATTACTGGGCTCTAAATGGCACAATATTACTGGTATCTGAATAGCACAATATTCCTGGCATCTAAATGGCACAATATTCCTGGGCTCTGAATGGAACAATATTATTGTGCTCTGAATGACACCATATTACTGGCATCTGAATAGCACAATAATTATGGCATCTGAATGGCAGAATATTACTGGTATTTGAATGGAACAAGATTCCTGGTATTTGAATGGCCCAATATTACTGGTATTTGAATGGCACAATATTACTGGTATTTGAATGGCCCAATATTACTGGGCTCTGAATGGCACAATATTACTAGGCTCTGAATGGCACAATTTTACTGGCATCTCAATGGCACAATATTAGTTGCATCTGAATAGCACAATAATTATGGCATCTGAATGGCACAATATTACTGGCATCTAAATAGTACAATAATTATGGCATCTGAATGGCACAATATTACTGGTATTTGAATGGCACAATATTACTGGTATCTGAATGGCACAATATTCCTGGCATCTGAATGGCACAATATTCCTGGCATCTGAATGGCACAATATTACTGGTATTTGAATGGCACAATATTCATGGTATCTGAAAGGCACAATATTACTGGTATTTGAATGGTCCAATATTACTGGTATTTGAATGGCACAATATTCATGGTATCTGAAAGGCACAATATTTCTGGTATTTGAATGGTCCAATATTACTGGTATTTGAATGGCACAATATTACTGGTAGTGGAATGGCACAATTTTCATGGTATCTGAATTTCACAATATTACTGGTATTTGAGTAGCCCAATATTACTGGTATTTGAACGGCACAATATTACTGGTATTTGAATGGCACAATATTACTGGGCTCTGAATGGCACAATATTACTAGGCTCTGAATGGCACAATATTACTGGTATCTAAATGGCTCAATATTCCTGGCATCTGTATGGCACAATATTTCTGGAATTTGTATGGCACAATATTACTGGGCTCTGAATGGCACAATATTACTGGGCTCTGAATGGTACAATATTACCGGGCTCTGAATGCCACAATATTACTGGGCTCTGAATGGCACAATATTACTGCTATCTTAATGGCACAATATTACTGGGCTCTGAATGGCACAATATTATTGGACTCTGAATGGCACAATATTTCTGGCATCTGAATGGCACAATATTCCTGGCATCTGAATGGCACTATATTACTGGAATCTGAATGGCACAATATTCCTGGCATCTGAACGGCACAATATTCCTGGCATCTGAATGGCACTATATTACTGGAATTTGAATGGCACAATATTCCTGGCATCTGAATGGTACAATACTACTGGGCTCCGAATGGCACAATATTACTGGGCTCTGAATGGCACAATATTACTGGGCTCTGAAAGGCACAATTTTACAGGCATCTGAATGGCACAATACTACTGGTCTCTGAATGGCTCAATAATTATGGCATCTGAATGACACAATATTACTGGTATTTGAATGGCACAATTTTCCTGGTATCTGAATGGCACAATATTACTGGAATTTGAATGGCACAATATTCATGGCATCTGAATGGCACAATATTACTGGTATTTGAATGGCCAAATATTAGTGGTATTTGAATGGTACAATATTTCTGGTATTGGAATGGCACAATATTCATGGTATCTGAATGGCACAATATTACTGGTATTTGAATGGCCCAATATCACTGGTATTTTAAGGGCTCAATATTCATGGTATCTGAAAGGCACAATATTACTGGTATTTGAATGGCCAAATATTAGTGTTATTTGAATGGTACAATATTTCTGGTCTTGGAATGGCACAATATTCATGGTATCTGAATGGCACAATATTACTGGTATTTGAATGGCCCAATATCACTGGTATTTTAAGGGCTCAATATTACTGGTATTTGAATGGCACAATATTACTGGGCTCTGAATGGCACAATATTACTAGGCTCTGAATGGCACAATATTACTGGTATCTGAATGGCTCAATATTTATGGCACATGTATGGCACAATATTTCTGGAATTTGCATGGCACAATATTACTGGGCTCTGATTGGCACAATTTTTCTGGGCTCTGAATGGTACAATATTACTGATATCTGAATGGCACAATATTAATGGGCTCTAAATGGCACAATATTTCTGGTATTGGAATGGCACAATATTCATGGTATCTGAATGGCACATTATTACTGGTATTTGAATGGCACAATATTACTGGTAGTGGAATGGCACAATTTTCATGGTATCTGAATGGCACAATATTACTGGTATTTGAGTAGCCCAATATTACTGGTATTTGAACGGCACAATATTACTGGTATTTGAACGGCACAATATTACTGGTATTTGAATGGCACAATATTACTGGGCTCTGAAAGGCACAATATTACTAGGCTCTGAATGGCACAATATTACTGGTATCTGAATGGCTCAATATTCCTGGCATCTGTATGGCACAATATTTCTGGAATTTGTATGGCACAATATTACTGGGCTCTGAATGGCACAATATTACTGTGCTCTGAATGGTACAATATTACTGTGCTCTGAATGCCACAATATTACTGGGCTCTGAATGGCACAATATTACTGCTATCTTAATGGCACAATATTACTGGTATTTGAATAGCCCAATATTACTGGTATTTGAACGGCACAATATTACTGGTATTTGAACGGCACAATATTACTGGTATTTGAATGGCACAATATTACTGGGCTCTGAATGCCACAATATTACTGGGCTCTGAATGGCACAATATTCCTGGCATCTGAATGGCACAATATTCCTTGCATCTGAATGGCACAATATTCAAGGTATCTGAAAGGCACAATATTACTGTTATTTTTATGGCCAAATATTACTGGTATGTGAATGGTACAATATTTCTGGTATTGGAATGGCACAATATTCATGGTATCTGAATGGCACAATATTACTGGTATTTGAATGGCCCAATATTACTGGTATTTAAATGGCACAATATTACTGGGCTCTGAATGGCACAATATTACTAGGCTCTGAATGGCACAATATTACTGGTATCTGAATGGCTCAATATTTATAGCACATGTATGGCACAATATTTCTGGAATTTGTATGGCACAAAATTACTGGGCTCTGATTGGCACAATTTTTCTGGGCTCTGAATGGTACAATATTACTGGTATCTGAATGGCACAATATTACTGGGCTCTAAATGGCACAATATTACTGGTATCTGAATGGCACAATATTCCTGGCATCTGAATGGCACAATATTCCTGGGCTCTGAATGGCACAATATTACTGGGCTCTAAATAGCACAATATAACTGGCCTCTGAATGGCACAACATTACTGGCTCTGAATGACACCATATTACTGGCATCTAAATAGAACAATAATTATGGCATCTGTATGGCAGAATATTACTGGTATTTGAATGGCACAATATTTCTGGTATCTGAATGGCACAATATTACTGGTATCTGAATGGCACAATATTACTGGGCTCTAAATGGCACAATATTACTGGTATCTTAATGGCATAATATTCCTGGCATCTTAATAGCACAATAATTATGGCATCTGAATGGCAGAATATTACTGGTATTTGAATGGAACAAGATTCCTGGTATTTGAATGGCCCAATATTACTGGTATTTGAATGGCACAATATTACTGGTATTTGAATGGCACAATATTACTGGGCTCTGAATGGCACAATATTACTAGGCTCTGAATGGCACAATTTTACTGGCATCTCAATGGCACAATAATACTGGGCTCTGAATGGGACAATATTACTGGGCTCCTAATGGTACAATATTAGTTGCAACTGAATAGCACAATAATTATGGCATCTGAATGGCACAATATTACTGGCATCTGAATAGCAAAATAATTATGGCATCTGAATGGCACAATATTACTGGTATTTGAGTAGCCCAATATTACTGGTATTTGAACGGCACAATATTACTGGTATTTGAATGGCACAATATTACTGGGCTCTGAATGGCACAATATTACTAGGCTCTGAATGGCACAATATTACTGGTATCTAAATGGCTCAATATTCCTGGCATCTGTATGGCACAATATTTCTGGAATTTGTATGGCACAATATTACTGGGCTCTGAATGGCACAATATTACTGGGCTCTGAATGGTACAATATTACCGGGCTCTGAATGCCAAAATATTACTGGGCTCTGAATGGCACAATATTACTGCTATCTTAATGGCACAATATTACTGGGCTCTGAATGGCACAATATTATTGGACTCTGAATGGCACAATATTTCTGGCATCTGAATGGCACAATATTCCTGGCATCTGAATGGCACTATATTACTGGAATCTGAATGGCACAATATTCCTGGCATCTGAATGGCACAATATTCCTGGCATCTGAATGGCACTATATTACTGGAATTTGAATGGCACAATATTCCTGGCATCTGAATGGTACAATACTACTGGGCTCCGAATGGCACAATATTACTGGGCTCTGAATGGCACAATTTTACAGGCATCTGAATGGCACAATACTACTGGTCTCTGAATGGCTCAATAATTATGGCATCTGAATGACACAATATTACTGGTATTTGAATGGCACAATTTTCCTGGTATCTGAATGGCACAATATTACTGGAATTTGAATGGCACAATATTCATGGCATCTGAATGGCACAATATTACTGGTATTTGAATGGCCAAATATTAGTGGTATTTGAATGGTACAATATTTCTGGTATTGGAATGGCACAATATTCATGGTATCTGAATGGCACAATATTACTGGTATTTGAATGGCCCAATATCACTGGTATTTTAAGGGCTCAATATTCATGGTATCTGAAAGGCACAATATTACTGGTATTTGAATGGCCAAATATTAGTGGTATTTGAATGGTACAATATTTCTGGTATTGGAATGGCACAATATTCATGGTATCTGAATGGCACAATATTCCTGGCATCTTAATAGCACAATAATTATGGCATCTGAATGGCAGAATATTACTGGTATTTGAATGGAACAAGATTCCTGGTATTTGAATGGCCCAATATCACTGGTATTTTAAGGGCTCAATATTACTGGAATTTGAATGGCACAATATTACTGGGCTCTGAATGGCACAATATTACTAGGCGCTGAATGGCACAATATTACTGGTATCTGAATGGCTCAATATTTATGGCACATATATGGCACAATATTTCTGAAATTTGCATGGCACTATATTACTGGGCTCTGATTGGCACAATTTTTCTGGGCTCTGAATGGTACAATATTACTGATATCTGAATGGCACAATATTAATGGGCTCTAAATGGCACAATATTTCTGGTATTGGAATGGCACAATATTCATGGTATCTGAATGGCACATTATTACTGGTATTTGAATGGCACAATATTACTGGTAGTGGAATGGCACAATTTTCATGGTATCTGAATGGCACAATATTACTGGTATTTGAGTAGCCCAATATTACTGGTATTTGAACGGCACAATATTACTGGTATTTGAAGGGCACAATATTACTGGTATTTGAATGGCACAATATTACTGGGGTCTGAATGGCACAATATTACTAGGCTCTGAATGGCACAATATTACTAGGCTCTGAATGGCACAATATTACTGGTATCTGAATGGCTCAATATTCCTAGCATCTGTATGGCACAATATTTCTGGAATTTGTATGGCACAATATTACTGGGCTCTGAATGGCACAATATTACTGTGCTCTGAATGGTACAATATTACTGTGCTCTGAATGCCACAATATTACTGGGCTCTGAATGGCACAATATTACTGGTATCTGAATAGCACAATATTACTGGGCTCTAAATGGCACAATACTACTGGGCTCTGAATGGCACAATATTACTGGTATCTGAAAAGCACAATATTCCTGGCATCTGAATGGCACAATATTACTGGGCTCTGAATGGCACAATATTACTGGGCTCTGAATGGCACAATATTACTGGTATCTTAAGGGCACAATATTACTAGGCTCTGAATGGCACAATATTACTGGACCCTGAATGGCACAATATTCCTGGCATCTGAATGGCACAATATTACTGGAATCTGAATGGCACAATATTCCTGGCTCTGAATGGTACAATACTACTGGGCTCTGAATGGCACAATATTACTGGGCTCTGAATGACACCATATTACTGGCATCTGAATAGCACAATAATTATGGCATCTGAATGGCAGAATATTACTGGTATTTGAATGGCACAATATTCCTGGAATCTGAATGGCACAATATTACTGGCATCTGAATGGCACAATATTACTGGTATTTGAATGGCACAATATTACTGGGCTCTGAATGGCACAATATTACTGGGCTCTGAATGGCACAATATTACTGGTATCTGAATAGCACAATATTACTGGGCTCTAAATGGCACAATACTACTGGGCTCTGAATGGCACATTATTACTGTTATCTGAAAAGCACAATATTCCTGGCATCTGAATGGCACAATATTACTGGGCTCTGAATGGCACAATATTACTGGCTCTGAATGACACCATATTACTGGCATCTGAATAGCACAATAATTATGGCATCTGTATGGCAGAATATTACTGGTATTTGAATGGCACAATATTTCTGGTATCTGAATGGCACAATATTACTGGGCTCTGAATGGTACAATATTACTGGCACAATATTACTCGACCCTGAATGGCACAATATTACTGGAATCTGAATGGCACAATATTCCTGGCTCTGAATGGTACAATACTACTGGGCTCTGAATGGCACAATATTAATGGGCTCTGAATGACACCATATTACTGGCATCTGAATAGCACAATAATTATGGCATCTGAATGGCAGAATATTACTGGTATTTGAATGGCACAATATTCCTGGAATCTGAATGCCACAATATTACTGGCATCTGAATGTCACAATATTACTGGTATTTGAATGGCACAATATTACTGGGCTCTGAATGGCACAATATTACTGGGCTCTGAATGGCACAATATTACTGGTATCTGAATAGCACAATATTACTGGGCTCTAAATGGCACAATACTACTGGGCTCTGAATGGCACAATATTACTGGTATCTGAAAAGCACAATATTCCTGGCATCTGAATGGCACAATATTACTGGGCTCTGAATGGCACAATATTACTGGCTCTGAATGACACCATATTACTGGCATCTGAATAGCACAATAATTATGGCATCTGTATGGCAGAATATTACTGGTATTTGAATGGCACAATATTTCTGGTATCTGAATGGCACAATATTACTGGAATCTGAATGGCACAATATTCCTGGCTCTGAATGGTACAATAATACTGGGCTCTGAATGGCACAATATTACTTGGCTCTGAATAGCACAATAATTATGGCATCTGAATTACAGAATATTACTGGTATTTGAATGGCACAATATTCCTGGAGTCTAAATGGCACAATATTACTGGGCTCTGAATGGCACAATATTACGGGGCTCTGAATGGCACAATATTACTGGTATCTGAATAGCACAATATTACTGGGCTCTAAATGGCACAATACTACTGGACTCTGAATGGCACAATATTACTCATATCTGAAAAGCACAATATTCCTGGCATCTGAATGGCACAATATTACTGGGCTCTGAATGGCACAATATTACTGGCTCTGAATGACACCATATTACTGGCATCTGAATAGCACAATAATTATGGCATCTGTATGGCAGAATATTACTGGTATTTGAATGGCACAATATTTCTGGTATCTGAATGGCACATTATTACTGGGCTCTGAATGGCACAATATTACTGGGATCTGAATGGCACAATATTACTGGGATCTTAAGGGCACAATATTACTGGGCTCTGAATTTCACAATATTACTGGACCCTGAATGGCACAATATTCCTGGCATCTGAATGGCACAATATTCCTGGCATCTGAATGGCACAATATTACTGGAATCTGAATGGCACAATATTCCTGGCTCTGAATGGTACAATACTACTGGGCTCTGAATGGTACAATATTACTGGCTCTGAATGACACCATATTACTGGCATCTGAATAGCACAATAATTATGGCATCTGTATGGCAGAATATTACTGGTATTTGAATGGCACAATATTTCTGGTATCTGAATGGCACATTATTACTGGGCTCTGAATGGCACAATATTACTGGGCTGTGAATGGCACAATATTACTGGGCTCTGAATGGCACAATATTACAGGGATCTTAAGGGCACAATATTACTGGGCTCTGAATGGCACAATATTACTGGACCCTGAATGGCACAATATTCCTGGCATCTGAATTTCACAATATTCCTGGCATCTGAATGGCACAATATTACTGGAATCTGAATGGCACAATATTCCTGGCTCTGAATGGTACAATACTACTGGGCTCTGAATGGCACAATATTACTGGCTCTGAATGACACCATATTACTGGCATCTGAATAGCACAATAATTATGGCATCTGTATGGCAGAATATTACTGGTATTTGAATGGCACAATATTTCTGGTATCTGAATGGCACAATATTACTGGGCTCTTAATGGCACAATATCACTGGGCTCTGAATGGCACAATATTACTGGGCTCTGAATGGCACAATATTACTGGTATCTGAATAGCACAATATTACTGGGCTCTAAATGGCACAATACTACTGGGCTCTGAATGGCACAATATTACTGGTATCTGAAAAGCACAATATTCCTGGCATCTGAATGGCACAATATTACTGGGCTCTGAATGGCACAATATTACTGGGCTCTGAATGGCACAATATTACTGGTATCTTAAGGGCACAATATTACTAGGCTCTGAATGGCACAATATTACTGGACCCTGAATGGCACAATATTCCTGGCATCTGAATGGCACAATATTCCTGGCATCTGAATGGCACAATATTACTGGAATCTGAATGGCACAATATTCCTGGAATTTGTATGGCACTATATTACTGGGCTCTGAATGGCACAATATTACTAGGCTCTGAATGTCACAATATTACTGGTATCTGAATGGCTCTATATTTATGGCACATGTATGGCACAATATTTCTGGAATTTGTATGGCACAATATTACTGGGCTCTGATTGGCACAATTTTTCTGGGCTCTGAATGGTACAATATTACTGGTATCTGAATGGCAAAATATTACTGGGCTCTAAATGGCACAATATTACTGGTATCTGAATGGCACAATATTACTGGGCTCTGAATGGCACAATATTACTGGGCTCTGAATGGCACAATATTACTGGTATCTGAATAGCACAATATTACTGGGCTCTAAATGGCACAATACTACTGGGCTCTGAATTGCACAATATTACTGGTATCTGAAAAGCACAATATTCCTGGCATCTGAATGGCACAATATTACTGGGCTCTGAATGGCACAATATTACTGGGCTCTGAATGGCACAATATTACTGATATCTTAAGGGCACAATATTACTAGGCTCTGAATGGCACAATATTACTGGACCCTGAATGGCACAATATTCCTGGCATCTGAATGGCACAATATTCCAGGCATCTGAATGGCACAATATTACTGGAATCTGAATGGCACAATATTCCTGGAATTTGTATGGCACAATATTACTGGGCTCTGAATGGCACAATATTACTAGGCTCTGAATGGCACAATATTACTGGTATCTGAATGGCTCAATATTTATGGCACATGTATGGCACAATATTTCTGGAATTTGAATGGCACAATATTACTGGGCTCTGATTGGCACAATTTTTCTGGGCTCTGAATGGTACAATATTACAGGTATCTGAATGGCAAAATATTACTGGGCTCTAAATGGCACAATATTACTGGTATCTGAATGGCACAATATTCCTGGCATCTGAATGGCACAATATTCCTGGTATTTGAATGGAACAAGATTCCTGGTATTTGAATGGCCCAATATTACTGGTATTTGAATGGCACAATATTACTGGTATTTGAATGGCACAATATTACTGGGCTCTGAAAGGCACCATATTACTAGGCTCTGAATGGCACAATTTTACTGGCATCTCAATGGCATAATAATACTGGGCTCTGAATGGCACAATATTACTGGGCTCCTAATGGCACAATATTAGTTGCATCTGAATAGCACAATAATTATGGCATCTGAATGGCACAATATTTCTGGCATCTAAATAGCACAATAATTATGGCATCTGAATGGCACAATATTACTGGTATTTGAATGGCACAATATTCCTGGTATCTGAATGGCACAATATTACTGGCATATGAATGGCACAATATTCCTGGCATCTGAATGGCACAATATTACTGGTATTTGAATGGCACAATATTCATGGTATCTGAAAGGCACAATATTACTGGTATTTGAATGGTCCAATATTGCTGGTATTTGAATTGCACAATATTACTGGTAGTGGAATGGCACAATTTACATGGTATTTGAATGGCACAATATTACTGGTATTTGAATAGCCCAATATTACTGGTATTTGAACGGCACAATATTACTGGTATTTGAATGGCACAATATTACTGGGCTTTGAATGGCACAATATTACTGGTATCTGAATGGCTCAATATTCCTGGCATCTGTATGGCACAATATTTCTGGAATTTGCATGGCACAATATTACTGGGCTCTGAATGGCACAATATTACTGGGCTCTGAATGGCACAATATTACTGGTATCTTAAGGGCACAATATTACTAGTCTCTGAATGGCACAATAATACTGGACCCTGAATGGCACAATATTCCTGGCATCTGAATGGCACAATATTCCTGGCATCTGAATGGTACAATACTACTGGGCTCTGAATAGCACAATAATTATGGCATCTGAATTACAGAATATTACTGGTATTTGAATGGCACAATATTCCTGGAGTCTGAATGGCACAATATTACTGGCATCTGAATGGCACAATATTACTGGACTCTGAATGGCACAATATTACTGGGCTCTGAATGGCACAATATTACTGGTATCTGAATAGCACAATATTACTGGGCTCTAAATTGTACAATACTACTGGGCTCTTAATGGCACAATATTACTGGTATCTGAAAAGCACAATATTCCTGGCATCTGAATGGCACAATATTACTGGGCTCTGAATGGCACAATATTACTGGCTCTGAATGACACCATATTACTGGCATCTGAATAGCACAATAATTATGGCATCTGTATGGCAGAATATTACTGGTATTTGAATGGCACAATATTTCTGGTATCTGAATGGCACATTATTACTGGTCTCTGAATGGCACAATATTACTGGGCAGTGAATGGTACAATATTACTGGGCTCTGAATGCCACAATATTACTGGGCTCTGAATGGCACAATATTACTGGTATCTTAAGGGCACAATATTACTGGGCTCTGAATGGCACAATATTACTCAACCCTGAATGGCACAATATTCCTGGCATCTGAATGGCACAATATTCCTGGCATTTGAATGGCACAATATTACTGGAATCTGAATGGCACAATATTCCTGGCTCTGAATGGTACAATACTACTGGGCTCTGAATGGCACAATATTAATGGGCTCTGAATGACACCATATTACTGGCATCTGAATAGCACAATAATTATGGCATCTGAATGGCAGAATATTACTGGTATTTGAATGGCACAATATTCCTGGAATCTGAATGGCACAATATTACTGGCATCTGAATGGCACAATATTACTGGTATCTGAATAGCACAATATTACTGGGCTCTAAATGGCACAATACTACTGGGCTCTGAATGGCACAATATTACTGGGCTCTGAATGGCACAATATTACTGGTATCTGAATAGCACAATATTACTGGGCTCTAAATGGCACAATACTACTGGGCTCTGAATGGCACAATATTACTGGTATCTGAAAAGCACAATATTCCTGGCATCTGAATGGCACAATATTACTGGGCTCTGAATGGCACAATATTACTGGGCTCTGAATGGCACAATATTACTGGTATCTTAAGGGCACAATATTACTAGGCTCTGAATGGCACAATATTACAGGACCCTGAATGGCACAATATTCCTGGCATCTGAATGGCACAATATTACTGGAATCTGAATGGCACAATATTCCTGGCTCTGAATGGTACAATACTACTGGGCTCTGAATGGCACAATATTACTGGGCTCTGAATGACACCATATTACTGGCATCTGAATAGCACAATAATTATGGCATCTGTATGGCAGAATATTACTGGTATTTGAATGGCACAATGTTTCTGGTATCTGAATGGCACAATATTACTGGGCTCTGAATGGTACAATATTACTGGCACAATATTACTCGACCCTGAATGGCACAATATTACTGGAATCTGAATGGCACAATATTCCTGGCTCTGAATGGTACAATACTACTGGGCTCTGAATGGCACAATATTAATGGGCTCTGAATGACACCATATTACTGGCATCTGAATAGCACAATAATTATGGCATCTGAATGGCAGAATATTACTGGTATTTGAATGGCACAATATTCCTGGAATCTGAATGGCACAATATTACTGGCATCTGAATGGCACAATATTACTGGTATTTGAATGGCACAATATTACTGGGCTCTGAATGGCACAATATTACTGGTATCTGAATAGCACAATATTAC
Organism: Pelodytes ibericus; assembly: GCA_036172795.1. Classification (NCBI taxonomy): domain Eukaryota; kingdom Metazoa; phylum Chordata; class Amphibia; order Anura; family Pelodytidae; genus Pelodytes; species Pelodytes ibericus. The sequence continues at coordinate 144,527,885 of CM069859.1, read as the reverse complement.
TGGGCTCTAAATGGCACAATACTACTGTGCTCTGAATGGCACAATATTACTGGTATCTGAAAAGCACAATATTCCTGGCATCTGAATGGCACAATATTACTGGGCTCTGAATGGCACAATATTACTGGCTCTGAATGACACCATATTACTGGCATCTGAATAGCACAATAATTATAGCATCTGTATGGCAGAATATTACTGGTATTTGAATGGCACAATATTTCTGGTATCTGAATGGCACAATATTACTGGGCCCTGAATGGCACAATATTACTGGGCTGTGAATGGTACAATATTACTGGGCTCTGAATGGCACAATATTACTGGACCCTGAATGGCACAATATTCCTGGCATCTGAATGGCACAATATTACTGGAATCTGAATGGCACATTATTCCTGGCTCTGAATGGTACAATATTACTGGGCTCTGAATGACACCATATTACTGGCATCTGAATAGCACAATAATTATGGCATCTGAATGGCAGAATATTACTGGTATTTGAATGGCACAATATTCATGGAATCTGAATGGCACAATATTACTGGCATCTGAATGGCACAATATTACTGGGCTCTGAATGGAACAATATTACTGGCATCTGAATGGCACAATATTACTGGGCTCTAAATGGCACAATACTACTGGGCTCTGAATGGCACAATATTACTTGCTCTGAATGACAAGATATTACTGGCATCTGAATAGCACAATAATTATGGCATCTGTATGGCAGAATATTACTGGTATTTGAATATCACAATATTTCTGGTATCTGAATGGGACAATATTACTGGGCTCTGAATGGCACAATATTACTGGTATCTGAATGGCTAAATATTATTGGCATCTGTATGGCACAATATTCCTGGAATTTGTATGGCACAATATTACTGGGCTCTGAATGGCAAAATATTACTGGTATCTTAAGGGCACAATATTACTGGGCTCTGAATGGCACAATATTACTGGACCCTGAATGGCACAATATTCCTGGCATCTGAATGGCACAATATTCCTTGCATCTGAATGGCACAATATTACTGGAATCTGAATGGCACAATATTCCTGGCTCTGAATGGTACAATACTACTGGGCTCTGAATGGCACAATATTACTGGGCTCTGAATGACACCATATTACTGGCATCTGAATAGCACAATAATTATGGCATCTGAATGGCAGAATATTACTGGTATTTGAATGGCACAATATTCATGGAATCTGAATGGCACAATATTACTGGCATCTGAATGGCACAATATTACTGGGCTCTGAATGGCACAATATTACTGGCATCTGAATGACACCATATTACTGGCATCTGAATAGCACAATAATTATGGCATCTGTATGGCAGAATATTCATGGAATCTGAATGGCACAATATTACTGGCATCTGAATGGCACAATATTACTGGGCTCTGAATGGCACAATATTACTGGCTCTGAATGACACCATATTACTGGCATCTGAATAGCACAATAATTATGGCATCTGTATGGCAGAATATTACTGGTATTTGAATGGCACAATATTTCTGGTATCTGAATGGCACAATATTACTGGGCTCTGAATGGCACAATATTACTGGGCTGTGAATGGTACAATATTACTGGGCTCTGAATGCCACAATATTACTGGGCTCTGAATGGCACAATATTACTGGTATATTAAGGGCACAATATTACTGGGCTCTGAATGGCACAATATTACTGGACCCTGAATGGCACAATATTCCTGGCATCTGAATGGCACAATATTCCTGGCATCTGAATGGCACAATATTACTGGAATCTGAATGGCAAAATATTACTGTCTCTGAATATTACAATACTACTGGGCTCTGAATGGCACAATATTACTGGGCTCTGAATGACACCATATTACTGGCATCTGAACAGCACAATAATTATGGCATCTGAATGGCAGAATATTACTGGTATTTGAATGGCACAATATTCATGGAATCTGAATGGCACAATATTACTGGCATCTGAATGGCACAATATTACTGGGCTCTGAATGGCACAATATTACTGGCATCTGAATGGCACAATATTACTGGGCTCTAAATGGCACAATACTACTGGGCTCTGAATGGCACAATATTACTGGCTCTGAATGACAAGATATTACTGGCATCTGAATAGCACAATAATTATGGCATCTGTATGGCAGAATATTACTGGTATTTGAATGGCACAATATTTCTGGTATCTGAATGGGACAATATTACTGGGCTCTGAATGGCACAATATTACTGGTATCTGAATGGCTAAATATTCCTGGCATCTGTATGGCACAATATTCCTGGAATTTGTATGGCACAATATTACTGGGCTCTGAATGGCAAAATATTACTGGTATCTTAAGGGCACAATATTACTGGGCTCTGAATGGCACAATATTACTGGACCCTGAATGGCACAATATTCCTGGCATCTGAATGGCACAATATTACTGGAATCTGAATGGCACAATATTACTGGACCCTGAATGGCACAATATTCCTGGCATCTGAATGGCACAATATTACTGGAATCTGAATGGCACAATATTCCTGGCTCTGAATGGTACAATACTACTGGGCTCTGAATGGCACAATATTACTGGGCTCTGAATGACACCATATTACTGGCATCTGAATAGCACAATAATTATGGCATCTGAATGGCAGAATATTACTGGTATTTGAATGGCACAATATTCATGGAATCTGAATGGCACAATATTACTGGCATCTGAATGGCAAAATATTACTGGGCTCTGAATGGCACAATATTACTGGCATCTGAATGGCACAATATTACTGGGCTCTAAATGGCACAATACTACTGGGCTCTGAATGGCACAATATTACTGGCTCTGAATGACAAGATATTACTGGCATCTGAATAGCATAATAATTATGGCATCTGTATGGCAGAATATTACTGGTATTTGAATGGCACAATATTTCTGGTATCTGAATGGGACAATATTACTGGGCTATGAATGGCACAATATTACTGGTATCTGAATGGCTAAATATTCCTGGCATCTGTATGGCACAATATTCCTGGAATTTGTATGGCACAATATTACTGGGCTCTGAATGGCAAAATATTACTGGGCTCTAAATGGCACAATACTACTGGGCTCTGAATGGCACAATATTACTGGCTCTGAATCGCACAATATTACTGGTATCTGAATGGCTCAATATTCCTGGCATCTGTATGGCACAATATTCCTGGAATTTGTATGGCCCAATATTACTGGGCTCTGAATGGCACAATATTACTGGACTCTGAATGGCACAATATTCCTGGCATCTGAATGGCACAATATTCTTGTCATCTGAATGGCACAATATTACTGGAAACTGAATGGCACAATATTTCTGGCTCTGAATGGTACAATACTACTGGGCTCTGAATGGCACAATATTAATGGGCTCTGAATGACACCATATTACTGGCATCTGAATAGCACAATAATTATGGCATCTGAATGGCAGAATATTACTGGTATTTGAATGGCACAATATTCCTGGAATCTGAATGGCACAATATTACTGGCATCTGAACGGCACAATATTACTGGTATCTGAATAGCACAATATTACTGGGCTCTAAATGGCACAATACTACTGGGCTCTGAATGGCACAATATTACTGGGCTCTGAATGGCACAATATTACTGGTATCTGAATAGCACAATATTACTGGGCTCTAAATGGCACAATACTACTGGGCTCTGAATGGCACAATATTACTGGTATCTGAAAAGCACAATATTCCTGGCATCTGAATGGCACAATATTACTGGGCTCTGAATGGCACAATATTACTGGGCTCTGAATGGCACAATATTACTGGTATCTTAAGGGCACAATATTACTAGGCTCTGAATGGCACAATATTACTGGACCCTGAATGGCACAATATTCCTGGCATCTGAATGGCACAATATTACTGGAATCTGAATGGCACAATATTCCTGGCTCTGAATGGTACAATACTACTGGGCTCTGAATGGCACAATATTACTGGGCTCTGAATGACACCATATTACTGGCATCTGAATAGCACAATAATTATGGCATCTGAATGGCAGAATATTACTGGTATTTGAATGGCACAATATTCCTGGAATCTGAATGGCACAATATTACTGGCATCTGAATGGCACAATATTACTGGTATTTGAATGGCACAATATTACTGGGCTCTGAATGGCACAATATTACTGGGCTCTGAATGGCACAATATTACTGGTATCTGAATAGCACAATATTCCTGGCATCTGAATGGCACAATATTACTGGGCTCTGAATGGCACAATATTACTGGCTCTGAATGACACCATATTACTGGCATCTGAATAGCACAATAATTATGGCATCTGTATGGCAGAATATTACTGGTATTTGAATGGCACAATATTTCTGGTATCTGAATGGCACAATATTACTGGGCTCTGAATGGTACAATATTACTGGCACAATATTACTCGACCCTGAATGGCACAATATTACTGGAATCTGAATGGCACAATATTCCTGGCTCTGAATGGTACAATACTACTGGGCTCTGAATGGCACAATATTAATGGGCTCTGAATGACACCATATTACTGGCATCTGAATAGCACAATAATTATGGCATCTGAATGGCAGAATATTAATGGTATTTGAATGGCACAATATTCCTGGAATCTGAATGGCACAATATTACTGGCATCTGAATGGCACAATATTACTGGTATTTGAATGGCACAATATTACTGGGCTCTGAATGGCACAATATTACTGGTATCTGAATAGCACAATATTACTGGGCTCTAAATGGCACAATACTACTGGGCTCTGAATGGCACAATATTACTGGTATCTGAAAAGCACAATATTCCTGGCATCTGAATGGCACAATATTACTGGGCTCTGAATGGCACAATATTACTGGCTCTGAATGACACCATATTACTGGCATCTGAATAGCACAATAATTATAGCATCTGTATGGCAGAATATTACTGGTATTTGAATGGCACAATATTTCTGGTATCTGAATGGCACAATATTACTGGGCTCTGAATGGCACAATATTACTGGGCTGTGAATGGTACAATATTACTGGGCTCTGAATGGCACAATATTACTGGACCCTGAATGGCACAATATTCCTGGCATCTGAATGGCACAATATTCCTGGCATCTGAATGGCACAATATTACTGGAATCTGAATGGCACATTATTCCTGGCTCTGAATGGTACAATATTACTGGGCTCTGAATGACACCATATTACTGGCATCTGAATAGCACAATAATTATGGCATCTGAATGGCAGAATATTACTGGTATTTGAATGGCACAATATTCATGGAATCTGAATGGCACAATATTACTGGCATCTGAATGGCACAATATTACTGGGCTCTGAATGGAACAATATTACTGGCATCTGAATGGCACAATATTACTGGGCTCTAAATAGCACAATACTACTGGGCTCTGAATGGCACAATATTACTGGCTCTGAATGACAAGATATTACTGGCATCTGAATAGCACAATAATTATGGCATCTGTATGGCAGAATATTACTGGTATTTGAATGGCACAATATTTCTGGTATCTGAATGGGACAATATTACTGGGCTCTGAATGGCACAATATTACTGGTATCTGAATGGCTAAATATTCCTGGCATCTGTATGGCACAATATTCCTGGAATTTGTATGGCACAATATTACTGGGCTCTGAATGGCAAAATATTACTGGTATCTTAAGGGCACAATATTACTGGGCTCTGAATGGCACAATATTACTGGACCCTGAATGGCACAATATTCCTGGCATCTGAATGGCACAATATTCCTGGCATCTGAATGGCACAATATTACTGGAATCTGAATGGCACAATATTCCTGGCTCTGAATGGTACAATACTACTGGGCTCTGAATGGCACAATATTACTGGGCTCTGAATGACACCATATTACTGGCATCTGAATAGCACAATAATTATGGCATCTGAATGGCAGAATATTACTGGTATTTGAATGGCACAATATTCATGGAATCTGAATGGCACAATATTACTGGCATCTGAATGGCACAATATTACTGGGCTCTGAATGGCACAATATTACAGGCATCTGAATGACACCATATTACTGGCATCTGAATAGCACAATAATTATGGCATCTGTATGGCAGAATATTCATGGAATCTGAATGGCACAATATTACTGGCATCTGAATGGCACAATATTACTGGGCTCTGAATGGCACAATATTACTGGCTCTGAATGACACCATATTACTGGCATCTGAATAGCACAATAATTATGGCATCTGTATGGCAGAATATTACTGGTATTTGAATGGCACAATATTTCTGGTATCTGAATGGCACAATATTACTGGGCTCTGAATGGCACAATATTACTGGGCTGTGAATGGTACAATATTACTGGGCTCTGAATGCCACAATATTACTGGGCTCTGAATGGCACAATATTACTGGTATATTAAGGGCACAATATTACTGGGCTCTGAATGGCACAATATTACTGGACCCTGAATGGCACAATATTCCTGGCATCTGAATGGCACAATATTCCTGGCATCTGAATGGCACAATATTACTGGAATCTGAATGGCAAAATATTACTGTCTCTGAATGGTACAATACTACTGGGCTCTGAATGGCACAATATTACTGGGCTCTGAATGACACCATATTACTGGCATCTGAACAGCACAATAATTATGGCATCTGAATGGCAGAATATTACTGGTATTTGAATGGCACAATATTCATGGAATCTGAATGGCACAATATTACTGGCATCTGAATGGCACAATATTACTGGGCTCTGAATGGCACAATATTACTGGCATCTGAATGACACCATATTACTGGCATCTGAATAGCACAATAATTATGGCATCTGTATGGCAGAATATTACTGGTATTTGAATGGCACAATATTTCTGGTATCTGAATGGGACAATATTACTGGGCTCTGAATGGCACAATATTACTGGTATCTGAATGGCTAAATATTCCTGGCATCTGTATGGCACAATATTCCTGGAATTTGTATGGCACAATATTACTGGGCTCTGAATGGCAAAATATTACTGGTATCTTAAGGGCACAATATTACTGGGCTCTGAATGGCACAATATTACTGGACCCTGAATGGCACAATATCCCTGGCATCTGAATGGCACAATATTACTGGAATCTGAATTGCACAATATTACTGGACCCTGAATGGCACAATATTCCTGGCATCTGAATGGCACAATATTACTGGAATCTGAATGGCACAATATTCCTGGCTCTGAATGGTACAATACTACTGGGCTCTGAATGGCACAATATTACTGGGCTCTGAATGACACCATATTACTGGCATCTGAATAGCACAATAATTATGGCATCTGAATGGCAGAATATTACTGGTATTTGAATGGCACAATATTCATGGAATCTGAATGGCACAATATTACTGGCATCTGAATGGCACAATATTACTGGGCTCTGAATGGCACAATATTACTGGCATCTGAATGGCACAATATTACTGGGCTCTAAATGGCACAATACTACTGGGCTCTGAATGGCACAATATTACTGGCTCTGAATGACAAGATATTACTGGCATCTGAATAGCATAATAATTATGGCATCTGTATGGCAGAATATTACTGGTATTTGAATGGCACAATATTTCTGGTATCTGAATGGGACAATATTACTGGGCTATGAATGGCACAATATTACTGGTATCTGAATGGCTAAATATTCCTGGCATCTGTATGGCACAATATTCCTGGAATTTGTATGGCACAATATTACTGGGCTCTGAATGGCAAAATATTACTGGGCTCTAAATGGCACAATACTACTGGGCTCTGAATGGCACAATATTACTGGCTCTGAATCGCACAATATTACTGGTATCTGAATGGCTCAATATTCCTGGCATCTGTATGGCACAATATTCCTGGAATTTGTATGGCCCAATATTACTGGGCTCTGAATGGCACAATATTACTGGACTCTGAATGGCACAATATTCCTGGCATCTGAATGGCACAATATTCCTGTCATCTGAATGGCACAATATTACTGGAAACTGAATGGCACAATATTTCTGGCTCTGAATGGTACAATACTACTGGGCTCTGAATGGCACAATATTACTGGGCTCTGAATGACACCATATCACTGGCATCTGAATAGGACAATAATTATGGCATCTGAATGGCAGAATATTACTGGTATTTGAATGGCACAATATTCCTGGAATCTGAATGGCACAATATTACTGGCATCTGAATGGCACAATATTACTGGTATTTGAATGGCACAATATTACTGGGCTCTGAATGGCACAATATTACTGGGCTCTGAATGGCACAATATTACTGGTATCTGAATGGCACAACATTACTGGGCTCTAAATGGCACAATACTACTGGGCTCTGAATGGCACAATATTACTGGTATCTGAAAAGCACAATATTCCTGGCATCTGAATGGCACAATATTAATGGGCTCTGCATGGCACAACATTACTGGCTCTGAATGACACCATATTACTGGCATCTGAATAGCACAATAATTATGGCATCTATATGGCAGAATATTACTGGTATTTGAATGGCACAATATTTCTGGTATCTGAATGGCACAATATTACTGGTATCTGAATGGCACAATATTACTGGGCTCTAAATGGCACAATATTACTGGTATCTGAATGGCACAATATACCTGGCATCTGAATGGCACAATATTCCTGGGCTCTGAATTGAACAATATTATTGGGCTCTTAATGACACCATATTACTGGCATCTGAATAGCACAATAATTATGGCATCTGAATGGCAGAATATTACTGGTATTTGAATGGAACAAGATTCCTGGTATTTAAATGGCCCAATATTACTGGTTTTTGAATGGCACAATATTACTGGGCTCTGAATGGCACAATATTACTAGGCTCTGAATGGCACAATTTTACTGGCATCTCAATGGCACAATAATACTGGGCTCTGAATGGCACAATATTACTGGGCTCCTAATGGCACAATATTAGTTGCATCTGAATAGCACAATAATTATGGCATCTGAATGACACAATATTACTGGCATCTGAATAGCAAAATAATTATGGCATCTGAATGGCACAATATTACTGGTATTTGAGTAGCCCAATATTACTGGTATTTGAACGGCATAATATTACTGGTATTTGAATGGCACAATATTACTGGGCTCTGAATGGCACAACATTACTAGGCTCTGAATGGCACAATATTACTGGTATCTGAATGGCTCAATATTCCTGGCATCTGTATGGCACAATATTTCTGGAATTTGTATGGCACAATATTACTGGGCTCTGAATGGCACAATATTACTGGGCTCTGAATGGCACAATATTACTGGGCTCTGAATGGTACAATATTACCAGGCTCTGAATGCCACAATATTTCTGGGCTCTGAATGGCACAATATTACTGGACCCTGAATGGCACAATATTCCTGGCATCTGAATGGCACAATATTCCTGGCATCTGAATGGTACAATACTACTGGGCTCTGAATGGCACAATATTACTGGGCTCTGAATAGCACAATAATTATGGCATCTGAATTACAGAATATTACTGGTATTTGAATGGCACAATATTCCTGGAGTCTGAATGGCACAATATTACTGGCATCTGAATGGCACAATATTACTGGACTCTGAATGGCACAATATTACTGGGCTCTGAATGGCACAATATTACTGGTATCTGAATAGCACAATATTACTGGGCTCTAAATTGTACAATACTACTGGGCTCTTAATGGCACAATATTACTGGTATCTGAAAAGCACAATATTCCTGGCATCTGAATGGCACAATATTACTGGGCTCTGAATGGCACAATATTACTGGCTCTGAATGACACAATATTACTGGCATCTGAATAGCAAAATAATTATGGCATCTGAATGGCACAATATTACTGGTATTTGAGTAGCCCAATATTACTGGTATTTGAACGGCACAATATTACTGGGCTCTGAATGGCACAATATTACTGGTATCTGAATAGCACAATATTCCTGGCATCTGAATGGCACAATATTACTGGGCTCTGAATGGCACAATATTACTGGCTCTGAATGACACCATATTACTGGCATCTGAATAGCACAATAATTATGGCATCTGTATGGCAGAATATTACTGGTATTTGAATGGCACAATATTTCTGGTATCTGAATGGCACAATATTACTGGGCTCTGAATGGTACAATATTACTGGCACAATATTACTCGACCCTGAATGGCACAATATTACTGGAATCTGAATGGCACAATATTCCTGGCTCTGAATGGTACAATACTACTGGGCTCTGAATGGCACAATATTAATGGGCTCTGAATGACACCATATTACTGGCATCTGAATAGCACAATAATTATGGCATCTGAATGGCAGAATATTAATGGTATTTGAATGGCACAATATTCCTGGAATCTGAATGGCACAATATTACTGGCATCTGAATGGCACAATATTACTGGTATTTGAATGGCACAATATTACTGGGCTCTGAATGGCACAATATTACTGGTATCTGAATAGCACAATATTACTGGGCTCTAAATGGCACAATACTACTGGGCTCTGAATGGCACAATATTACTGGTATCTGAAAAGCACAATATTCCTGGCATCTGAATGGCACAATATTACTGGGCTCTGAATGGCACAATATTACTGGCTCTGAATGACACCATATTACTGGCATCTGAATAGCACAATAATTATAGCATCTGTATGGCAGAATATTACTGGTATTTGAATGGCACAATATTTCTGGTATCTGAATGGCACAATATTACTGGGCTCTGAATGGCACAATATTACTGGGCTGTGAATGGTACAATATTACTGGGCTCTGAATGGCACAATATTACTGGACCCTGAATGGCACAATATTCCTGGCATCTGAATGGCACAATATTCCTGGCATCTGAATGGCACAATATTACTGGAATCTGAATGGCACATTATTCCTGGCTCTGAATGGTACAATATTACTGGGCTCTGAATGACACCATATTACTGGCATCTGAATAGCACAATAATTATGGCATCTGAATGGCAGAATATTACTGGTATTTGAATGGCACAATATTCATGGAATCTGAATGGCACAATATTACTGGCATCTGAATGGCACAATATTACTGGGCTCTGAATGGAACAATATTACTGGCATCTGAATGGCACAATATTACTGGGCTCTAAATAGCACAATACTACTGGGCTCTGAATGGCACAATATTACTGGCTCTGAATGACAAGATATTACTGGCATCTGAATAGCACAATAATTATGGCATCTGTATGGCAGAATATTACTGGTATTTGAATGGCACAATATTTCTGGTATCTGAATGGGACAATATTACTGGGCTCTGAATGGCACAATATTACTGGTATCTGAATGGCTAAATATTCCTGGCATCTGTATGGCACAATATTCCTGGAATTTGTATGGCACAATATTACTGGGCTCTGAATGGCAAAATATTACTGGTATCTTAAGGGCACAATATTACTGGGCTCTGAATGGCACAATATTACTGGACCCTGAATGGCACAATATTCCTGGCATCTGAATGGCACAATATTCCTGGCATCTGAATGGCACAATATTACTGGAATCTGAATGGCACAATATTCCTGGCTCTGAATGGTACAATACTACTGGGCTCTGAATGGCACAATATTACTGGGCTCTGAATGACACCATATTACTGGCATCTGAATAGCACAATAATTATGGCATCTGAATGGCAGAATATTACTGGTATTTGAATGGCACAATATTCATGGAATCTGAATGGCACAATATTACTGGCATCTGAATGGCACAATATTACTGGGCTCTGAATGGCACAATATTACAGGCATCTGAATGACACCATATTACTGGCATCTGAATAGCACAATAATTATGGCATCTGTATGGCAGAATATTCATGGAATCTGAATGGCACAATATTACTGGCATCTGAATGGCACAATATTACTGGGCTCTGAATGGCACAATATTACTGGCTCTGAATGACACCATATTACTGGCATCTGAATAGCACAATAATTATGGCATCTGTATGGCAGAATATTACTGGTATTTGAATGGCACAATATTTCTGGTATCTGAATGGCACAATATTACTGGGCTCTGAATGGCACAATATTACTGGGCTGTGAATGGTACAATATTACTGGGCTCTGAATGCCACAATATTACTGGGCTCTGAATGGCACAATATTACTGGTATATTAAGGGCACAATATTACTGGGCTCTGAATGGCACAATATTACTGGACCCTGAATGGCACAATATTCCTGGCATCTGAATGGCACAATATTCCTGGCATCTGAATGGCACAATATTACTGGAATCTGAATGGCAAAATATTACTGTCTCTGAATGGTACAATACTACTGGGCTCTGAATGGCACAATATTACTGGGCTCTGAATGACACCATATTACTGGCATCTGAACAGCACAATAATTATGGCATCTGAATGGCAGAATATTACTGGTATTTGAATGGCACAATATTCATGGAATCTGAATGGCACAATATTACTGGCATCTGAATGGCACAATATTACTGGGCTCTGAATGGCACAATATTACTGGCATCTGAATGACACCATATTACTGGCATCTGAATAGCACAATAATTATGGCATCTGTATGGCAGAATATTACTGGTATTTGAATGGCACAATATTTCTGGTATCTGAATGGGACAATATTACTGGGCTCTGAATGGCACAATATTACTGGTATCTGAATGGCTAAATATTCCTGGCATCTGTATGGCACAATATTCCTGGAATTTGTATGGCACAATATTACTGGGCTCTGAATGGCAAAATATTACTGGTATCTTAAGGGCACAATATTACTGGGCTCTGAATGGCACAATATTACTGGACCCTGAATGGCACAATATCCCTGGCATCTGAATGGCACAATATTACTGGAATCTGAATTGCACAATATTACTGGACCCTGAATGGCACAATATTCCTGGCATCTGAATGGCACAATATTACTGGAATCTGAATGGCACAATATTCCTGGCTCTGAATGGTACAATACTACTGGGCTCTGAATGGCACAATATTACTGGGCTCTGAATGACACCATATTACTGGCATCTGAATAGCACAATAATTATGGCATCTGAATGGCAGAATATTACTGGTATTTGAATGGCACAATATTCATGGAATCTGAATGGCACAATATTACTGGCATCTGAATGGCACAATATTACTGGGCTCTGAATGGCACAATATTACTGGCATCTGAATGGCACAATATTACTGGGCTCTAAATGGCACAATACTACTGGGCTCTGAATGGCACAATATTACTGGCTCTGAATGACAAGATATTACTGGCATCTGAATAGCATAATAATTATGGCATCTGTATGGCAGAATATTACTGGTATTTGAATGGCACAATATTTCTGGTATCTGAATGGGACAATATTACTGGGCTATGAATGGCACAATATTACTGGTATCTGAATGGCTAAATATTCCTGGCATCTGTATGGCACAATATTCCTGGAATTTGTATGGCACAATATTACTGGGCTCTGAATGGCAAAATATTACTGGGCTCTAAATGGCACAATACTACTGGGCTCTGAATGGCACAATATTACTGGCTCTGAATCGCACAATATTACTGGTATCTGAATGGCTCAATATTCCTGGCATCTGTATGGCACAATATTCCTGGAATTTGTATGGCCCAATATTACTGGGCTCTGAATGGCACAATATTACTGGACTCTGAATGGCACAATATTCCTGGCATCTGAATGGCACAATATTCCTGTCATCTGAATGGCACAATATTACTGGAAACTGAATGGCACAATATTTCTGGCTCTGAATGGTACAATACTACTGGGCTCTGAATGGCACAATATTACTGGGCTCTGAATGACACCATATCACTGGCATCTGAATAGGACAATAATTATGGCATCTGAATGGCAGAATATTACTGGTATTTGAATGGCACAATATTCCTGGAATCTGAATGGCACAATATTACTGGCATCTGAATGGCACAATATTACTGGTATTTGAATGGCACAATATTACTGGGCTCTGAATGGCACAATATTACTGGGCTCTGAATGGCACAATATTACTGGTATCTGAATGGCACAACATTAATGGGCTCTAAATGGCACAATACTACTGGGCTCTGAATGGCACAATATTACTGGTATCTGAAAAGCACAATATTCCTGGCATCTGAATGGCACAATATTAATGGGCTCTGCATGGCACAACATTACTGGCTCTGAATGACACCATATTACTGGCATCTGAATAGCACAATAATTATGGCATCTATATGGCAGAATATTACTGGTATTTGAATGGCACAATATTTCTGGTATCTGAATGGCACAATATTACTGGTATCTGAATGGCACAATATTACTGGGCTCTAAATGGCACAATATTACTGGTATCTGAATGGCACAATATACCTGGCATCTGAATGGCACAATATTCCTGGGCTCTGAATTGAACAATATTATTGGGCTCTTAATGACACCATATTACTGGCATCTGAATAGCACAATAATTATGGCATCTGAATGGCAGAATATTACTGGTATTTGAATGGAACAAGATTCCTGGTATTTAAATGGCCCAATATTACTGGTTTTTGAATGGCACAATATTACTGGGCTCTGAATGGCACAATATTACTAGGCTCTGAATGGCACAATTTTACTGGCATCTCAATGGCACAATAATACTGGGCTCTGAATGGCACAATATTACTGGGCTCCTAATGGCACAATATTAGTTGCATCTGAATAGCACAATAATTATGGCATCTGAATGACACAATATTACTGGCATCTGAATAGCAAAATAATTATGGCATCTGAATGGCACAATATTACTGGTATTTGAGTAGCCCAATATTACTGGTATTTGAACGGCATAATATTACTGGTATTTGAATGGCACAATATTACTGGGCTCTGAATGGCACAACATTACTAGGCTCTGAATGGCACAATATTACTGGTATCTGAATGGCTCAATATTCCTGGCATCTGTATGGCACAATATTTCTGGAATTTGTATGGCACAATATTACTGGGCTCTGAATGGCACAATATTACTGGGCTCTGAATGGCACAATATTACTGGGCTCTGAATGGTACAATATTACCAGGCTCTGAATGCCACAATATTTCTGGGCTCTGAATGGCACAATATTACTGGACCCTGAATGGCACAATATTCCTGGCATCTGAATGGCACAATATTCCTGGCATCTGAATGGTACAATACTACTGGGCTCTGAATGGCACAATATTACTGGGCTCTGAATAGCACAATAATTATGGCATCTGAATTACAGAATATTACTGGTATTTGAATGGCACAATATTCCTGGAGTCTGAATGGCACAATATTACTGGCATCTGAATGGCACAATATTACTGGACTCTGAATGGCACAATATTACTGGGCTCTGAATGGCACAATATTACTGGTATCTGAATAGCACAATATTACTGGGCTCTAAATTGTACAATACTACTGGGCTCTTAATGGCACAATATTACTGGTATCTGAAAAGCACAATATTCCTGGCATCTGAATGGCACAATATTACTGGGCTCTGAATGGCACAATATTACTGGCTCTGAATGACACAATATTACTGGCATCTGAATAGCAAAATAATTATGGCATCTGAATGGCACAATATTACTGGTATTTGAGTAGCCCAATATTACTGGTATTTGAACGGCATAATATTACTGGTATTTGAATGGCACAATATTACTGGGCTCTGAATGGCACAACATTACTAGGCTCTGAATGGCACAATATTACTGGTATCTGAATGGCTCAATATTCCTGGCATCTGTATGGCACAATATTTCTGGAATTTGTATGGCACAATATTACTGGGCTCTGAATGGCACAATATTACTGGGCTCTGAATGGCACAATATTACTGGGCTCTGAATGGTACAATATTACCAGGCTCTGAATGCCACAATATTTCTGGGCTCTGAATGGCACAATATTACTGGACCCTGAATGGCACAATATTCCTGGCATCTGAATGGCACAATATTCCTGGCATCTGAATGGTACAATACTACTGGGCTCTGAATGGCACAATATTACTGGGCTCTGAATAGCACAATAATTATGGCATCTGAATTACAGAATATTACTGGTATTTGAATGGCACAATATTCCTGGAGTCTGAATGGCACAATATTACTGGCATCTGAATGGCACAATATTACTGGACTCTGAATGGCACAATATTACTGGGCTCTGAATGGCACAATATTACTGGTATCTGAATAGCACAATATTACTGGGCTCTAAATTGTACAATACTACTGGGCTCTTAATGGCACAATATTACTGGTATCTGAAAAGCACAATATTCCTGGCATCTGAATGGCACAATATTACTGGGCTCTGAATGGCACAATATTACTGGCTCTGAATGACACCATATTACTGGCATCTGAATAGCACAATAATTATGGCATCTGTATGGCAGAATATTACTGGTATTTGAATGGCACAATATTTCTGGTATCTGAATGGCACAATATTACTGGGCTCTGAATGGCACAATATTACTGGGCTCTTAATGGCACAATATTACTGGGCTCTGAATGGCACAATATTACTGGTATCTGAATAGCACAATATTACTGGGCTCTAAATGGCACAATACTACTGGGCTCTGAATGGCACAATATTACTGGTATCTGAAAAGCACAATATTCCTGGCATCTGAATGGCACAATATTACTGGGCTCTGAATGGCACAATATTACTGGGCTCTGAATGGCACAATATTACTGGTATCTTAAGGGCACAATATTACTAGGCTCTGAATGGCACAATATTACTGGACCCTGAATGGCACAATATTCCTGGCATCTGAATGGCACAATATTACTGGAATCTGAATGGCACAATATTCCTGGCTCTGAATGGTACAATACTACTGGGCTCTGAATGGCACAATATTACTGGGCTCTGAATGACACCATATTACTGGCATCTGAATAGCACAATAATTATGGCATTTGAATGGCAGAATATTACTGGTATTTGAATGGCACAATATTCCTGGAATCTGAATGGCACAATATTACTGGCATCTGAATGGCACAATATTACTGGTATTTGAATGGCACAATATTACTGGGCTCTGAATGGCACAATATTACTGGGCTCTGAATGGCACAATATTACTGGTATCTGAATAGCACAATATTACTGGGCTCTAAATGGCACAATACTACTGGGCTCTGAATGGCACATTACTACTGTTATCTGAAAAGCACAATATTCCTGGCATCTGAATGGCACAATATTACTGGGCTCTGAATGGCACAATATTACTGGCTCTGAATGACACCATATTACTGGCATCTGAATAGCACAATAATTATGGCATCTGTATGGCAGAATATTACTGGTATTTGAATGGCACAATATTTCTGGTATCTGAATGGCACAATATTACTGGGCTCTGAATGGTACAATATTACTGGCACAATATTACTCGACCCTGAATGGCACAATATTACTGGAATCTGAATGGCACAATATTCCTGGCTCTGAATGGTACAATACTACTGGGCTCTGAATGGCACAATATTAATGGGCTCTGAATGACACCATATTACTGGCATCTGAATAGCACAATAATTATGGCATCTGAATGGCAGAATATTACTGGTATTTGAATGGCACAATATTCCTGGAATCTGAATGCCACAATATTACTGGCATCTGAATGTCACAATATTACTGGTATTTGAATGGCACAATATTACTGGGCTCTGAATGGCAAAATATTACTGGGCTCTGAATGGCACAATATTACTGGTATCTGAATAGCACAATATTACTGGGCTCTAAATGGCACAATACTACTGGGCTCTGAATGGCACAATATTACTGGTATCTGAAAAGCACAATATTCCTGGCATCTGAATGGCACAATATTACTGGGCTCTGAATGGCACAATATTACTGGCTCTGAATGACACCATATTACTGGCATCTGAATAGCACAATAATTATGGCATCTGTATGGCAGAATATTACTGGTATTTGAATGGCACAATATTTCTGGTATCTGAATGGCACAATATTACTGGAATCTGAATGGCACAATATTCCTGGCTCTGAATGGCACAATAATACTGGGCTCTGAATGGCACAATATTACTTGGCTCTGAATAGCACAATAATTATGGCATCTGAATTACAGAATATTACTGGTATTTGAATGGCACAATATTCCTGGAGTCTGAATGGCACAATATTACTGGGCTCTGAATGGCACAATATTACTGGGCTCTGAATGGCACAATATTACTGGTATCTGAATAGCACAATATTACTGGGCTCTAAATGGCACAATACTACTGGACTCTGAATGGCACAATATTACTCATATCTGAAAAGCACAATATTCCTGGCATCTGAATGGCACAATATTCCTGGCATCTGAATGGCACAATATTACTGGGCTCTGAATGGCACAATATTACTGGCTCTGAATGACACCATATTACTGGCATCTGAATAGCACAATAATTATGGCATCTGTATGGCAGAATATTACTGGTATTTGAATGGCACAATATTTCTGGTATCTGAATGGCACATTATTACTGGGCTCTGAATGGCACAATATTACTGGGATCTGAATGGCACAATATTACTGGGATCTTAAGGGCACAATATTACTGGGCTCTGAATGGCACAATATTACTGGACCCTGAATGGCACAATATTTCTGGCATCTGAATGGCACAATATTCCTGGCATCTGAATGGCACAATATTACTGGAATCTGAATGGCACAATATTCCTGGCTCTGAATGGTACAATACTACTGGGCTCTGAATGGTACAATATTACTGGCTCTGAATGACACCATATTACTGGCATCTGAATAGCACAATAATTATGGCATCTGTATGGCAGAATATTACTGGTATTTGAATGGCACAATATTTCTGGTATCTGAATGGCACATTATTACTGGGCTCTGAATGGTACAATATTACTGGGCTGTGAATGGCAAAATATTACTGGGCTCTGAATGGCACAATATTACAGGGATCTTAAGGGCACAATATTACTGGGCTCTGAATGGCACAATATTACTGGACCCTGAATGGCACAATATTCCTGGCATCTGAATTTCACAATATTCCTGGCATCTGAATGGCACAATATTACTGGAATCTGAATGGCACAATATTCCTGGCTCTGAATGGTACAATACTACTGGGCTCTGAATGGCACAATATTACTGGCTCTGAATGACACCATATTACTGGCATCTGAATAGCACAATAATTATGGCATCTGTATGGCAGAATATTACTGGTATTTGAATGGCACAATATTTCTGGTATCTGAATGGCACAATATTACTGGGCTCTTAATGGCACAATATTACTGGGCTCTGAATGGCACAATATTACTGGGCTCTGAATGGCACAATATTACTGGTATCTGAATAGCACAATATTACTGGGCTCTAAATGGCACAATACTACTGGGCTCTGAATGGCACAATATTACTGGTATCTGAAAAGCACAATATTCCTGGCATCTGAATGGCACAATATTACTGGGCTCTGAATGGCACAATATTACTGGGCTCTGAATGGCACAATATTACTGGTATCTTAAGGGCACAATATTACTAGGCTCTGAATGGCACAATATTACTGGACCCTGAATGGCACAATATTCCTGGCATCTGAATGGCACAATATTCCTGGCATCTGAATGGCACAATATTACTGGAATCTGAATGGCACAATATTCCTGGAATTTGTATGGCACAATATTACTGGGCTCTGAATGGCACAATATTACTAGGCTCTGAATGGCACAATATTACTGGTATCTGAATGGCTCTATATTTATGGCACATGTATGGCACAATATTTCTGGAATTTGTATGGCACAATATTACTGGGCTCTGATTGGCACAATTTTTCTGGGCTCTGAATGGTACAATATTACTGGTATCTGAATGGCAAAATATTACTGGGCTCTAAATGGCACAATATTACTGGTATCTGAATGGCACAATATTACTGGGCTCTGAATGGCACAATATTACTGGGCTCTGAATGGCACAATATTACTGGTATCTGAATAGCACAATATTACTGGGCTCTAAATGGCACAATACTACTGGGCTCTGAATGGCACAATATTACTGGTATCTGAAAAGTACAATATTCCTGGCATCTGAATGGCACAATATTACTGGAATCTGAATGGCACAATATTCCTGGAATTTGTATGGCACAATATTACTGGGCTCTGAATGGCACAATATTACTAGGCTCTGAATGGCACAATATTACTGGTATCTGAATGGCTCTATATTTATGGCACATGTATGGCACAATATTTCTGGAATTTGTATGGCACAATATTACTGGGCTCTGATTGGCACAATTTTTCTGGGCTCTGAATGGTACAATATTACTGGTATCTGAATGGCAAAATATTACTGGGCTCTAAATGGCACAATATTACTGGTATCTGAATGGCACAATATTACTGGGCTCTGAATGGCACAATATTACTGGGCTCTGAATGGCACAATATTACTGGTATCTGAATAGCACAATATTACTGGGCTCTAAATGGCACAATACTACTGGGCTCTGAATGGCACAATATTACTGGTATCTGAAAAGCACAATATTCCTGGCATCTGAATGGAACAATATTACTGGGCTCTGAATGACACAATATTACTGGGCTCTGAATGGCACAATATTACTGGTATCTGAATAGCACAATATTACTGGGCTCTGAATGACACCATATTACTGGCATCTGAATAGCACAATAATTATGGCATCTGAATGGCAGAATATTACTGGTATTTGAATGGCACAATATTCATGGAATCTGAATGGCACAATATTACTGGCATCTGAATGGCACAATATTACTGGGCTCTGAATGGAACAATATTACTGGCATCTGAATGGCACAATATTACTGGGCTCTAAATAGCACAATACTACTGGGCTCTGAATGGCACAATATTACTGGCTCTGAATGACAAGATATTACTGGCATCTGAATAGCACAATAATTATGGCATCTGTATGGCAGAATATTACTGGTATTTGAATGGCACAATATTTCTGGTATCTGAATGGGACAATATTACTGGGCTCTGAATGGCACAATATTACTGGTATCTGAATGGCTAAATATTCCTGGCATCTGTATGGCACAATATTCCTGGAATTTGTATGGCACAATATTACTGGGCTCTGAATGGCAAAATATTACTGGTATCTTAAGGGCACAATATTACTGGGCTCTGAATGGCACAATATTACTGGACCCTGAATGGCACAATATTCCTGGCATCTGAATGGCACAATATTCCTGGCATCTGAATGGCACAATATTACTGGAATCTGAATGGCACAATATTCCTGGCTCTGAATGGTACAATACTACTGGGCTCTGAATGGCACAATATTACTGGGCTCTGAATGACACCATATTACTGGCATCTGAATAGCACAATAATTATGGCATCTGAATGGCAGAATATTACTGGTATTTGAATGGCACAATATTCATGGAATCTGAATGGCACAATATTACTGGCATCTGAATGGCACAATATTACTGGGCTCTGAATGGCACAATATTACTGGCATCTGAATGACACCATATTACTGGCATCTGAATAGCACAATAATTATGGCATCTGTATGGCAGAATATTCATGGAATCTGAATGGCACAATATTACTGGCATCTGAATGGCACAATATTACTGGGCTCTGAATGGCACAATATTACTGGCTCTGAATGACACCATATTACTGGCATCTGAATAGCACAATAATTATGGCATCTGTATGGCAGAATATTACTGGTATTTGAATGGCACAATATTTCTGGTATCTGAATGGCACAATATTACTGGGCTCTGAATGGCACAATATTACTGGGCTGTGAATGGTACAATATTACTGGGCTCTGAATGCCACAATATTACTGGGCTCTGAATGGCACAATATTACTGGTATATTAAGGGCACAATATTACTGGGCTCTGAATGGCACAATATTACTGGACCCTGAATGGCACAATATTCCTGGCATCTGAATGGCACAATATTCCTGGCATCTGAATGGCACAATATTACTGGAATCTGAATGGCAAAATATTACTGTCTCTGAATGGTACAATACTACTGGGCTCTGAATGGCACAATATTACTGGGCTCTGAATGACACCATATTACTGGCATCTGAACAGCACAATAATTATGGCATCTGAATGGCAGAATATTACTGGTATTTGAATGGCACAATATTCATGGAATCTGAATGGCACAATATTACTGGCATCTGAATGGCACAATATTACTGGGCTCTGAATGGCACAATATTACTGGCATCTGAATGACACCATATTACTGGCATCTGAATAGCACAATAATTATGGCATCTGTATGGCAGAATATTACTGGTATTTGAATGGCACAATATTTCTGGTATCTGAATGGGACAATATTACTGGGCTCTGAATGGCACAATATTACTGGTATCTGAATGGCTAAATATTCCTGGCATCTGTATGGCACAATATTCCTGGAATTTGTATGGCACAATATTACTGGGCTCTGAATGGCAAAATATTACTGGTATCTTAAGGGCACAATATTACTGGGCTCTGAATGGCACAATATTACTGGACCCTGAATGGCACAATATCCCTGGCATCTGAATGGCACAATATTACTGGAATCTGAATGGCACAATATTACTGGACCCTGAATGGCACAATATTCCTGGCATCTGAATGGCTCAATATTACTGGAATCTGAATGGCACAATATTCCTGGCTCTGAATGGTACAATACTACTGGGCTCTGAATGGCACAATATTACTGGGCTCTGAATGACACCATATTACTGGCATCTGAATAGCACAATAATTATGGCATCTGAATGGCAGAATATTACTGGTATTTGAATGGCACAATATTCATGGAATCTGAATGGCACAATATTACTGGCATCTGAATGGCACAATATTACTGGGCTCTGAATGGCACAATATTACTGGCATCTGAATGGCACAATATTACTGGGCTCTAAATGGCACAATACTACTGGGCTCTGAATGGCACAATATTACTGGCTCTGAATGACAAGATATTACTGGCATCTGAATAGCATAATAATTATGGCATCTGTATGGCAGAATATTACTGGTATTTGAATGGCACAATATTTCTGGTATCTGAATGGGACAATATTACTGGGCTATGAATGGCACAATATTACTGGTATCTGAATGGCTAAATATTCCTGGCATCTGTATGGCACAATATTCCTGGAATTTGTATGGCACAATATTACTGGGCTCTGAATGGCAAAATATTACTGGGCTCTAAATGGCACAATACTACTGGGCTCTGAATGGCACAATATTACTGGCTCTGAATCGCACAATATTACTGGTATCTGAATGGCTCAATATTCCTGGCATCTGTATGGCACAATATTCCTGGAATTTGTATGGCCCAATATTACTGGGCTCTGAATGGCACAATATTACTGGACTCTGAATGGCACAATATTCCTGGCATCTGAATGGCACAATATTCCTGTCATCTGAATGGCACAATATTACTGGAAACTGAATGGCACAATATTTCTGGCTCTGAATGGTACAATACTACTGGGCTCTGAATGGCACAATATTACTGGGCTCTGAATGACACCATATCACTGGCATCTGAATAGGACAATAATTATGGCATCTGAATGGCAGAATATTACTGGTATTTGAATGGCACAATATTCCTGGAATCTGAATGGCACAATATTACTGGCATCTGAATGGCAAAATATTACTGGTATTTGAATGGCACAATATTACTGGGCTCTGAATGGCACAATATTACTGGGCTCTGAATGGCACAATATTACTGGTATCTGAATGGCACAACATTACTGGGCTCTAAATGGCACAATACTACTGGGCTCTGAATGGCACAATATTACTGGTATCTGAAAAGCACAATATTCCTGGCATCTGAATGGCACAATATTAATGGGCTCTGCATGGCACAACATTACTGGCTCTGAATGACACCATATTACTGGCATCTGAATAGCACAATAATTATGGCATCTATATGGCAGAATATTACTGGTATTTGAATGGCACAATATTTCTGGTATCTGAATGGCACAATATTACTGGTATCTGAATGGCACAATATTACTGGGCTCTAAATGGCACAATATTACTGGTATCTGAATGGCACAATATACCTGGCATCTGAATGGCACAATATTCCTGGGCTCTGAATTGAACAATATTATTTGGCTCTTAATGACACCATATTACTGGCATCTGAATAGCACAATAATTATGGCATCTGAATGGCAGAATATTACTGGTATTTGAATGGAACAAGATTCCTGGTATTTGAATGGCCCAATATTACTGGTTTTTGAATGGCACAATATTACTGGGCTCTGAATGGCACAATATTACTAGGCTCTGAATGGCACAATTTTACTGGCATCTCAATGGCACAATAATACTGGGCTCTGAATGGCACAATATTACTGGGCTCCTAATGGCACAATATTAGTTGCATCTGAATAGCACAATAATTATGGCATCTGAATGACACAATATTACTGGCATCTGAATAGCAAAATAATTATGGCATCTGAATGGCACAATATTACTGGTATTTGAGTAGCCCAATATTACTGGTATTTGAACGGCATAATATTACTGGTATTTGAATGGCACAATATTACTGGGCTCTGAATGGCACAACATTACTAGGCTCTGAATGGCACAATATTACTGGTATCTGAATGGCTCAATATTCCTGGCATCTGTATGGCACAATATTTCTGGAATTTGTATGGCACAATATTACTGGGCTCTGAATGGCACAATATTACTGGGCTCTGAATGGCACAATATTACTGGGCTCTGAATGGTACAATATTACCAGGCTCTGAATGCCACAATATTTCTGGGCTCTGAATGGCACAATATTACTGGACCCTGAATGGCACAATATTCCTGGCATCTGAATGGCACAATATTCCTGGCATCTGAATGGTACAATACTACTGGGCTCTGAATGGCACAATATTACTGGGCTCTGAATAGCACAATAATTATGGCATCTGAATTACAGAATATTACTGGTATTTGAATGGCACAATATTCCTGGAGTCTGAATGGCACAATATTACTGGCATCTGAATGGCACAATATTACTGGACTCTGAATGGCACAATATTACTGGGCTCTGAATGGCACAATATTACTGGTATCTGAATAGCACAATATTACTGGGCTCTAAATTGTACAATACTACTGGGCTCTTAATGGCACAATATTACTGGTATCTGAAAAGCACAATATTCCTGGCATCTGAATGGCACAATATTACTGGGCTCTGAATGGCACAATATTACTGGCTCTGAATGACACAATATTACTGGCATCTGAATAGCAAAATAATTATGGCATCTGAATGGCACAATATTACTGGTATTTGAGTAGCCCAATATTACTGGTATTTGAACGGCATAATATTACTGGTATTTGAATGGCACAATATTACTGGGCTCTGAATGGCACAACATTACTAGGCTCTGAATGGCACAATATTACTGGTATCTGAATGGCTCAATATTCCTGGCATCTGTATGGCACAATATTTCTGGAATTTGTATGGCACAATATTACTGGGCTCTGAATGGCACAATATTACTGGGCTCTGAATGGCACAATATTACTGGGCTCTGAATGGTACAATATTACCAGGCTCTGAATGCCACAATATTTCTGGGCTCTGAATGGCACAATATTACTGGACCCTGAATGGCACAATATTCCTGGCATCTGAATGGCACAATATTCCTGGCATCTGAATGGTACAATACTACTGGGCTCTGAATGGCACAATATTACTGGGCTCTGAATAGCACAATAATTATGGCATCTGAATTACAGAATATTACTGGTATTTGAATGGCACAATATTCCTGGAGTCTGAATGGCACAATATTACTGGCATCTGAATGGCACAATATTACTGGACTCTGAATGGCACAATATTACTGGGCTCTGAATGGCACAATATTACTGGTATCTGAATAGCACAATATTACTGGGCTCTAAATTGTACAATACTACTGGGCTCTTAATGGCACAATATTACTGGTATCTGAAAAGCACAATATTCCTGGCATCTGAATGGCACAATATTACTGGGCTCTGAATGGCACAATATTACTGGCTCTGAATGACACCATATTACTGGCATCTGAATAGCACAATAATTATGGCATCTGTATGGCAGAATATTACTGGTATTTGAATGGCACAATATTTCTGGTATCTGAATGGCACAATATTACTGGGCTCTGAATGGCACAATATTACTGGGCTCTTAATGGCACAATATTACTGGGCTCTGAATGGCACAATATTACTGGTATCTGAATAGCACAATATTACTGGGCTCTAAATGGCACAATACTACTGGGCTCTGAATGGCACAATATTACTGGTATCTGAAAAGCACAATATTCCTGGCATCTGAATGGCACAATATTACTGGGCTCTGAATGGCACAATATTACTGGGCTCTGAATGGCACAATATTACTGGTATCTTAAGGGCACAATATTACTAGGCTCTGAATGGCACAATATTACTGGACCCTGAATGGCACAATATTCCTGGCATCTGAATGGCACAATATTACTGGAATCTGAATGGCACAATATTCCTGGCTCTGAATGGTACAATACTACTGGGCTCTGAATGGCACAATATTACTGGGCTCTGAATGACACCATATTACTGGCATCTGAATAGCACAATAATTATGGCATTTGAATGGCAGAATATTACTGGTATTTGAATGGCACAATATTCCTGGAATCTGAATGGCACAATATTACTGGCATCTGAATGGCACAATATTACTGGTATTTGAATGGCACAATATTACTGGGCTCTGAATGGCACAATATTACTGGGCTCTGAATGGCACAATATTACTGGTATCTGAATAGCACAATATTACTGGGCTCTAAATGGCACAATACTACTGGGCTCTGAATGGCACATTACTACTGTTATCTGAAAAGCACAATATTCCTGGCATCTGAATGGCACAATATTACTGGGCTCTGAATGGCACAATATTACTGGCTCTGAATGACACCATATTACTGGCATCTGAATAGCACAATAATTATGGCATCTGTATGGCAGAATATTACTGGTATTTGAATGGCACAATATTTCTGGTATCTGAATGGCACAATATTACTGGGCTCTGAATGGTACAATATTACTGGCACAATATTACTCGACCCTGAATGGCACAATATTACTGGAATCTGAATGGCACAATATTCCTGGCTCTGAATGGTACAATACTACTGGGCTCTGAATGGCACAATATTAATGGGCTCTGAATGACACCATATTACTGGCATCTGAATAGCACAATAATTATGGCATCTGAATGGCAGAATATTACTGGTATTTGAATGGCACAATATTCCTGGAATCTGAATGCCACAATATTACTGGCATCTGAATGTCACAATATTACTGGTATTTGAATGGCACAATATTACTGGGCTCTGAATGGCAAAATATTACTGGGCTCTGAATGGCACAATATTACTGGTATCTGAATAGCACAATATTACTGGGCTCTAAATGGCACAATACTACTGGGCTCTGAATGGCACAATATTACTGGTATCTGAAAAGCACAATATTCCTGGCATCTGAATGGCACAATATTACTGGGCTCTGAATGGCACAATATTACTGGCTCTGAATGACACCATATTACTGGCATCTGAATAGCACAATAATTATGGCATCTGTATGGCAGAATATTACTGGTATTTGAATGGCACAATATTTCTGGTATCTGAATGGCACAATATTACTGGAATCTGAATGGCACAATATTCCTGGCTCTGAATGGCACAATAATACTGGGCTCTGAATGGCACAATATTACTTGGCTCTGAATAGCACAATAATTATGGCATCTGAATTACAGAATATTACTGGTATTTGAATGGCACAATATTCCTGGAGTCTGAATGGCACAATATTACTGGGCTCTGAATGGCACAATATTACTGGGCTCTGAATGGCACAATATTACTGGTATCTGAATAGCACAATATTACTGGGCTCTAAATGGCACAATACTACTGGA
The DNA here is from genome assembly GCA_036172795.1 of Pelodytes ibericus. Taxonomy (NCBI): domain Eukaryota; kingdom Metazoa; phylum Chordata; class Amphibia; order Anura; family Pelodytidae; genus Pelodytes; species Pelodytes ibericus. The sequence goes on along the minus strand of CM069859.1, from coordinate 144,499,392 downwards.
CTCTGAATGGCACAATATTACTCATATCTGAAAAGCACAATATTCCTGGCATCTGAATGGCACAATATTCCTGGCATCTGAATGGCACAATATTACTGGGCTCTGAATGGCACAATATTACTGGCTCTGAATGACACCATATTACTGGCATCTGAATAGCACAATAATTATGGCATCTGTATGGCAGAATATTACTGGTATTTGAATGGCACAATATTTCTGGTATCTGAATGGCACATTATTACTGGGCTCTGAATGGCACAATATTACTGGGATCTGAATGGCACAATATTACTGGGATCTTAAGGGCACAATATTACTGGGCTCTGAATGGCACAATATTACTGGACCCTGAATGGCACAATATTTCTGGCATCTGAATGGCACAATATTCCTGGCATCTGAATGGCACAATATTACTGGAATCTGAATGGCACAATATTCCTGGCTCTGAATGGTACAATACTACTGGGCTCTGAATGGTACAATATTACTGGCTCTGAATGACACCATATTACTGGCATCTGAATAGCACAATAATTATGGCATCTGTATGGCAGAATATTACTGGTATTTGAATGGCACAATATTTCTGGTATCTGAATGGCACATTATTACTGGGCTCTGAATGGTACAATATTACTGGGCTGTGAATGGCAAAATATTACTGGGCTCTGAATGGCACAATATTACAGGGATCTTAAGGGCACAATATTACTGGGCTCTGAATGGCACAATATTACTGGACCCTGAATGGCACAATATTCCTGGCATCTGAATTTCACAATATTCCTGGCATCTGAATGGCACAATATTACTGGAATCTGAATGGCACAATATTCCTGGCTCTGAATGGTACAATACTACTGGGCTCTGAATGGCACAATATTACTGGCTCTGAATGACACCATATTACTGGCATCTGAATAGCACAATAATTATGGCATCTGTATGGCAGAATATTACTGGTATTTGAATGGCACAATATTTCTGGTATCTGAATGGCACAATATTACTGGGCTCTTAATGGCACAATATTACTGGGCTCTGAATGGCACAATATTACTGGGCTCTGAATGGCACAATATTACTGGTATCTGAATAGCACAATATTACTGGGCTCTAAATGGCACAATACTACTGGGCTCTGAATGGCACAATATTACTGGTATCTGAAAAGCACAATATTCCTGGCATCTGAATGGCACAATATTACTGGGCTCTGAATGGCACAATATTACTGGGCTCTGAATGGCACAATATTACTGGTATCTTAAGGGCACAATATTACTAGGCTCTGAATGGCACAATATTACTGGACCCTGAATGGCACAATATTCCTGGCATCTGAATGGCACAATATTCCTGGCATCTGAATGGCACAATATTACTGGAATCTGAATGGCACAATATTCCTGGAATTTGTATGGCACAATATTACTGGGCTCTGAATGGCACAATATTACTAGGCTCTGAATGGCACAATATTACTGGTATCTGAATGGCTCTATATTTATGGCACATGTATGGCACAATATTTCTGGAATTTGTATGGCACAATATTACTGGGCTCTGATTGGCACAATTTTTCTGGGCTCTGAATGGTACAATATTACTGGTATCTGAATGGCAAAATATTACTGGGCTCTAAATGGCACAATATTACTGGTATCTGAATGGCACAATATTACTGGGCTCTGAATGGCACAATATTACTGGGCTCTGAATGGCACAATATTACTGGTATCTGAATAGCACAATATTACTGGGCTCTAAATGGCACAATACTACTGGGCTCTGAATGGCACAATATTACTGGTATCTGAAAAGTACAATATTCCTGGCATCTGAATGGCACAATATTACTGGAATCTGAATGGCACAATATTCCTGGAATTTGTATGGCACAATATTACTGGGCTCTGAATGGCACAATATTACTAGGCTCTGAATGGCACAATATTACTGGTATCTGAATGGCTCTATATTTATGGCACATGTATGGCACAATATTTCTGGAATTTGTATGGCACAATATTACTGGGCTCTGATTGGCACAATTTTTCTGGGCTCTGAATGGTACAATATTACTGGTATCTGAATGGCAAAATATTACTGGGCTCTAAATGGCACAATATTACTGGTATCTGAATGGCACAATATTACTGGGCTCTGAATGGCACAATATTACTGGGCTCTGAATGGCACAATATTACTGGTATCTGAATAGCACAATATTACTGGGCTCTAAATGGCACAATACTACTGGGCTCTGAATGGCACAATATTACTGGTATCTGAAAAGCACAATATTCCTGGCATCTGAATGGCACAATATTACTGGGCTCTGAATGACACAATATTACTGGGCTCTGAATGGCACAATATTACTGGTATCTGAATAGCACAATATTACTGGGCTCTGAATGACACCATATTACTGGCATCTGAATAGCACAATAATTATGGCATCTGAATGGCAGAATATTACTGGTATTTGAATGGCACAATATTCATGGAATCTGAATGGCACAATATTACTGGCATCTGAATGGCACAATATTACTGGGCTCTGAATGGAACAATATTACTGGCATCTGAATGGCACAATATTACTGGGCTCTAAATAGCACAATACTACTGGGCTCTGAATGGCACAATATTACTGGCTCTGAATGACAAGATATTACTGGCATCTGAATAGCACAATAATTATGGCATCTGTATGGCAGAATATTACTGGTATTTGAATGGCACAATATTTCTGGTATCTGAATGGGACAATATTACTGGGCTCTGAATGGCACAATATTACTGGTATCTGAATGGCTAAATATTCCTGGCATCTGTATGGCACAATATTCCTGGAATTTGTATGGCACAATATTACTGGGCTCTGAATGGCAAAATATTACTGGTATCTTAAGGGCACAATATTACTGGGCTCTGAATGGCACAATATTACTGGACCCTGAATGGCACAATATTCCTGGCATCTGAATGGCACAATATTCCTGGCATCTGAATGGCACAATATTACTGGAATCTGAATGGCCCAATATTAATGGAATTTGTATGGCACAATATTACTGGGCTCTGAATGGCACAATATTACTAGGCTCTGAATGGCACAATATTACTGGTATCTGAATGGCTCAATATTTATGGCACATGTATGGCACAATATTTCTGGAATTTGAATGGCACAATATTACTGGGCTCTGATTGGCACAATTTTTCTGGGCTCTGAATGGTACAATATTACTGGTATCTGAATGGCAAAATATTACTGGGCTCTAAATGGCACAATATTACTGGTATCTGAATGGCACAATATTCCTGGCATCTGAATGGCACAATATTCCTGGTATTTGAATGGAACAAGATTCCTGGTATTTGAATGGCCCAATATTACTGGTATTTGAATGGCACAATATTACTGGTATTTGAATGGCACAATATTACTGGGCTCTGAAAGGCACAATATTACTAGGCTCTGAATGGCACAATTTTACTGGCATCTCAATGGCATAATAATACTGGGCTCTGAATGGCACAATATTACTGGGCTCCTAATGGCACAATATTAGTTGCATCTGAATAGCACAATAATTATGGCATCTGAATGGCACAATATTTCTGGCATCTAAATAGCACAATAATTATGGCATCTGAATGGCACAATATTACTGGTATTTGAATGGCACAATATTCCTGGTATCTGAATGGCACAATATTACTGGCATATGAATGGCACAATATTCCTGGCATCTGAATGGCACAATATTACTGGTATTTGAATGGCACAATATTCATGGTATCTGAAAGGCACAATATTACTGGTATTTGAATGGTCCAATATTGCTGGTATTTGAATTGCACAATATTACTGGTAGTGGAATGGCACAATTTACATGGTATTTGAATGGCACAATATTACTGGTATTTGAATAGCCCAATATTACTGGTATTTGAACGGCACAATATTACTGGTATTTGAATGGCACAATATTACTGGGCTTTGAATGGCACAATATTACTGGTATCTGAATGGCTCAATATTCCTGGCATCTGTATGGCACAATATTTCTGGAATTTGCATGGCACAATATTACTGGGCTCTGAATGGCACAATATTACTGGGCTCTGAATGGCACAATATTACTGGTATCTTAAGGGCACAATATTACTAGTCTCTGAATGGCACAATAATACTGGACCCTGAATGGCACAATATTCCTGGCATCTGAATGGCACAATATTCCTGGCATCTGAATGGTACAATACTACTGGGCTCTGAATGGCACAATATTACTGGGCTCTGAATAGCACAATAATTATGGCATCTGAATTACAGAATATTACTGGTATTTGAATGGCACAATATTCCTGGAGTCTGAATGGCACAATATTACTGGCATCTGAATGGCACAATATTACTGGACTCTGAATGGCACAATATTACTGGGCTCTGAATGGCACAATATTACTGGTATCTGAATAGCACAATATTACTGGGCTCTAAATTGTACAATACTACTGGGCTCTTAATGGCACAATATTACTGGTATCTGAAAAGCACAATATTCCTGGCATCTGAATGGCACAATATTACTGGGCTCTGAATGGCACAATATTACTGGCTCTGAATGACACCATATTACTGGCATCTGAATAGCACAATAATTATGGCATCTGTATGGCAGAATATTACTGGTATTTGAATGGCACAATATTTCTGGTATCTGAATGGCACATTATTACTGGTCTCTGAATGGCACAATATTACTGGGCAGTGAATGGTACAATATTACTGGGCTCTGAATGCCACAATATTACTGGGCTCTGAATGGCACAATATTACTGGTATCTTAAGGGCACAATATTACTGGGCTCTGAATGGCACAATATTACTCGACCCTGAATGGCACAATATTCCTGGCATCTGAATGGCACAATATTCCTGGCATTTGAATGGCACAATATTACTGGAATCTGAATGGCACAATATTCCTGGCTCTGAATGGTACAATACTACTGGGCTCTGAATGGCACAATATTAATGGGCTCTGAATGACACCATATTACTGGCATCTGAATAGCACAATAATTATGGCATCTGAATGGCAGAATATTACTGGTATTTGAATGGCACAATATTACTGGGCTCTAAATGGCACAATACTACTGGGCTCTGAATGGCACAATATTACTGGGCTCTGAATGGCACAATATTACTGGTATCTGAATAGCACAATATTACTGGGCTCTAAATGGCACAATACTACTGGGCTCTGAATGGCACAATATTACTGGTATCTGAAAAGCACAATATTCCTTGCATCTGAATGGCACAATATTACTGGGCTCTGAATGGCACAATATTACTGGGCTCTGAATGGCACAATATTACTGGTATCTTAAGGGCACAATATTACTAGGCTCTGAATGGCACAATATTACTGGACCCTGAATGGCACAATATTCCTGGCATCTGAATGGCACAATATTACTGGAATCTGAATGGCACAATATTCCTGGCTCTGAATGGTACAATACTACTGGGCTTTGAATGGCACAATATTACTGGGCTCTGAATGACACCATATTACTGGCATCTGAAGAGCACAATAATTATGGCATCTGAATGGCAGAATATTACTGGTATTTGAATGGCACAATATTACTGGGCTCTAAATGGCACAATACTACTGGGCTCTGAATGGCACAATATTACTGGGCTCTGAATGGCACAATATTACTGGTATCTGAATAGCACAATATTACTGGGCTCTAAATGGCACAATACTACTGGGCTCTGAATGGCACAATATTACTGGTATCTGAAAAGCACAATATTCCTGGCATCTGAATGGCACAATATTACTGGGCTCTGAATGGCACAATATTACTGGGCTCTGAATGGCACAATATTACTGGTATCTTAAGGGCACAATATTACTAGGCTCTGAATGGCACAATATTACTGGACCCTGAATGGCACAATATTCCTGGCATCTGAATGGCACAATATTACTGGAATCTGAATGGCACAATATTCCTGGCTCTGAATGGTACAATACTACTGGGCTTTGAATGGCACAATATTACTGGGCTCTGAATGACACCATATTACTGGCATCTGAATAGCACAATAATTATGGCATCTGAATGGCAGAATATTACTTGTATTTGAATGGCACAATATTCCTGGAATCTGAATGGCACAATATTACTGGCATCTGAATGGCAAAATATTACTGGTATTTGAATGGCACAATATTACTGGGCTCTGAATGGCACAATATTACTGGGCTCTGAATGGCACAATATTACTGGTATCTGAATAGCACAATATTCCTGGCATCTGAATGGCACAATATTACTGGGCTCTGAATGGCACAATATTACTGGCTCTGAATGACACCATATTACTGGCATCTGAATAGCACAATAATTATGGCATCTGTATGGCAGAATATTACTGGTATTTGAATGGCACAATATTTCTGGTATCTGAATGGCACAATATTACTGGGCTCTGAATGGTACAATATTACTGGCACAATATTACTCGACCCTGAATGGCACAATATTACTGGAATCTGAATTTCACAATATTCCTGGCTCTGAATGGTACAATACTACTGGGCTCTGAATGGCACAATATTAATGGGCTCTGAATGACACCATATTACTGGCATCTGAATAGCACAATAATTATGGCATCTGAATGGCAGAATATTACTGGTATTTGAATGGCACAATATTCCTGGAATCTGAATGGCACAATATTACTGGCATCTGAATGGCACAATATTACTGGTATTTGAATGGCACAATATTACTGGGCTCTGAATGGCACAATATTACTGGGCTCTGAATGGCACAATATTACTGGTATCTGAATAGCACAATATTACTGGGCTCTAAATGGCACAATACTACTGGGCTCTGAATGGCACAATATTACTGGTATCTGAAAAGCACAATATTCCTGGCATCTGAATGGCACAATATTACTGGGCTCTGAATGGCACAATATTACTGGCTCTGAATGACACCATATTACTGGCATCTGAATAGCACAATAATTATAGCATCTGTATGGCAGAATATTACTGGTATTTGAATGGCACAATATTTCTGGTATCTGAATGGCACAATATTACTGGGCTCTGAATGGCACAATATTACTGGGCTGTGAATGGTACAATATTACTGGGCTCTGAATGGCACAATATTACTGGACCCTGAATGGCACAATATTCCTGGCATCTGAATGGCACAATATTCCTGGCATCTGAATGGCACAATATTACTGGAATCTGAATGGCACATTATTCCTGGCTCTGAATGGTACAATACTACTGGGCTCTGAATGGCACAATATTACTGGGCTCTGAATGACACCATATTACTGGCATCTGAATAGCACAATAATTATGGCATCTGAATGGCAGAATATTACTGGTATTTGAATGGCACAATATTCATGGAATATGAATGGCACAATATTACTGGCATCTGAATGGCACAATATTACTGGGCTCTGAATGGAACAATATTACTGGCATCTGAATAGCACAATATTACTGGGCTCTAAATGGCACAATACTACTGGGCTCTGAATGGCACAATATTACTGGCTCTGAATGACAAGATATTACTGGCATCTGAATAGCACAATAATTATGGCATCTGTATGGCAGAATATTACTGGTATTTGAATGGCACAATATTTCTGGTATCTGAATGGGACAATATTACTGGGCTCTGAATGGCACAATATTACTGGTATCTGAATGGCTAAATATTCCTGGCATCTGTATGGCACAATATTCCTGGAATTTGTATGGCACAATATTACTGGGCTCTGAATGGCAAAATATTACTGGTATCTTAAGGGCACAATATTACTGGGCTCTGAATGGCACAATATTACTGGACCCTGAATGGCACAATATTCCTGGCATCTGAATGGCACAATATTCCTGGCATCTGAATGGCACAATATTACTGGAATCTGAATGGCACAATATTCCTGGCTCTGAATGGTACAATACTACTGGGCTCTGAATGGCACAATATTACTGGGCTCTGAATGACACCATATTACTGGCATCTGAATAGCACAATAATTATGGCATCTGAATGGCAGAATATTACTGGTATTTGAATGGCACAATATTCATGGAATCTGAATGGCACAATATTACTGGCATCTGAATGGCACAATATTACTGGGCTCTGAATGGCACAATATTACTGGCATCTGAATGACACCATATTACTGGCATCTGAATAGCACAATAATTATGGCATCTGTATGGCAGAATATTCATGGAATCTGAATGGCACAATATTACTGGCATCTGAATGGCACAATATTACTGGGCTCTGAATGGCACAATATTACTGGCTCTGAATGACACCATATTACTGGCATTTGAATAGCACAATAATTATGGCATCTGTATGGCAGAATATTACTGGTATTTGAATGGCACAATATTTCTGGTATCTGAATGGCACAATATTACTGGGCTCTGAATGGCACAATATTACTGGGCTGAGAATGGTACAATATTACTGGGCTCTGAATGCCACAATATTACTGGGCTCTGAATGGCACAATATTACTGGTATATTAAGGGCACAATATTACTGGGCTCTGAATGGCACAATATTACTGGACCCTGAATGGCACAATATTCCTGGCATCTGAATGGCACAATATTCCTGGCATCTGAATGGCACAATATTACTGGAATCTGAATGGCAAAATATTACTGTCTCTGAATGGTACAATACTACTGGGCTCTGAATGGCACAATATTACTGGGCTCTGAATGACACCATATTACTGGCATCTGAACAGCACAATAATTATGGCATCTGAATGGCAGAATATTACTGGTATTTGAATGGCACAATATTCATGGAATCTGAATGGCACAATATTACTGGCATCTGAATGGCACAATATTACTGGGCTCTGAATGGCACAATATTACTGGCATCTGAATGGCACAATATTACTGGGCTCTAAATGGCACAATACTACTGGGCTCTGAATGGCACAATATTACTGGCTCTGAATGACAAGATATTACTGGCATCTGAATAGCACAATAATTATGGCATCTGTATGGCAGAATATTACTGGTATTTGAATGGCACAATATTTCTGGTATCTGAATGGGACAATATTACTGGGCTCTGAATGGCACAATATTACTGGTATCTGAATGGCTAAATATTCCTGGCATCTGTATGGCACAATATTCCTGGAATTTGTATGGCACAATATTACTGGGCTCTGAATGGCAAAATATTACTGGTATCTTAAGGGCACAATATTACTGGGCTCTGAATGGCACAATATTACTGGACCCTGAATGGCACAATATTCCTGGCATCTGAATGGCACAATATTACTGGAATCTGAATGGCACAATATTACTGGACCCTGAATGGCACAATATTCCTGGCATCTGAATGGCACAATATTACTGGAATCTGAATGGCACAATATTCCTGGCTCTGAATGGTACAATACTACTGGGCTCTGAATGGCACAATATTACTGGGCTCTGAATGACACCATATTACTGGCATCTGAATAGCACAATAATTATGGCATCTGAATGGCAGAATATTACTGGTATTTGAATGGCACAATATTCATGGAATCTGAATGGCACAATATTACTGAAATCTGAATGGCACAATATTACTGGGCTCTGAATGGCACAATATTACTGGCATCTGAATGGCACAATATTACTGGGCTCTAAATGGCACAATACTACTGGGCTCTGAATGGCACAATATTACTGGCTCTGAATGACAAGATATTACTGGCATCTGAATAGCATAATAATTATGGCATCTGTATGGCAGAATATTACTGGTATTTGAATGGCACAATATTTCTGGTATCTGAATGGGACAATATTACTGGGCTCTGAATGGCACAATATTACTGGTATCTGAATGGCTAAATATTCCTGGCATCTGTATGGCACAATATTCCTGGAATTTGTATGGCACAATATTACTGGGCTCTGAATGGCAAAATATTACTGGGCTCTAAATGGCACAATACTACTGGGCTCTGATTGGCACAATATTACTGGCTCTGAATCGCACAATATTACTGGTATCTGAATGGCTCAATATTCCTGGCATCTGTATGGCACAATATTCCTGGAATTTGTATGGCCCAATATTACTGGGCTCTGAATGGCACAATATTACTGGACTCTGAATGGCACAATATTCCTGGCATCTGAATGTCACAATATTCCTGGCATCTGAATGGCACAATATTACTGGAATCTGAATGGCACAATATTTCTGGCTCTGAATGGTACAATACTACTGGGCTCTGAATGGCACAATATTACTGGGCTCTGAATGACACCATATCACTGGCATCTGAATAGGACAATAATTATGGCATCTGAATGGCAGAATATTACTGGTATTTGAATGGCACAATATTCCTGGAATCTGAATGGCACAATATTACTGGCATCTGAATGGCACAATATTACTGGTATTTGAATGGCACAATATTACTGGGCTCTGAATGGCACAATATTACTGGGCTCTGAATGGCACAATATTACTGGTATCTGAATGGCACAATATTACTGGGCTCTAAATGGCACAATACTACTGGGCTCTGAATGGCACAATATTACTGGTATCTGAAAAGCACAATATTCCTGGCATCTGAATGGCACAATATTAATGGGCTCTGCATGGCACAACAATACTGGCTCTGAATGACACCATATTACTGGCATCTGAATAGCACAATAATTATGGCATCTATATGGCAGAATATTACTGGTATTTGAATGGCACAATATTTCTGGTATCTGAATGGCACAATATTACTGGTATCTGAATGGCACAATATTACTGGGCTCTAAATGGCACAATATTACTGGTATCTGAATGGCACAATATACCTGGCATCTGAATGGCACAATATTCCTGGGCTCTGAATTGAACAATATTATTGGGCTCTTAATGACACCATATTACTGGCATCTGAATAGCACAATAATTATGGCATCTGAATGGCAGAATATTACTGGTATTTGAATGGAACAAGATTCCTGGTATTTGAATGGCCCAATATTACTGGTTTTTGAATGGCACAATATTACTGGGCTCTGAATGGCACAATATTACTAGGCTCTGAATGGCACAATTTTACTGGCATCTCAATGGCACAATAATACTGGGCTCTGAATGGCACAATATTACTGGGCTCCTAATGGCACAATATTAGTTGCATCTGAATAGCACAATAATTATGGCATCTGAATGACACAATATTACTGGCATCTGAATAGCAAAATAATTATGGCATCTGAATGGCACAATATTACTGGTATTTGAGTAGCCCAATATTACTGGTATTTGAACGGCATAATATTACTGGTATTTGAATGGCACAATATTACTGGGCTCTGAATGGCACAACATTACTAGGCTCTGAATGGCACAATATTACTGGTATCTGAATGGCTCAATATTCCTGGCATCTGTATGGCACAATATTTCTGGAATTTGTATGGCACAATATTACTGGGCTCTGAATGTCACAATATTACTGGGCTCTGAATGGTACAATATTACCAGGCTCTGAATGCCACAATATTTCTGGGCTCTGAATGGCACAATATTACTGGACCCTGAATGGCACAATATTCCTGGCATCTGAATGGCACAATATTCCTGGCATCTGAATGGTACAATACTACTGGGCTCTGAATGGCACAATATTACTGGGCTCTGAATAGCACAATAATTATGGTATCTGAATTACAGAATATTACTGGTATTTAAATGGCACAATATTCCTGGAGTCTGAATGGCACAATATTACTGGCATCTGAATGGCACAATATTACTGGGCTCTGAATGGCACAATATTACTGGGCTCTGAATGGCACAATATTACTGGTATCTGAATAGCACAATATTACTGGGCTCTAAATTGCACAATACTACTGGGCTCTGAATGGCACAATATTACTGGTATCTGAAAAGCACAATATTCCTGGCATCTGAATGGCACAATATTACTGGTATTTGAATGGCACAATATTTCTGGTATCTGAATGGCACATTATTACTGGGCTCTGAATGGCACAATATTACTGGGCTGTGAATGGTACAATATTACTGGGCTCTGAATGCCACAATATTACTGGGCTCTGAATGGCACAATATTACTGGTATCTTAAGGGCACAATATTACTGGGCTCTGAATGGCACAATATTACTGGACCCTGAATGGCACAATATTCCTGGCATCTGAATGGCACAATATTCCTGGCATCTGAATGGCACAATATTACTGGAATCTGAATGGCACAATATTTCTGGCTCTGAATGGTACAATACTACTGGGCTCTGAATGGCACAATATTACTGGGTTCTGAATGACACCATATCACTGGCATCTGAATAGCACAATAATTATGGCATCTGAATGGCAGAATATTACTGGCAGCTGAATGGCACAATATTACTGGTATTTGAATGGCACAATATTACTGGGTTCTGAATGACACCATATTACTGGCATCTGAATAGCACAATAATTATGGCATCTATATGGCAGAATATTACTGGTATTTGAACGGCACAATATTTCTGGTATCTGAATGGCACAATATTACTGGTATCTGAATGGCACATTATTACTGGGCTCTAAATGGCACAATATTACTGGTATCTGAATGGCACAATATACCTGGCATCTGAATGGCACAATATTCCTGGGCTCTGAATTGAACAATATTATTGGGCTCTTAATGACACCATATTACTGGCATCTGAATAGCACAATAATTATGGCATCTGAATGGCAGAATATTACTGGTATTTGAATGGAACAAGATTCCTGGTATTTGAATGGCCCAATATTACTGGTATTTGAATGGCACAATATTACTGGGCTCTGAATGGCACAATATTACTAGGCTCTGAATGGCACAATTTTAATGGCATCTCAATGGCACAATAATACTGGGCTCTGAATGGCACAATATTACTGGGCTCCTAATGGCACAATATTAGTTGCATCTGAATAGCACAATAATTATGGCATCTGAATGACACAATATTACTGGCATCTGAATAGCAAAATAATTATGGCATCTGAATGGCACAATATTACTGGTATTTGAGTAGCCCAATATTACTGGTATTTGAACGGCACAATATTACTGGTATTTGAATGGCACAATATTACTGGGCTCTGAATGGCACAACATTACTAGGCTCTGAATGGCACAATATTACTGGTATCTGAATGGCTCAATATTCCTGGCATCTGTATGGCACAATATTTCTGGAATTTGTATGGCACAATATTACTGGGCTCTGAATGGCACAATATTACTGGGCTCTGAATGGTACAATATTACCAGGCTCTGAATGCCACAATATTACTGGGCTCTGAATGGCACAATATTACTGCTATCTTAAAGGCACAATATTATTGCTTTCTTAATGGCACAATATTACTGGGCTCTGAATGGCACAATATTATTGGACTCTGAATGGCACAATATTCCTGGCATCTGAATGCCACAATATTACTGGGCTCCGAATGGCACAATATTACAGGTATCTGAATGGCACAATATTACTGGGCTCTAAATGGCACAATATTATTGGTATCTGAATGGCACAATATTCCTGGCATCTGAATGGCACAATATTCCTGGCATCTGAATGGAACAATATTACTGGGCTCTGAATGAGACCATATTACTGGCATCTGAATAGCACAATAATTATGGCATCTGAATGGCAGAATATTACTGGTATTTGAAAGGCACAATATTCCTGGTATCTGAATGGCACAATATTACTGGCATTTGAATGGCACAATATTACTGGTATTTGAATGGCACAATATTACTGGGCTCTGAATGGCCCAATATTACTAGGCTCTGAATGGCACAATTTTACTGGCATCTCAATGGCACAATAATACTGGGCTCTGAATGGCACAATATTACTGGGCTCCTAATGGCACAATATTAGTTGCATCTGAATAGCACAATAATTATGGCATCTGAATGGCACAATATTACTGGCGTCTAAATAGCAAAATAATTATGGAATCTGAATGGCACAATATTACTGGTATTTGAATAGCACAATATTCCTGGTATCTGAATGGCACAATATTACTGGCATCTGAATGGCACAATATTCCTGGCATCTGAATGGCACAATATTACTGGTATTTGAATGGCACAATATTCATGGTATCTGAAAGGCACAATATTTCTGGTATTTGATTGGTCCAATATTACTGGTATTTGAATGGCACAATATTACTGGTAGTGGAATGGCACAATTTTCATGGTATCTAAATGGCACAATATTACTGGTATTTGAGTAGCCCAATATTACTGGTATTTGAACGGCACAATATTACTGGTATTTGAATGGCACAATATTACTGGGCTCTGAATGGCACAATATTACTAGGCTCTGAATGGCACAATATTACTGGTATCTGAATGGCTCAATATTCCTGGCATCTGTATGGCACAATTTTTTTGGAATTTGTATGGCACAATATTACTGTACTCTGAATGGCACAATATTACTGGGCTCTGAATGGTACAATATTACCGGGGTCTTAATGTCACAATATTACTGGGCTCTGAATGTCACAATATTACTGCTATCTTAATGGCACAATATTATTGGGCTCTGAATGGCACAATATTATTGGACTCTGAATGGCACAATATTCCTGGCATCTGAATGGCACAATATTCCTGGCATCTGAATGGCACTATATTACTGGAATCTGAATGGCACAATATTCCTGGCATCTGAATGGCACAATATTACTGGTATTTGAATGGTCCAATATTACTGGTATTTGAATGGCACAATATTACTGGTTGTGGAATGGCACAATTTTCATGGTATCTGAATGGCACAATATTACTTGTATTTGAATAGCCCAATATTACTGGTATTTGAACGGCACAATATTACTGGTATTTGAATGGCACAATATTACTGGGCTCTGAATGGCACAATATTACTGGTATCTGAATGGCTCAATATTCCTGGCATCTGTATGGCACGATATTCCTGGAATTTGTATGGCACAATATTACTGGGCTCTGAATGGCACAATATCACTGGGCTGTGAATTGTACAATATTACTGGGCTCTGAATGCCACAATATTACTGGGCTCTAAATGGCACAATATTACTGGTATCTTAAGGGCACAATATTACTGGGCTCTGAATGGCACAATATTACTGGACCCTGAATGGCACAATATTCCTGGCATCTGAAAAAGGTACAGAAGTTACCTGTAGTCAGTGTGCTGAAAAATGATAAGCTTAGGGTCATGTCTACAAATGCTCGCAGTTTAGGGAATAAGATCAATGAACTTGTGGCAATATTGGCAACTGAGAATGTAGATTTAGTGGCTGTTACTGAGACATGGTATAATGAAAAACATGACTGGGACATATCAATACCAGGGTACTCTTTATATAGAAAAGACAGAGAAGGTAAAAAAGGGGGAGGGGTGGCCCTCTATGTGAGGGATAGCTTAAAATGTAACGTAATACAAGTTAGTGAGGCGAACATAGAGTCAGTTTGGGTTACATTAGAATTTGGTAAGCATGTGGTAACTCGGGTAGGTGTGATTTATAGGCCCCCTGGACAAATAGAGGAGTTAGATAATCTACTAGTTGAGGAAATAGCTAAAATGACAATGAAGGGAGAAGTGATCATCATGGGTGACTTTAATCTTCCTGATGTGAACTGGAAATACAAAACAGCTACTTGCGCCAGGAGTACGCATATCCTAAACTCCCTACTGGGAGTATCTCTAAAACAAGTAGTGGAGGAGCCAACTCGAAAGCAGGCCATACTAGACTTAGTGTTCACAAATGGAGATTTGTTATCAGATATTACTGTAGGTGAAAGTTTAGGATCTAGTGATCACCAGACAGTGTGGTTTAATATAAGAACAGTGACGCAGTCACACCACACAAAAACAAAAGTTTTAGATTTTAGAAAAACAGACTTTTCTAAAATTAGATTAGGTGTAAAGGAGTAATTATCAGACTGGAGCAATTTAAATGGAGTCCAGGAGAAATGGGATTATCTAAAAGTTGCACTACTGAAGGCAACAGAAAATTGCATAAGGCTTGTCAGTAAGAGCAAACAATTGAAGAAACCACTGTGGTACTCTGCAGAGGTGGCTAAAATAGTAAAAAATAAAAAGCTAGCATTTAGTAATTATAAAAATACTCAGAGTGAGGAAGATAGAAAGATCTATAAGAGTAGGCAGAAAGAGGCAAAGCAAGCTATAAGAGCTTCCAAAGCACACACAGAAGAGACTATAGCCCAGTCAGTGAAAAAGGGGGATAAAACATTTTTTAGATACATAAATGAGAAAAGGAAAGTAAAACAAGGATTAGTTAGATTAAAAACAAAAGAAGGATGCTATGTAGAAGAGGATAAAGGCTTAGCAGACTGCCTTAATGAATATTTTTGTTCAGTTTTTACAAATGAAAATAAGGGTAAGGGACCTCATTTAGGGAAAAAGACTAATGAGTCTTTTGATGCATGTAAGTTTACAGAGGAAGAGGTTTTACTTCAGCTGTCTAAAGTAAAGACAAATAAGTCGATGGGACCTGATGGAATACATCCAAAGTTATTAAAAGAACTTAGTGGTGTACTAGCAAAACCGTTAACAGATTTATTTAACCAATCATTGTTAACGGGAGTAGTTCCAGAAGATTGGAAATTAGCTAATGTTGTGCCCATTCACAAGAAAGGTAGTAGGGAGGAGGCGGGCAACTATAGACCAGTAAGTCTTACTTCAGTAGTGGGGAAAATAATGGAAACCTTGTTAAAGAATAGGATTGTTGAACATCTAAAGTCGCTTGGATTTCAAGATCAGAGACAGCATGGGTTTACTTCAGGGAGATCATGCCAAACTAATCTTATTGATTTTTTTGATTGGGTAACTAAAATAATAGATCAGGGTGGTGCAGTAGACATTGCTTACCTAGATTTCAGTAAGGCTTTTGACACTGTCGCACATAGAAGGCTTATCAATAAACTGAAATCTTTGAGTTTGGATTTCAATATTGTTGAATGGATTAGACAATGGCTGAGTGACAGGCAACAGAGGGTTGTAGTCAATGGGGTATATTCAATGCAAGGTCTTGTTACTAGTGGGGTACCTCAGGGATCTGTTCTTGGACCCATTCTCTTTAATATTTTTATTAGCGATATTGCAGAAGGTATTGTTGGCAAAGTATATCTTTTTGCTGATGATACAAAGATTTGAAGCAGGGTTGATATTCATGGAGGGATAAGCCAAATGGCAAATGATTTAGCTAAACTAGAAAAATGGTCAGAGCAGTGGCAACTGACATTTAATGTGGACAAGTGCAAGATTATGCACCTTGGGCGTAAAAACCCAAAAGCAGAATATAGACTATTTGGTACAGTCCTAACCTCAACATCTGAGGAAAGGGATTTAGGAGTAATAATTTCAGAGGACTTGAAGGTAGGTAGGCAATGCAATAGAGCAGCAGGAAATGCTAGCAGAATGCTTGGTTGCATAGGGAGAGGTATTAGCAGTAGGAAGAGGGAAGTGCTCATGCCATTGTACAGAGCACTGGTGAGACCTCACTTGGAGTATTGTACGCAGTACTGGAGACCGTTTCTCCAGAAGGATATTGATACTTTGGAGAGAGTTCAGAGAAGGGCTACTAAACTGGTTCATGGGTTGAAGGATAAAACTTACCAGGAAAGGTTGAAGCATCTTAACATGTATAGCTTGGAGGAAAAACGTAACAGGGGGGATATGATAGAAACATTTAAATACATAAAGGGAATCAACGCAGTAAAGGAAGAGAGTATATTTAAAAGAAGAAAAACTACCACAACTAGAGGACATAGTCTTAAATTAGAGGGGCAACGATTTAAAAGTAATATCAGGAAGTATTACTTTACTGAGAGGGTAGTGGATGTATGGAATAGCTTGCCAGCAGAAGTGGTAGAGGTAAACACAGTCAAGGATTTTAAGCATGCGTGGGATAGACACAAGGCTATCCTAGCTATAAGACCGGGAACGGGGGACTAATAAAAGTATTCAAAAAAAAAAAAATTGGGCAGACTAGATGGACCGTATGGTTCTTATCTGCCGACACATTCGATGAATGGCACAATATTCCTGGCATCTGAATGGCACAATATTCATGGTATCTGAAAGGCACAATATTACTGGTATTTGAATGGCCAAATATTACTGGTATTTGAATGGTACAATATTTCTGTTATTGGAATGGCACAATATTCATGGTATCTGAATGGCACAATATTACTGGTATTTGAATGGCCCAATATCACTGGTATTTCAAGGGCTCAATATTACTGGTATTTGAATGGCACAATATTACTGGGCTCTGAATGGCACAATATTACTAGGCTCTGAATGGCACAATATTACTGGTATCTGAATGGCTCAATATTTATGGCACATGTATGGCACAATATTTCTGGAATTTGTATGGCACAATATTACTGGGCTCTGATTGGCACAATTTTTCTGGGCTCTGAATGGTACAATATTACTGGTATCTGAATGGCACAATATTACTGGGCTCTAAATGGCACAATATTACTGGTATCTGAATGGCACAATATTCCTGGCATCTGAATGGCACAATATTCCTGGGCTCTGAATGGAACAATATTATTGGGCTCTGAATGACACCATATTACTGGCATCTGAATAGCACAATAATTATGGCATCTGAATGGCAGAATATTAATGGTATTTGAATGGAACAAGATTCCTGGTATTTGAATGGCACAATATTACTGGTATTTGAATGGCACAATATTACTGGGCTCTGAATGGCACAATATTACTAGGCTCTGAATGGCACAATATTACTGGTATCTGAATGGCACAATATTCCTGGCATCTGAATGGCACAATATTACTGGTATCTGAAAGGCACAATATTACTGGTATTTGAATGGCCAAATATTACTGGTATTTGAATGGTACAATATTTCTGTTATTGGAATGGCACAATATTCATGGTATCTGAATGGCACAATATTACTGGTATTTGAATGGCCCAATATCACTGGTATTTCAAGGGCTCAATATTACTGGTATTTGAATGGCACAATATTACTGGGCTCTGAATGGCACAATATTACTAGGCTCTGAATGGCACAATATTACTGGTATCTGAATGGCACAATATTACTGGGCTCTAAATGGCACAATATTACTGGTATCTGAATGGCACAATATTACTGGCTCTGAATGACACCATATTACTGGTATCTGAATGGCACAATATTCCTGGCATCTTAATGGCACAATATTACTGGAATCTGAAAGGCACAATATTTCTGGCTCTGAATGGTACAATACTACTGGGCTCTGAATGGCACAATATTACTGGGCTCTGAATGACACCATATCACTGGCATCTGAATAGCACAATATTACTGGTATTTGAATTGCACAATATTCCTGGAATCTGAATGTCACAATATTACTGGCATCTGAATGGCACAATATTACTGGTATTTGAATGGCACAATATTACTGGGCTCTGAATGGCACAATATTACTGGTATCTGAATGGCACAATATTACTGGTATCTGAAAAGCACAATATTCCTGGCATCTGAATGGCACAATATTACTGGGCTCTTAATGGCACAACATTACTGGCTCTGAATGACACCATATTACTGGCATCTGAATAGCACAATATTACTGGTATTTGAATGGCACAATATTCCTGGAATCTGAATGTCACAATATTACTGGCATCTGAATGGCACAATATTACTGGTATTTGAATGGCACAATATTCCTGGAATCTAAATGTCACAATATTACTGGCATCAGAATGGCACAATATTACTGGTATTTGAATGGCACAATATTACTGGGCTCTGAATGGCACAATATTACTGGTATCTGAAAAGCACAATATTCCTGGCATCTGAAAAGCACAATATTCCTGGCATCTGAATGGCACAATATTACTGGGCTCTGAATGTCACAACATTACTGGCTCTGAATGACACCATATTACTGGCATCTGAATAGCACAATAATTATGGCATCTGTATGGCAGAATATTACTGGTATTTGAATGGCACAATATTTCTGGTATCTGAATGGCACAATATTACTGGTATCTGAATGGCACCACATACCTGGCATCTGAATGGCACAATATTCTTGGGCTCTGAATTGAACAATATTATTGGGCTCTGAATGACACCATATTACTGGCATCTGAATAGCACAATAATTATGGCATCTGAATGGCAGAATATTACTGGTATTTGAATGGAACTAGATTCTTGGTATTTGAATGGCCCAATATTACTGGTATTTGAATGGCACAATATTACTGGTATTTGAATGGCACAATATACCTGGCATCTGAATGGCACAATATTCTTGGGCTCTGAATTGAACAATATTATTGGGCTCTGAATGACACCATATTACTGGCATCTGAATAGCACAATAATTATGGCATCTGAATTACACAATATTACTAGGCTCTGAATGGCACAATTTTACTGGTTTCTCAATGGCACAATAATACTGGGCTCTGAATGGCACAATATTACTGGGCTCCTAATGGCACAATATTAGTTGCATCTGAATAGCACAATAATTATGGCATCTGAATGGCACAATACTACTGGCATCTGAATAGCAAAATAATTATGGCATCTGAATGGCACAATATTACTTGTATTTGAGTAGCCCAATATTACTGGTATTTGAACGGCACAATATTACTGGTATTTGAATGGCACAATATTAATGGGCTCTGAATGGCACAATATTACTAGGCTCTGAATGGCACAATATTACTGGTATCTGAAAGGCTCAATATTCTTGGCATCTGTATGGCACAATATTTCTGGAATTTGTATGGCACAATATTACTGGGCTCTGAATGGCACAATATTACTGGGCTCTGAGTGGTACAATATTACCGGGCTCTGAATGCCACAATATTACTGGGCTCTGAATGGCACAATATTACTGCTATCTTAATGGCACAATATTACTGGGCTCTGAATGGCACAATATTATTGGACTCTGAATGGCACAATATTCCTGGCATCTGAATGGCACAATATTCCTGGCATCTGAATGCCACAATATTACTGGGCTCCGAATGGCACAATATTACAGGTATCTGAATGGCACAATATTACTGGGCTATAAATGGCACAATATTTCTGGTATCTGAATGGCACAATATTTCTGGCATCTGAATGGCACAATATTCCTGGCATCTGAATGGAACAATATTACTGGGCTCTGAATGGAACAATATTATTGGGCTCTGAATGAGACCATATTACTGGCATCTGAATAGCACAATAATTATGGCATCTGAATGTCAGAATATTCCTGGTATTTGAATGGCACAATATTACTGGCATTTGAATGGCACAATATTACTGGTATTTGAATGGCACAATATTACTGGGCTCTGAATGGCACAATATTACTAGGCTCTGAATGGCACAATTTTACTGGCATCTCAATGGCACAATAATACTGGGCTCTGAATGGCACAATATTACTGGGCTCCTAATGGCACAATATTAGTTGCATCTGAATAGCACAATAATTATGGCATCTGAATGGCACAATATTACTGGCATCTAAATAGCACAATAATTATGGCATCTGAATGGCACAATATTACTGGTATTTGAATGGCACAATATTCCTGGTATCTGAATTGAACAATATTATTGGGCTCTGAATGACACCATATTACTGGCATCTGAATAGCACAATAATTATGGCATCTGAATTACACAATATTACTAGGCTCTGAATGGCACAATTTTACTGGTTTCTCAATGGCACAATAATACTGGGCTCTGAATGGCACAATATTACTGGGCTCCTAATGGCACAATATTAGTTGCATCTGAATAGCAAAATAATTATGGCATCTGAATGGCACAATATTACTTGTATTTGAGTAGCCCAATATTACTGGTATTTGAACGGCACAATATTACTGGTATTTGAATGGCACAATATTAATGGGCTCTGAATGGCACAATATTACTAGGCTCTGAATGGCACAATATTACTGGTATCTGAAAGGCTCAATATTCTTGGCATCTGTATGGCACAATATTTCTGGAATTTGTATGGCACAATATTACTGGGCTCTGAATGGCACAATATTACTGGGCTCTGAGTGGTACAATATTACCGGGCTCTGAATGCCACAATATTACTGGGCTCTGAATGGCACAATATTACTGCTATCTTAATGGCACAATATTACTGGGCTCTGAATGGCACAATATTATTGGACTCTGAATGGCACAATATTCCTGGCATCTGAATGGCACAATATTCCTGGCATCTGAATGCCACAATATTACTGGGCTCCGAATGGCACAATATTACAGGTATCTGAATGGCACAATATTACTGGGCTCTAAATGGCACAATATTTCTGGTATCTGAATGGCACAATATTTCTGGCATCTGAATGGCACAATATTACTGGTATTTGAATGGCACAATATTACTGGGCTCTGAATGGCACAATATTACTAGGCTCTGAATGGCACAATTTTACTGGCATCTCAATGGCACAATAATACTGGGCTCTGAATGGCACAATATTACTGGGCTCCTAATGGCACAATATTAGTTGCATCTGAATAGCACAATAATTATGGCATCTGAATGGCACAATATTACTGGCATCTAAATAGCACAATAATTATGGCATCTGAATGGCACAATATTACTGGTATTTGAATGGCACAATATTCCTGGTAACTGAATGGCACAATATTACTGGCATCTGAATGGCACAATATTCCTGGCATCTGAATGGCACAATATTACTGGGCTCTGAATGGCACAATATTACTGGCTCTGAATGACACCATATTACTGGCATCTGAATAGCACAATATTCCTGGCATCTGTATGGCACAATATTCCTGGAATTTGTATGGCACAATATTACTGGGCTCTGAATGGCACAATATTACTGGGCTGTGAATGGTACAATATTACTGGGCTCTGAATGCCACAATATTACTGGGCTCTGAATGGCACAATATTACTGGTATCTTAAGGGCACAATATTACTGGGCTCTGAATGGCACAATATTACTGGACCCTAAATGGCACAATATTCCTGGCATCTGAATGGCACAATATTCCTGGCATCTGAATGGCACAATATTACTGGAATTTGAATGGCACAATATTCCTGACTCTGAATGGTACAATACTACTGGGCTCTAAATGGCACACTATTACTGGGCTCTGAATGACACCATATTACTGGCATCTGAATAGC
This sequence comes from Pelodytes ibericus, assembly GCA_036172795.1. Lineage (NCBI taxonomy): Eukaryota > Metazoa > Chordata > Amphibia > Anura > Pelodytidae > Pelodytes > Pelodytes ibericus. The sequence continues at coordinate 144,475,928 of CM069859.1, read as the reverse complement.
ACAATAATTATGGCATCTGAATGGCAGAATATTACTGGTATTTGAATGGCCCAATATTCCTGGAATCTGAATGGCACAATATTACTGGCATCTGAATGGCACAATATTACTGGTATTTGAATGGCACAATATTACTGGGCTCTGAATGGCACAATATTACTGGGCTCTAAATGGCACAATACTACTGGGCTCTGAATGGCACAATATTACTGGTATATGAAAAGCACAATATTCCTGGCATCTGAATGGCACAATATTACTGGGCTCTGAATGGCACAACATTACTGGCTCTGAATGAGACCATATTACTGGCATCTGAATAGCACAATAATTATGGCATCTGTATGGCAGAATATTACTGGTATTTGAATGGCACAATATTTCTGGTATCTGAATGGCACAATATTACTGGTATCTGAATGGCACAATATTACTGGGCTCTAAATTGCACAATATTACTGGTATTTGAATGTCACAATATTCCTGGCATCTGAATGGCACAATATTACTGGGCTCTGAATTGAACATATTATTGGGCTCTGAATGACACCATATTACTGGCATCTGAATATCACAATAATTATGGCATCTGAATGGCAGAATATTACTGGTATTTGAATGGAACAAGATTCCTGGTATTTGAACGGCCCAATATTACTGGTATTTGAATGGCACAATATTACTGGGCTCTGAAGTGCACAATATTACTAGGCTCTGAATGGCACAATTTTACTGGCATCTCAATGGCACAATAATACTGGGCTCTGAATGGCACAATATTACTGGGTTCCTAATGGCACAATATTAGTTGCATCTGAATAGCACAATAATTATGGCATCTGAATGGTACAATATTACTGGTATTTGAATTGAACAAGATTCCTGGTATTTGAATGGCCCAATATTACTGGTATTTGAATGGCACAATATTACTGGGCTCTGAATGGCACAATATTACTAGGCTCTGAATGGCACAATTTTACTGGCATCTCAATGGCACAATAATACTTGGCTCTGAATGGCACAATATTACTGGGCTCCTAATGGCACAATATTAGTTGCATCTGAATAGCACAATAATTATGGCATCTGAATGGCACAATATTACTTGCATCTGAATATCAAAATATTTATGGCATCTGAATGGCACAATATTACTGGTATTTGAATGGCACAATATTACTGGGCTCTGAATGGCACAATATTACTAGGCTCTGAATGGCACAATATTACTGGTGTCTGAATGGCTTAATATTCCTGGCATCTGTATGGCACAATATTTCTGGAATTTGTATGGCACAATATCACTGGGCTCTGAATGGCACAATATTACTGGGCTCTGAATGGTACAATATTACCGGGCTCTGAATGCCACAATATTACTGGGCTCTGAATGGCACAATATTACTGCTATCTTAATGGCACAATATTACTGCTATCTTAATGGCACAATATTACTGGGCTCTGAATGGCACAATATTATTGGACTCTGAATGGCACAATATTCCTGGGATCTGAATGGCACAATATTCCTGGCATCTGAATGCCACAATATTACTGGGCTCCGAATGGCACAATATTACAGGTATCTGAATAGCACAATATTACTGGGCTCTAAATGGCACAATATTACTGGTATCTGAATGGCACAATATTCCTGGCATCTGAATGGCACAATATTCCTGGCATCTGAATGAAACAATATTACTGGGCTCTGAATGGAACAATATTATTGGGCTCTGAATGAGACCATATTACTGGCATCTGAATAGCACAATAATTATGGCATCTGAATGGCAGAATATTACTGGTATTTGAAAGGCACAATATTCCTGGTATCTGAATGGCACAATATTACTGGCATTTGAATGGCACAATATTACTGGTATTTGAATGGCACAATATTACTGGGCTCTGAATGGCCCAATATTACTAGGCTCTGAATGGCACAATTTTACTGGCATCTCAATGGCACAATAATACTGGGCTCTGAATGGCACAATATTACTGGGCTCCTAATGGCACAATATTAGTTGCATCTGAATAGCACAATAATTATGGCATCTGAATGGCACAATATTACTGGCGTCTGAATAGCAAAATAATTATGGAATCTGAATGGCACAATATTACTGGTATTTGAATAGCACAATATTCCTGGTATCTGAATGGCACAATATTACTGGCATCTGAATGGCACAATATTCCCGGCATCTGAATGGCACAATATTACTGGTATATGAATGGCACAATATTCATGGTATCTGAAAGGCACAATATTTCTGGTATTTGAATGGTCCAATATTACTGGTATTTGAATGGCACAATATTACTGGTAGTGGAATGGCACAATTTTCATGGTATCTGAATGGCACAATATTACTGGTATTTGAGTAGCCCAATATTACTGGTATTTGAACGGCACAATATTACTGGTATTTGAATGGCACAATATTACTGGGCTCTGAATGGCACAATATTACTAGGCTCTGAATGGCACAATATTACTGGTATCTGAATGGCTCAATATTCCTGGCATCTGTATGGCACAATTTTTTTGGAATTTGTATGGCACAATATTACTGGGCTCTGAATGGCACAATATTACTGGGCTCTGAATGGTACAATATTACCAGGCTCTGAATGCCACAATATTACTGGGCTCTGAATGTCACAATATTACTGCTATCTTAATGGCACAATATTACTGCTATCTTAATGGCACAATATTACTGGGCTCTGAATGGCACAATATTATTGGACTCTGAATGGCACAATATTACTGGGCTCTGAATGGCACAATATTACTGGTATCTGAATGGCTCAATATTCCTGGCATCTGTATGGCACAATATTCCTGGAATTTGTATGGCACAATATTACTGGGCTCTGAATGCCACAATATTACGTGGCTCTAAATGGCACAATATTACTGGTATCATTAAGGGCGCAATATTACTGGGCTCTGAATGGCACAATATTACTGGACCCTGAGTGGCACAATATTCCTGGCATCTGAATGGCACAATATTCCTGGCATCTGAATGGCACAATATTCATGGTATCTGAAAGGCACAATATTACTGGTATTTGAATGGCCCAATATCACTGGTATTTCAAGGGCTCAATATTACTGGTATTTGAATGGCACAATATTACTGGGCTCTGAATGGCACAACATTACTAGGCTCTGAATGGCACAATATTACTGGTATCTGAATGGCTCAATATTTATGGCACATGTATAGCACAATATTTTTGGAATTTGTATGGCACAATATTACTGGGCTCTGATTGGCACGATTTTTCTGGGCTCTGAATGGTACAATATTACTGGTATCTGAATGGCACAATATTACTGGGCTCTAAATGGCACAATATTACTGGTATCTGAATGGCACAAAATTCCTGGCCTCTGAATGGAACAATATTATTGGGCTCTGAATGACACCATATTACTGGCATCTGAATAGCACAATAATTATGGCATCTGAATGGCAGAATATTACTGATATTTGAATGGAACAAGATTCCTGGTGTTTGAATGGCCCAATATTACTGGTATTTGAATGGCACAATATTACTGGTATTTGAATGGCACAATATTACTGGGCTCTGAATGGCACAATATTACTAGGCTCTGAATGGCACAATTTTACTGGCATCTCAATGGCACAATAATACTGGGATCTGAATGGCACAATATTACTGGGCTCCTAATGGCACAATATTAGTTGCATCTGAATAGCACAATAATTATGGCATCTGAATGGCACAATATTACTGGCATCTAAATAGCACAATAATTATGGCATCTGAATGGCACAATATTACTGGTATTTGAATGGCACAATATTCCTGGTATCTGAATGGCACAATATTCCTGGCATCTTAATGGCACAATATTACTGGTATTTGAATGGCACAATATTCATGGTATCTGAAAGGCACAATATTACTGGTATTTGAATGGTCCAATATTACTGGTATTTGAATGGCACAATGTTACTGGTAGTGGAATGGCACAATTTTCATGGTATTTGAATGGCACAATATTACTGGTATTTGAATAGCCCAATATTACTGTTATTTGAACGGCACAATATTCCAGGAATTTGTATGGCACAATATTACTGGGCTCTGAATGGCAGAATATTACTGGTCTCTGAATGGCACACTATTACTGGTATCTTAAGGGCACAATATTACTGGGCTCTGAATGGAAAAATATTACTGGACCCTGAATGGCACAATATTCCTGGCATCTGAATGGCACAATATTCCTGGCTTCTGAATGGCACAATATTACTGGAATCTTAATGGCACAATATTCCTTGCTCTGAATGGTACAATACTACTGGGCTCTGAATGGCACAATATTACTGGGCTCTGAATGACACCATATTACTGGCATCTGAATAGCACAATAATTATTGCATCTGAATGGCAGAATATTACTGGTATTTGAATGGCACAATATTCCTGGAATCTGAATGGCACAATATTACTGGCATCTGAATGGCACAATATTACTGGTATTTGAATGGCACAATAATACTGGGCTCTGAATGGCACAATATTACTGGTATCTGAATGGCACAATATTACTGGTATCTGAATAGCACAATATTACTGGGCTCTAAATGGCACAATACTACTGGGCTCTGAATGGCACAATATTACTGGGCTCTGAATGGCACAATATTACTGGTATCTGAATAGCACAATATTACTGGGCTCTAAATGGCACAATACTACTGGGCTCTGAATGGCACAATATTACTGGTATCTGAAAAGCACAATATTCCTGGCATCTGAATGGCACAATATTACTTGGCTCTGAATGGCACAATATTACTGGCTCTGAATGACACCATATTACTTGCATCTGAATAGCACAATAATTATGGCATCTGTATGGCAGAATATTACTGGTATTTGAATGGCACAATATTTCTGGTATCTGAATGGCATAATATTACTGGGCTCTGAATGGCACAATATTACTGGTATCTTAAGGGCACAATATTACTGGGCTCTGAATGGCACAATATTACTGGACCCTAAATGGCACAATATTCCTGGCATCTGAATGGCACAATATTCCTGGCATCTGAATGGCACAATATTACTGGAATTTGAATGGCACAATATTCCTGACTCTGAATGGTACAATACTACTGGGCTCTAAATGGCACACTATTACTGGGCTCTGAATGACACCATATTACTGGCATCTGAATAGCACAATAATTATGGCATCTGAATGGCAGAATATTACTGGTATTTGAATGGCCCAATATTCCTGGAATCTGAATGGCACAATATTACTGGCATCTGAATGGCACAATATTACTGGTATTTGAATGGCACAATATTACTGGGCTCTGAATGGCACAATATTACTGGGCTCTAAATGGCACAATACTACTGGGCTCTGAATGGCACAATATTACTGGTATATGAAAAGCACAATATTCCTGGCATCTGAATGGCACAATATTACTGGGCTCTGAATGGCACAACATTACTGGCTCTGAATGAGACCATATTACTGGCATCTGAATAGCACAATAATTATGGCATCTGTATGGCAGAATATTACTGGTATTTGAATGGCACAATATTTCTGGTATCTGAATGGCACAATATTACTGGTATCTGAATGGCACAATATTACTGGGCTCTAAATTGCACAATATTACTGGTATTTGAATGTCACAATATTCCTGGCATCTGAATGGCACAATATTACTGGGCTCTGAATTGAACATATTATTGGGCTCTGAATTGAACATATTATTGGGCTCTGAATGACACCATATTACTGGCATCTGAATATCACAATAATTATGGCATCTGAATGGCAGAATATTACTGGTATTTGAATGGAACAAGATTCCTGGTATTTGAACGGCCCAATATTACTGGTATTTGAATGGCACAATATTACTGGGCTCTGAAGTGCACAATATTACTAGGCTCTGAATGGCACAATTTTACTGGCATCTCAATGGCACAATAATACTGGGCTCTGAATGGCACAATATTACTGGGTTCCTAATGGCACAATATTAGTTGCATCTGAATAGCACAATAATTATGGCATCTGAATGGTACAATATTACTGGTATTTGAATTGAACAAGATTCCTGGTATTTGAATGGCCCAATATTACTGGTATTTGAATGGCACAATATTACTGGGCTCTGAATGGCACAATATTACTAGGCTCTGAATGGCACAATTTTACTGGCATCTCAATGGCACAATAATACTTGGCTCTGAATGGCACAATATTACTGGGCTCCTAATGGCACAATATTAGTTGCATCTGAATAGCACAATAATTATGGCATCTGAATGGCACAATATTACTTGCATCTGAATATCAAAATATTTATGGCATCTGAATGGCACAATATTACTGGTATTTGAATGGCACAATATTACTGGGCTCTGAATGGCACAATATTACTAGGCTCTGAATGGCACAATATTACTGGTGTCTGAATGGCTTAATATTCCTGGCATCTGTATGGCACAATATTTCTGGAATTTGTATGGCACAATATCACTGGGCTCTGAATGGCACAATATTACTGGGCTCTGAATGGTACAATATTACCGGGCTCTGAATGCCACAATATTACTGGGCTCTGAATGGCACAATATTACTGCTATCTTAATGGCACAATATTACTGCTATCTTAATGGCACAATATTACTGGGCTCTGAATGGCACAATATTATTGGACTCTGAATGGCACAATATTCCTGGGATCTGAATGGCACAATATTCCTGGCATCTGAATGCCACAATATTACTGGGCTCCGAATGGCACAATATTACAGGTATCTGAATAGCACAATATTACTGGGCTCTAAATGGCACAATATTACTGGTATCTGAATGGCACAATATTCCTGGCATCTGAATGGCACAATATTCCTGGCATCTGAATGAAACAATATTACTGGGCTCTGAATGGAACAATATTATTGGGCTCTGAATGAGACCATATTACTGGCATCTGAATAGCACAATAATTATGGCATCTGAATGGCAGAATATTACTGGTATTTGAAAGGCACAATATTCCTGGTATCTGAATGGCACAATATTACTGGCATTTGAATGGCACAATATTACTGGTATTTGAATGGCACAATATTACTGGGCTCTGAATGGCCCAATATTACTAGGCTCTGAATGGCACAATTTTACTGGCATCTCAATGGCACAATAATACTGGGCTCTGAATGGCACAATATTACTGGGCTCCTAATGGCACAATATTAGTTGCATCTGAATAGCACAATAATTATGGCATCTGAATGGCACAATATTACTGGCGTCTGAATAGCAAAATAATTATGGAATCTGAATGGCACAATATTACTGGTATTTGAATAGCACAATATTCCTGGTATCTGAATGGCACAATATTACTGGCATCTGAATGGCACAATATTCCCGGCATCTGAATGGCACAATATTACTGGTATATGAATGGCACAATATTCATGGTATCTGAAAGGCACAATATTTCTGGTATTTGAATGGTCCAATATTACTGGTATTTGAATGGCACAATATTACTGGTAGTGGAATGGCACAATTTTCATGGTATCTGAATGGCACAATATTACTGGTATTTGAGTAGCCCAATATTACTGGTATTTGAACGGCACAATATTACTGGTATTTGAATGGCACAATATTACTGGGCTCTGAATGGCACAATATTACTAGGCTCTGAATGGCACAATATTACTGGTATCTGAATGGCTCAATATTCCTGGCATCTGTATGGCACAATTTTTTTGGAATTTGTATGGCACAATATTACTGGGCTCTGAATGGCACAATATTACTGGGCTCTGAATGGTACAATATTACCAGGCTCTGAATGCCACAATATTACTGGGCTCTGAATGTCACAATATTACTGCTATCTTAATGGCACAATATTACTGCTATCTTAATGGCACAATATTACTGGGCTCTGAATGGCACAATATTATTGGACTCTGAATGGCACAATATTACTGGGCTCTGAATGGCACAATATTACTGGTATCTGAATGGCTCAATATTCCTGGCATCTGTATGGCACAATATTCCTGGAATTTGTATGGCACAATATTACTGGGCTCTGAATGGCAAAATATTACTGGTATCTTAAGGGCACAATATTACTGGGCTCTGAATGGCACAATATTACTGGACCCTGAATGGCACAATATTCCTGGCATCTGAATGGCACAATATTACTGGAATCTGAATGGCACAATATTACTGGACCCTGAATGGCACAATATTCCTGGCATCTGAATGGCACAATATTACTGGAATCTGAATGGCACAATATTCCTGGCTCTGAATGGTACAATACTACTGGGCTCTGAATGGCACAATATTACTGGGCTCTGAATGGCACAATATTACTGGCATCTGAATGGCACAATATTACTGGGCTCTAAATGGCACAATACTACTGGGCTCTGAATGGCACAATATTACTGGCTCTGAATGACAAGATATTACTGGCATCTGAATAGCACAATAATTATGGCATCTGTATGGCAGAATATTACTGGTATTTGAATGGCACAATATTTCTGGTATCTGAATGGGACAATATTACTGGGCTCTGAATGGCACAATATTACTGGTATCTGAATGGCTAAATATTCCTGGCATCTGTATGGCACAATATTCCTGGAATTTGTATGGCACAATATTACTGGGCTCTGAATGGCAAAATATTACTGGTATCTTAAGGGCACAATATTACTGGGCTCTGAATGGCACAATATTACTGGACCCTGAATGGCACAATATTCCTGGCATCTGAATGGCACAATATTACTGGAATCTGAATGGCACAATATTACTGGACCCTGAATGGCACAATATTCCTGGCATCTGAATGGCACAATATTACTGGAATCTGAATGGCACAATATTCCTGGCTCTGAATGGTACAATACTACTGGGCTCTGAATGGCACAATATTACTGGGCTCTGAATGACACCATATTACTGGCATCTGAATAGCACAATAATTATGGCATCTGAATGGCAGAATATTACTGGTATTTGAATGGCACAATATTCATGGAATCTGAATGGCACAATATTACTGAAATCTGAATGGCACAATATTACTGGGCTCTGAATGGCACAATATTACTGGCATCTGAATGGCACAATATTACTGGGCTCTAAATGGCACAATACTACTGGGCTCTGAATGGCACAATATTACTGGCTCTGAATGACAAGATATTACTGGCATCTGAATAGCATAATAATTATGGCATCTGTATGGCAGAATATTACTGGTATTTGAATGGCACAATATTTCTGGTATCTGAATGGGACAATATTACTGGGCTCTGAATGGCACAATATTACTGGTATCTGAAAGGCTCAATATTCTTGGCATCTGTATGGCACAATATTTCTGGAATTTGTATGGCACAATATTACTGGGCTCTGAATGGCACAATATTACTGGGCTCTGAGTGGTACAATATTACCGGGCTCTGAATGCCACAATATTACTGGGCTCTGAATGGCACAATATTACTGCTATCTTAATGGCACAATATTACTGGGCTCTGAATGGCACAATATTATTGGACTCTGAATGGCACAATATTCCTGGCATCTGAATGGCACAATATTCCTGGCATCTGAATGCCACAATATTACTGGGCTCCGAATGGCACAATATTACAGGTATCTGAATGGCACAATATTACTGGGCTCTAAATGGCACAATATTTCTGGTATCTGAATGGCACAATATTTCTGGCATCTGAATGGCACAATATTACTGGTATTTGAATGGCACAATATTACTGGGCTCTGAATGGCACAATATTACTAGGCTCTGAATGGCACAATTTTACTGGCATCTCAATGGCACAATAATACTGGGCTCTGAATGGCACAATATTACTGGGCTCCTAATGGCACAATATTAGTTGCATCTGAATAGCACAATAATTATGGCATCTGAATGGCACAATATTACTGGCATCTAAATAGCACAATAATTATGGCATCTGAATGGCACAATATTACTGGTATTTGAATGGCACAATATTCCTGGTATCTGAATGGCACAATATTACTGGCATCTGAATGGCACAATATTCCTGGCATCTGAATGGCACAATATTACTGGGCTCTGAATGGCACAATATTACTGGCTCTGAATGACACCATATTACTGGCATCTGAATAGCACAATATTCCTGGCATCTGTATGGCACAATATTCCTGGAATTTGTATGGCACAATATTACTGGGCTCTGAATGGCACAATATTACTGGGCTGTGAATGGTACAATATTACTGGGCTCTGAATGCCACAATATTACTGGGCTCTGAATGGCACAATATTACTGGTATCTTAAGGGCACAATATTACTGGGCTCTGAATGGCACAATATTACTGGACCCTAAATGGCACAATATTCCTGGCATCTGAATGGCACAATATTCCTGGCATCTGAATGGCACAATATTACTGGAATTTGAATGGCACAATATTCCTGACTCTGAATGGTACAATACTACTGGGCTCTAAATGGCACACTATTACTGGGCTCTGAATGACACCATATTACTGGCATCTGAATAGCACAATAATTATGGCATCTGAATGGCAGAATATTACTGGTATTTGAATGGCCCAATATTCCTGGAATCTGAATGGCACAATATTACTGGCATCTGAATGGCACAATATTACTGGTATTTGAATGGCACAATATTACTGGGCTCTGAATGGCACAATATTACTGGGCTCTAAATGGCACAATACTACTGGGCTCTGAATGGCACAATATTACTGGTATATGAAAAGCACAATATTCCTGGCATCTGAATGGCACAATATTACTGGGCTCTGAATGGCACAACATTACTGGCTCTGAATGAGACCATATTACTGGCATCTGAATAGCACAATAATTATGGCATCTGTATGGCAGAATATTACTGGTATTTGAATGGCACAATATTTCTGGTATCTGAATGGCACAATATTACTGGTATCTGAATGGCACAATATTACTGGGCTCTAAATTGCACAATATTACTGGTATTTGAATGTCACAATATTCCTGGCATCTGAATGGCACAATATTACTGGGCTCTGAATTGAACATATTATTGGGCTCTGAATGACACCATATTACTGGCATCTGAATATCACAATAATTATGGCATCTGAATGGCAGAATATTACTGGTATTTGAATGGAACAAGATTCCTGGTATTTGAACGGCCCAATATTACTGGTATTTGAATGGCACAATATTACTGGGCTCTGAAGTGCACAATATTACTAGGCTCTGAATGGCACAATTTTACTGGCATCTCAATGGCACAATAATACTGGGCTCTGAATGGCACAATATTACTGGGTTCCTAATGGCACAATATTAGTTGCATCTGAATAGCACAATAATTATGGCATCTGAATGGTACAATATTACTGGTATTTGAATTGAACAAGATTCCTGGTATTTGAATGGCCCAATATTACTGGTATTTGAATGGCACAATATTACTGGGCTCTGAATGGCACAATATTACTAGGCTCTGAATGGCACAATTTTACTGGCATCTCAATGGCACAATAATACTTGGCTCTGAATGGCACAATATTACTGGGCTCCTAATGGCACAATATTAGTTGCATCTGAATAGCACAATAATTATGGCATCTGAATGGCACAATATTACTTGCATCTGAATATCAAAATATTTATGGCATCTGAATGGCACAATATTACTGGTATTTGAATGGCACAATATTACTGGGCTCTGAATGGCACAATATTACTAGGCTCTGAATGGCACAATATTACTGGTGTCTGAATGGCTTAATATTCCTGGCATCTGTATGGCACAATATTTCTGGAATTTGTATGGCACAATATCACTGGGCTCTGAATGGCACAATATTACTGGGCTCTGAATGGTACAATATTACCGGGCTCTGAATGCCACAATATTACTGGGCTCTGAATGGCACAATATTACTGCTATCTTAATGGCACAATATTACTGCTATCTTAATGGCACAATATTACTGGGCTCTGAATGGCACAATATTATTGGACTCTGAATGGCACAATATTCCTGGGATCTGAATGGCACAATATTCCTGGCATCTGAATGCCACAATATTACTGGGCTCCGAATGGCACAATATTACAGGTATCTGAATAGCACAATATTACTGGGCTCTAAATGGCACAATATTACTGGTATCTGAATGGCACAATATTCCTGGCATCTGAATGGCACAATATTCCTGGCATCTGAATGAAACAATATTACTGGGCTCTGAATGGAACAATATTATTGGGCTCTGAATGAGACCATATTACTGGCATCTGAATAGCACAATAATTATGGCATCTGAATGGCAGAATATTACTGGTATTTGAAAGGCACAATATTCCTGGTATCTGAATGGCACAATATTACTGGCATTTGAATGGCACAATATTACTGGTATTTGAATGGCACAATATTACTGGGCTCTGAATGGCCCAATATTACTAGGCTCTGAATGGCACAATTTTACTGGCATCTCAATGGCACAATAATACTGGGCTCTGAATGGCACAATATTACTGGGCTCCTAATGGCACAATATTAGTTGCATCTGAATAGCACAATAATTATGGCATCTGAATGGCACAATATTACTGGCGTCTGAATAGCAAAATAATTATGGAATCTGAATGGCACAATATTACTGGTATTTGAATAGCACAATATTCCTGGTATCTGAATGGCACAATATTACTGGCATCTGAATGGCACAATATTCCCGGCATCTGAATGGCACAATATTACTGGTATATGAATGGCACAATATTCATGGTATCTGAAAGGCACAATATTTCTGGTATTTGAATGGTCCAATATTACTGGTATTTGAATGGCACAATATTACTGGTAGTGGAATGGCACAATTTTCATGGTATCTGAATGGCACAATATTACTGGTATTTGAGTAGCCCAATATTACTGGTATTTGAACGGCACAATATTACTGGTATTTGAATGGCACAATATTACTGGGCTCTGAATGGCACAATATTACTAGGCTCTGAATGGCACAATATTACTGGTATCTGAATGGCTCAATATTCCTGGCATCTGTATGGCACAATTTTTTTGGAATTTGTATGGCACAATATTACTGGGCTCTGAATGGCACAATATTACTGGGCTCTGAATGGTACAATATTACCAGGCTCTGAATGCCACAATATTACTGGGCTCTGAATGTCACAATATTACTGCTATCTTAATGGCACAATATTACTGCTATCTTAATGGCACAATATTACTGGGCTCTGAATGGCACAATATTATTGGACTCTGAATGGCACAATATTACTGGGCTCTGAATGGCACAATATTACTGGTATCTGAATGGCTCAATATTCCTGGCATCTGTATGGCACAATATTCCTGGAATTTGTATGGCACAATATTACTGGGCTCTGAATGCCACAATATTACGTGGCTCTAAATGGCACAATATTACTGGTATCATTAAGGGCGCAATATTACTGGGCTCTGAATGGCACAATATTACTGGACCCTGAGTGGCACAATATTCCTGGCATCTGAATGGCACAATATTCCTGGCATCTGAATGGCACAATATTCATGGTATCTGAAAGGCACAATATTACTGGTATTTGAATGGCCCAATATCACTGGTATTTCAAGGGCTCAATATTACTGGTATTTGAATGGCACAATATTACTGGGCTCTGAATGGCACAACATTACTAGGCTCTGAATGGCACAATATTACTGGTATCTGAATGGCTCAATATTTATGGCACATGTATAGCACAATATTTTTGGAATTTGTATGGCACAATATTACTGGGCTCTGATTGGCACGATTTTTCTGGGCTCTGAATGGTACAATATTACTGGTATCTGAATGGCACAATATTACTGGGCTCTAAATGGCACAATATTACTGGTATCTGAATGGCACAAAATTCCTGGCCTCTGAATGGAACAATATTATTGGGCTCTGAATGACACCATATTACTGGCATCTGAATAGCACAATAATTATGGCATCTGAATGGCAGAATATTACTGATATTTGAATGGAACAAGATTCCTGGTGTTTGAATGGCCCAATATTACTGGTATTTGAATGGCACAATATTACTGGTATTTGAATGGCACAATATTACTGGGCTCTGAATGGCACAATATTACTAGGCTCTGAATGGCACAATTTTACTGGCATCTCAATGGCACAATAATACTGGGATCTGAATGGCACAATATTACTGGGCTCCTAATGGCACAATATTAGTTGCATCTGAATAGCACAATAATTATGGCATCTGAATGGCACAATATTACTGGCATCTAAATAGCACAATAATTATGGCATCTGAATGGCACAATATTACTGGTATTTGAATGGCACAATATTCCTGGTATCTGAATGGCACAATATTCCTGGCATCTTAATGGCACAATATTACTGGTATTTGAATGGCACAATATTCATGGTATCTGAAAGGCACAATATTACTGGTATTTGAATGGTCCAATATTACTGGTATTTGAATGGCACAATGTTACTGGTAGTGGAATGGCACAATTTTCATGGTATTTGAATGGCACAATATTACTGGTATTTGAATAGCCCAATATTACTGTTATTTGAACGGCACAATATTCCAGGAATTTGTATGGCACAATATTACTGGGCTCTGAATGGCAGAATATTACTGGTCTCTGAATGGCACACTATTACTGGTATCTTAAGGGCACAATATTACTGGGCTCTGAATGGAAAAATATTACTGGACCCTGAATGGCACAATATTCCTGGCATCTGAATGGCACAATATTCCTGGCTTCTGAATGGCACAATATTACTGGAATCTTAATGGCACAATATTCCTTGCTCTGAATGGTACAATACTACTGGGCTCTGAATGGCACAATATTACTGGGCTCTGAATGACACCATATTACTGGCATCTGAATAGCACAATAATTATTGCATCTGAATGGCAGAATATTACTGGTATTTGAATGGCACAATATTCCTGGAATCTGAATGGCACAATATTACTGGCATCTGAATGGCACAATATTACTGGTATTTGAATGGCACAATAATACTGGGCTCTGAATGGCACAATATTACTGGTATCTGAATGGCACAATATTACTGGTATCTGAATAGCACAATATTACTGGGCTCTGAATGGCACAATATTACTGGTATCTGAATAGCACAATATTACTGGGCTCTAAATGGCACAATACTACTGGGCTCTGAATGGCACAATATTACTGGTATCTGAAAAGCACAATATTCCTGGCATCTGAATGGCACAATATTACTTGGCTCTGAATGGCACAATATTACTGGCTCTGAATGACACCATATTACTTGCATCTGAATAGCACAATAATTATGGCATCTGTATGGCAGAATATTACTGGTATTTGAATGGCACAATATTTCTGGTATCTGAATGGCATAATATTACTGGGCTCTGAATGGCACAATATTACTGGTATCTTAAGGGCACAATATTACTGGGCTCTGAATGGCACAATATTACTGGACCCTAAATGGCACAATATTCCTGGCATCTGAATGGCACAATATTCCTGGCATCTGAATGGCACAATATTACTGGAATTTGAATGGCACAATATTCCTGACTCTGAATGGTACAATACTACTGGGCTCTAAATGGCACACTATTACTGGGCTCTGAATGACACCATATTACTGGCATCTGAATAGCACAATAATTATGGCATCTGAATGGCAGAATATTACTGGTATTTGAATGGCCCAATATTCCTGGAATCTGAATGGCACAATATTACTGGCATCTGAATGGCACAATATTACTGGTATTTGAATGGCACAATATTACTGGGCTCTGAATGGCACAATATTACTGGGCTCTAAATGGCACAATACTACTGGGCTCTGAATGGCACAATATTACTGGTATATGAAAAGCACAATATTCCTGGCATCTGAATGGCACAATATTACTGGGCTCTGAATGGCACAACATTACTGGCTCTGAATGAGACCATATTACTGGCATCTGAATAGCACAATAATTATGGCATCTGTATGGCAGAATATTACTGGTATTTGAATGGCACAATATTTCTGGTATCTGAATGGCACAATATTACTGGTATCTGAATGGCACAATATTACTGGGCTCTAAATTGCACAATATTACTGGTATTTGAATGTCACAATATTCCTGGCATCTGAATGGCACAATATTACTGGGCTCTGAATTGAACATATTATTGGGCTCTGAATGACACCATATTACTGGCATCTGAATATCACAATAATTATGGCATCTGAATGGCAGAATATTACTGGTATTTGAATGGAACAAGATTCCTGGTATTTGAACGGCCCAATATTACTGGTATTTGAATGGCACAATATTACTGGGCTCTGAAGTGCACAATATTACTAGGCTCTGAATGGCACAATTTTACTGGCATCTCAATGGCACAATAATACTGGGCTCTGAATGGCACAATATTACTGGGTTCCTAATGGCACAATATTAGTTGCATCTGAATAGCACAATAATTATGGCATCTGAATGGTACAATATTACTGGTATTTGAATTGAACAAGATTCCTGGTATTTGAATGGCCCAATATTACTGGTATTTGAATGGCACAATATTACTGGGCTCTGAATGGCACAATATTACTAGGCTCTGAATGGCACAATTTTACTGGCATCTCAATGGCACAATAATACTTGGCTCTGAATGGCACAATATTACTGGGCTCCTAATGGCTCAATATTAGTTGCATCTGAATAGCACAATAATTATGGCATCTGAATGGCACAATATTACTTGCATCTGAATATCAAAATATTTATGGCATCTGAATGGCACAATATTACTGGTATTTGAATGGCACAATATTACTGGGCTCTGAATGGCACAATATTACTAGGCTCTGAATGGCACAATATTACTGGTGTCTGAATGGCTTAATATTCCTGGCATCTGTATGGCACAATATTTCTGGAATTTGTATGGCACAATATCACTGGGCTCTGAATGGCACAATATTACTGGGCTCTGAATGGTACAATATTACCGGGCTCTGAATGCCACAATATTACTGGGCTCTGAATGGCACAATATTACTGCTATCTTAATGGCACAATATTACTGCTATCTTAATGGCACAATATTACTGGGCTCTGAATGGCACAATATTATTGGACTCTGAATGGCACAATATTCCTGGGATCTGAATGGCACAATATTCCTGGCATCTGAATGCCACAATATTACTGGGCTCCGAATGGCACAATATTACAGGTATCTGAATAGCACAATATTACTGGGCTCTAAATGGCACAATATTACTGGTATCTGAATGGCACAATATTCCTGGCATCTGAATGGCACAATATTCCTGGCATCTGAATGAAACAATATTACTGGGCTCTGAATGGAACAATATTATTGGGCTCTGAATGAGACCATATTACTGGCATCTGAATAGCACAATAATTATGGCATCTGAATGGCAGAATATTACTGGTATTTGAAAGGCACAATATTCCTGGTATCTGAATGGCACAATATTACTGGCATTTGAATGGCACAATATTACTGGTATTTGAATGGCACAATATTACTGGGCTCTGAATGGCCCAATATTACTAGGCTCTGAATGGCACAATTTTACTGGCATCTCAATGGCACAATAATACTGGGCTCTGAATGGCACAATATTACTGGGCTCCTAATGGCACAATATTAGTTGCATCTGAATAGCACAATAATTATGGCATCTGAATGGCACAATATTACTGGCGTCTGAATAGCAAAATAATTATGGAATCTGAATGGCACAATATTACTGGTATTTGAATAGCACAATATTCCTGGTATCTGAATGGCACAATATTACTGGCATCTGAATGGCACAATATTCCCGGCATCTGAATGGCACAATATTACTGGTATATGAATGGCACAATATTCATGGTATCTGAAAGGCACAATATTTCTGGTATTTGAATGGTCCAATATTACTGGTATTTGAATGGCACAATATTACTGGTAGTGGAATGGCACAATTTTCATGGTATCTGAATGGCACAATATTACTGGTATTTGAGTAGCCCAATATTACTGGTATTTGAACGGCACAATATTACTGGTATTTGAATGGCACAATATTACTGGGCTCTGAATGGCACAATATTACTAGGCTCTGAATGGCACAATATTACTGGTATCTGAATGGCTCAATATTCCTGGCATCTGTATGGCACAATTTTTTTGGAATTTGTATGGCACAATATTACTGGGCTCTGAATGGCACAATATTACTGGGCTCTGAATGGTACAATATTACCAGGCTCTGAATGCCACAATATTACTGGGCTCTGAATGTCACAATATTACTGCTATCTTAATGGCACAATATTACTGCTATCTTAATGGCACAATATTACTGGGCTCTGAATGGCACAATATTATTGGACTCTGAATGGCACAATATTACTGGGCTCTGAATGGCACAATATTACTGGTATCTGAATGGCTCAATATTCCTGGCATCTGTATGGCACAATATTCCTGGAATTTGTATGGCACAATATTCCTGGGCTCTGAATGCCACAATATTACGTGGCTCTAAATGGCACAATATTACTGGTATCATTAAGGGCGCAATATTACTGGGCTCTGAATGGCACAATATTACTGGACCCTGAGTGGCACAATATTCCTGGCATCTGAATGGCACAATATTCCTGGCATCTGAATGGCACAATATTCATGGTATCTGAAAGGCACAATATTACTGGTATTTGAATGGCCCAATATCACTGGTATTTCAAGGGCTCAATATTACTGGTATTTGAATGGCACAATATTACTGGGCTCTGAATGGCACAACATTACTAGGCTCTGAATGGCACAATATTACTGGTATCTGAATGGCTCAATATTTATGGCACATGTATAGCACAATATTTTTGGAATTTGTATGGCACAATATTACTGGGCTCTGATTGGCACGATTTTTCTGGGCTCTGAATGGTACAATATTACTGGTATCTGAATGGCACAATATTACTGGGCTCTAAATGGCACAATATTACTGGTATCTGAATGGCACAAAATTCCTGGCCTCTGAATGGAACAATATTATTGGGCTCAGAATGACACCATATTACTGGCATCTGAATAGCACAATAATTATGGCATCTGAATGGCAGAATATTACTGATATTTGAATGGAACAAGATTCCTGGTGTTTGAATGGCCCAATATTACTGGTATTTGAATGGCACAATATTACTGGTATTTGAATGGCACAATATTACTGGGCTCTGAATGGCACAATATTACTAGGCTCTGAATGGCACAATTTTACTGGCATCTCAATGGCACAATAATACTGGGATCTGAATGGCACAATATTACTGGGCTCCTAATGGCACAATATTAGTTGCATCTGAATAGCACAATAATTATGGCATCTGAATGGCACAATATTACTGGCATCTAAATAGCACAATAATTATGGCATCTGAATGGCACAATATTACTGGTATTTGAATGGCACAATATTCCTGGTATCTGAATGGCACAATATTCCTGGCATCTTAATGGCACAATATTACTGGTATTTGAATGGCACAATATTCATGGTATCTGAAAGGCACAATATTACTGGTATTTGAATGGTCCAATATTACTGGTATTTGAATGGCACAATGTTACTGGTAGTGGAATGGCACAATTTTCATGGTATTTGAATGGCACAATATTACTGGTATTTGAATAGCCCAATATTACTGTTATTTGAACGGCACAATATTCCAGGAATTTGTATGGCACAATATTACTGGGCTCTGAATGGCAGAATATTACTGGTCTCTGAATGGCACACTATTACTGGTATCTTAAGGGCACAATATTACTGGGCTCTGAATGGAAAAATATTACTGGACCCTGAATGGCACAATATTCCTGGCATCTGAATGGCACAATATTCCTGGCTTCTGAATGGCACAATATTACTGGAATCTTAATGGCACAATATTCCTTGCTCTGAATGGTACAATACTACTGGGCTCTGAATGGCACAATATTACTGGGCTCTGAATGACACCATATTACTGGCATCTGAATAGCACAATAATTATTGCATCTGAATGGCAGAATATTACTGGTATTTGAATGGCACAATATTCCTGGAATCTGAATGGCACAATATTACTGGCATCTGAATGGCACAATATTACTGGTATTTGAATGGCACAATAATACTGGGCTCTGAATGGCACAATATTACTGGTATCTGAATGGCACAATATTACTGGTATCTGAATAGCACAATATTACTGGGCTCTAAATGGCACAATACTACTGGGCTCTGAATGGCACAATATTACTGGGCTCTGAATGGCACAATATTACTGGTATCTGAATAGCACAATATTACTGGGCTCTAAATGGCACAATACTACTGGGCTCTGAATGGCACAATATTACTGGTATCTGAAAAGCACAATATTCCTGGCATCTGAATGGCACAATATTACTTGGCTCTGAATGGCACAATATTACTGGCTCTGAATGACACCATATTACTTGCATCTGAATAGCACAATAATTATGGCATCTGTATGGCAGAATATTACTGGTATTTGAATGGCACAATATTTCTGGTATCTGAATGGCATAATATTACTGGCTCTGAATGGCACAATATTACTGGTATCTGAATGGCTCAATATTCCTGGCATCTGTATGGCACAATATTCCTGGAATTTGTATGGCACAATATTACTGGGCTCTGAATGGCACAATATTACTGGGCTGTGAATGCCACAATATTACTGGGCTCTGAATGGCACAATATTACTGGAATCTTAAGGGCACAATATTACTGGTCTCTGAATGGCACAATATTACTGGACCCTGAATGGCACAATATTCCTGGCATCTGAATGGCACAATATTCCTGGCATCTGAATGGCACAATATTAGTGGAATCTGAATGGCACAATATTCCTGGCTCTAAATGGTACAATACTACTGGGCTCTAAATGGCACAATATTACTGGGCTCTGAATGACACCATATTACTGGCATCTGAATAGCACAATAATTATGGCATCTGAATGGCAGAATATTACTGGTATTTGAATGGCCCAATATTCCTGGAATCTGAATGGCACAATATTACTGGCATTTGAATGGCACAATATTACTGGTATTTGAATGGCACAATATTACTGGGCTCTGAATGGCACAATATTACTGGGCTCTGAATGGCACAATATTACTGGTATCTGAATAGCACAATATTACTGGGCTCTAAATGGCACAATACTACTGGGCTCTGAATGGCACAATATTACTGGTATCTGAAAAGCACAATATTCCTGGCATCTGAATGGCACAATATTACTGGGCTCTGAATGGCACAATATTACTGGCTCTGAATGACACCATATTACTGGCATCTGAATAGCACAATAATTATGGCATCTGTATGGCAGAATATTACTGGTATTTGAATGGCACAATATTTCTGGTATCTGAATGGCACAATATTACTGGTATGTGAATGGCACAATATTACTGGGCTCTGAATGGCACAATGTTACTGGGCTCTGAATGGCACAATTATACTGGCATCCTCAGATAAAAGTGATAAACTAACGAAATCCGAATGAACGAATGCTAAATGAACGAAAATCATTTGTCCATTCTGATATGTTGAATTCGAATTTCGTCTCAATTTTGGCTTAAGTTGTTGTATGTAATGCTATTGGCATTACATAAACTAAAATAGAGGTGAAATAGTGCAATTCGTATGAATTTCGACTCTAATTCACCTCTATTTCGGTTTATGGGATGCCAATAGCATTACATACAATAACTTAAGCCAAAATTGAGACGATATTCGAATTCAACATATCAGAATGGCTGTCAGCACACAAATGGACAAAAGATTTTCGTTCATTTAGCATTCGTTCTTTCGGATTTCGTTAGTTTATTACTTTTATTATTCGTTATTCGGACAAATGGACGAAAGTTTTCGTCCAAAAATGCATTAGTCCGAAAACGAATGCACATGTCTAGTTGTTAGTAATACATGTGATTGAGTGATCGTATAGGTTTTGAATAAAGGTAAGAAAAGGCAATCCAAAGTACCTGAATTTAAGAATTCTAATTAGATGTGGCCATAACACTTGGTCGAATGCTTTTTGGGCATCTAAGTTTAGGAAAATATTTTCAGAGGAAACGGTCATTTCGCTAGTTGCTATCATGGCTTCTATAGCTGCCCTGATACCTGTTACTGCTTGCCTCCCCTTTAAGAACCCTAGTTGTGAGCTATGTAATATTTGTGGGAGGCAGGTTTGTAAACGGTTTGTCATAAAGGTGTGTGGTGTTGGAGACGATTTGTTCCATTGCTGTGGAGATTGATGGCTGTAATTCTTTACATTTTAGCTTAAACAGGGGCCCGAGTAGTTTTACCGCCTCTGTGGCCACTTCGGATGCAACTGATCCCAATTGTAACATGTCCATGTGACCCATTGAGTCTTCCAGTGATGCATTAGAGGAATCTGAGAAATTTCCTTTCAATGCTGTAGACTGTCTAGTAATTGTGCAGGCTGGCTTATGATCCAATTTGAGCAGTAATGGGTCCTGTTTGGATGATTTAGGATCTTGTTTAGACAATTTTGTCTTATTGACATATTCTTCCATGGTATGATGCAGTATTTGCTGGTGGGTCGGGATGCTGGGTGCCAAAATAAAAAGAAAGTTTAAAGTTGCATAAAGTTACAGTACACTCAAATCTACTTTAAGGTGAGTGTCAGGGTTCAACCTGTGTCAGTGGGTAGATTTCTGTGTCCACTCCGGGTACCTCAGATCCAGGTAGGATAAACCAGTATCTGTTTGAGGAATGGTGAGAGGAGATCCAAATTTTAGGAGTGTGTCCAAGATAAATGTCCCAAATAAAATGGTGTGTGGAGGGAGTGGATGGGAAGCTCCTTGGTAGAAGGTAAAGTCAGCATGTTTGGACCAAATATACAGGGGAGTAGAGCTTTTTGCACAAGAAAATGGAAGAGAGTACACGTTATGTACATGAGATCAGTCCTATCAGGCCAGTGCCACACAGTCCTGATGTATGTGCTCAGCAGGCCCGCTGTTAATATGAGGATGGAAGCGGGGGGTAAGATTAATCTGGGGCCATCTGTTTGGCAGTCCCAACCCCACTGGAGACTTTCGTGGGAGTGAATTAAGTGTTTTTGGTCCAATAAAGGTACCAGTGTTTCTAATAACTGGTGTGGGCACAGACGTTTGTGACGGACCCACAATAAGATGGCCGCCAGCAAAGTTCTGGTGGGAAAGTCTAATGGGGAGCCACATTGCACCGTACCCGGTGAATATGCACCTCTAAACACAACGTGTTGTTTGGGCTGCACAGTAGGTGATGAAGGGGGGGCACGCCACTTATCTGAGTGTCAATCGTTGTTTCCCAGCTGATCAGTGGTGTAGAGGAGTATCTGGAAACACCTGATGATGTGTTCCTCTTCAGTCCCGCTATATATCCCTGTAAGGAGGTAGGCTTGTGGAATACAAGCCCTATCAAGATATCGCAGCCCTCACCTCCTGCACAGACTTGCTGTCATAAACTAAGTACAACACTATCTCACAAGACTGCGAGAGCCTCCGTGAAGAAATGGCCTCGCTGAAATCAGCCTACATGGAGCTTCAAGAATCCTGTGAGGATCTAGACAACAGATCCAGATGCTGAAACCTCAGAGCACAAGGAGTCCCTGAGTCACTCATGGACCATAGAGACTATTTTCATTGCTATTTTCTCAACCTAATGCGGACATACTTGAATAGGAGATCCATATTGAAAGGATCCACAGGGCCTTGCGACCTAGACCAAAGGGAGAAAGACCCACAAAGAGATGTAGTAATGACATTTCACCATTATACCACGAAAGAGGCCATACGAAAGTCTAATTGTCGTCTAATTGAAATTTGTTGTATGTTTTCTCCCACGGTGCTTCCTTCTTCTCTCCCTACTCGGAACTTTCTACTTTCCACCCCTCCACCGTTTATCCTCTCCCTAGCCATAGAGTGTGAGGTACATCTTCAGAGCCCGATCCCAAACAGCAACGACAATGGAATCAGCCTAAAACATTCTCTCTGCCTCTCCCTCACCAGTAAAGATCCTCACCCACAACGTGAAAGGCCTCCTGTCACCTTACCAGAGTAGACAAGCCATCCACAACTACATCCGACTGAATACAGACATCATACTGCTGCAGGAGACACATTTCCCCAAAGGTAAAACGCCAAGATACTGGGACCACAGGTACACATAACATTACCATTCAACGGCTCAGGACAAACAAAATGGTGTATCCATCCTCAAACATAAATGGCTCCAGTTCCATATTTTAGACTCCCACTCAGACAAGGAAGGGAGAATTCTCAGACTGGATGGCTTCTTACATGATCAGTCCATTACCATCATGAATGCATATGCCCCAAGCCCCCCAACTTTTTGATTCTCTTTCTAACATGGACCTCAACAGCCCCTAGGATGGTTTTTTCCTGGGTGGTGACTTTAACCCAGTCATGGACCCTTACCTAGACAGGATCCTCTCAATAGCGCAACACTGCCCAAAACACTCCTACAAATTCCTCCAAGATTTGGTTAAATCCCTGGGTCTCTTCGACTCATGGAGACTCCTTCACCCGACTGACAGAAACTAGACTTTTTATTCACACCCCCACCACATGTAATCTAGATTAGATTATATATTCACAAACCAGTCCCTGCTGCATTCTCTCTTCACATCCAAAATCCATGAACCATGCACTACTTGATGTTACACTGACTGAAATCTGTCCCGCTCACCCCAGGCCCCTGTAGCGACTGAACAACTCCTTGCTGCTAGACCCTTCTGATATACAGGATACTTTGCAGTCATATTTTGCAGAGAATGTAACCCGAGAAGTCTCCCCAGCAGTAGTATGGGACACCCCATAAGGCGGTCCTGAGGGGGAAACTCATAGCTATATCATCTACAAAATGCAAATTATATCTCGCAGAAATATCATCATTATTGTCCAAGCTTAAGTCGCTAGAACTGACACAAAAACATACTGGAAATCCCTCCCTGCTTCCTAAGATCATAGATACCCCTGGCCAACTTAACCTCCTTCTCATGAAAGATACAATACAAGCAGCACAGAGGATGCAACAAACCTATTTTGACAAGACAAACAAGCCTGACACCATGATGGCCAAAAAACTTTGCAATATAATTTCGACGAGAAAACTGAAAGCCATAGCATCTCGATCAGGCCCCTTAATACATGACCCCTCTCGAATAGTAGAACAATTTGCAGGTTATTACGTGACATAATACGATGGTAATAAAACTCGACAGCCCCAAACCGTAAAAAATCGCTTGAGCAATTCCTAACCGATAGCAAACTGCCAGTACTTACTCCAGAAGCTCTCCAGAGCTTAAATGCTGACATTACTTCCGACGAAGTCGCAAGAGCCCTGAAACTATTTCAAAATTTGAAAGACACCGACGGTTACAAAGCCAAGTTTTACAAAGTATTTTTACCCCAGCTACTACCACAATTCAATTATTCAATCTATACCTGTCCTGAAAGGGTTTTCCCTCACTCGACATGTTGAGAGCGAAAATCGTAGTCATCCCCAAGGAAGGCAAAGACCCCACACTCTGCCTATCTCCTCAATCAATATTGATGTAAAACTTTTTGCGAAAATTTTAGCCCTACGACTAAATCATATTCTTCCCAGTCTCGTTCACCCGATTCAGGTAGGGTTCATCGCGGGCAGGGAGGCCCCCGACAACATAAGAAGAAGGATTAACCTGGTCCACACGTGCAAAAAACGTAATATACCGATGATGCTGCTTTCGCTTGATGCAGAAAAGTGTATGACCATGTGGACTGGACGTACTTATGGTCAACGATGTCCAAATTCGGGTTTGACCGGGTCTTTCTGACCGGGGTCAAAGCTCTTTATACAATTCCCATAGCAATTGTAGATATCAGGATGGCCAGGTCGCAGTCCTTCCAGATTAAGGGGGGGGGGGGGGACACGACAGGGCTATCCCCCCTCCTTTTCACACTTGCCATTGAATCCCTAGCTCAAGAATACGCCTCCATCCATTATACTGTGAGCGTGAAGTGGAGTGTCCGATCCAACCTGAATGTTGATTGGGGACTTTAAGTCGCCACATGACAGTATAACCTAATTTGTGGATGTTGTTTTCTCACCAAACCCGGCGAACGTTGCGAAGCATGTGGGGATACGTGTGATGAGTGTATCCAGTAGCCAAACCAACAAGTTCAGTAAATCTGCATTGTGAACCCAGCCCGCAAGCCAAGTCAGTACATTTCAGATGGGACATTTATCCGTCTGCTGGAGATCGTACTAGAGTGAGTGTGGTGAGACTGCTAAGGTACACACCAGTAAAACTGCCAAATTACTGACTGTGACTATGATTATCTAAGTATCACTAATTAACGCGGTAACTTATAAGCACTTTATGTCACTTTATGTCACCATGATACATTTTCTATGTATTTGTGAGTCAGTTAAACAACAAAGTTCTCTCCTTGGTCTTCTTCAGGTGCTGGCCACACCTTTACTAGTCATTGACTATTTGATTTGAAATGTTTTCGTATTTTGCGCATTAGGTATTGGTAACTGATGTATTTTTTTTTTTTGCTTCTATATACGTGATTGTCCAAACAAACTTTGTGTGTCTGACTCATTATCTCTCTGGACATTCCTAGATGCTCCAACTCCTACCACATGAATCCAAATTATTACTGTATATCAGAGACATGCTGAACAGACCCCTCAGCAGAGACTAGGTCCCTTTCATTCTAGTGTTTAAAGTGGGATTCAGATGCACTGGGTGAGTACATGTTTGTTTTTATACATCTCTGACATACCCATATTTCTCTGAATCTTTAGTAATTTGTGTAAGTCTCTGTTATAAAAAAAAACCCTGTAATAAGTATATTATAGACAGTCAAAAAAAATGCTGATGTTGTGCCAGCAGTAGTTATTAACCCCTTCATGACCAGACTGTTTTTGGAATGTTGTGCGTTAATGACCGTGGGTGTTTTTACACTTCTGAGGTGTTTGTGTTTAGCTGTAATTTTATTCTATGTTATTTGCTGTACCAACACATATGATCTATTGTTTTTTTCAGGACAAGAAGGGCTTTCTTTTGATGCCATTATTTTGTTTATATCATTTATATTATTATGAAAAAATAGAAAAATATGTTGAAAAATGTATAAAAAAACACTTTTCCTGACTTTTATTTGTAAAATCTTTTACTAAGCTACAAAAGCAAATAAAACAACCTGCTAATTAGATTCTAATATTGGTCCCGAGTTTAGAAATACCCAATGTTTATATGTTTTTTTGCTTTTTTTTTAATGTTGTAGTGTAATAAATACAAGTAGCACCTAGCTGTTTCAAAACCATTTTTTCCAAAATTAGTGTCACTGACATTGTAACAGCAATATTAGACATGCATCGCTGAATCAGCCCCGCATGTACACATTTTTTTAAAGTAGACATCCCAGGGTATTCAAATTGGGGTATTTTGACACTTTTCATGCAGTAATTTTCCCACCAATCTTTGACAACTTTTGGCATAGTAATTTTTTGTGTGTTTTTTTCCACACACACTTTGCATTTAGTTATGAATTTAAAGGGGTTGTTCTGTTTTTTTTGCCAAACAACACCCCAATATATATTAAGCTACTTCCCCTGAATATAGCAGTACCCCACATGTATAGGTTTGCTAGTGTTATGTGGAAGGTAAAGAGCCAAATGTAGGATACAGTCATTGCAGCTTTAAAACAATATTTATTATGTAATGCTTGTGACTACATTTCCTATCATGCTCAGCCAGCCAAAAGTGACCGTAGCATCATAGGGAATGTAGTCTATAGTAGGAAGCATCCTGCGGCTGCATGGATGATATATCCAGCTGCTGCGGGCCCCTATCTACTGTTGGGGGGCCAATGCACGGCACTGGCCCACTAGCAGTCTTTTTTTTAAATATAAAATATCCCTAGAGGACCACCAACAGACCTAACATGTCACTGGGCCTCTACAGATTAACGTCTTATTTTTATTTTATTTAATAGCATTTATTTATTAATTTTTTTATTATTATTTTTATTTATTTATTTAATTTTATTTACTTTTTTATTTATATTTGACTCTAACTTTATCCCTAGGGTTATGGTTAGTACAAACCCTAATTCTAACTCTAGGAATAGGGTTTTGATGATCTCTAACCCTAACTCAAGGGTTAAGGTTAGCAAAATAAAAATATAAATTAAAAAAAATATATATATTTTTTTTTAATTAAAAAAAACCTGGGGGGCCTGGATGGGCTTGGGGGGATCAAGGGTGACTTCCAGCACTATATTTAGTCTCTCCCTGCCCCACGATCGCTGTGGAGCAGGGAGAGACTATCACTGTCAAAGCAGGCAACTGCTTTGACAGCTATTAACATCCGGGCACTGTGATTGGCTGTCACGGTGCCCGGATGTTTCCGGGGGGGACACTTAGCCATGCCGTTTAAATCACGATCGCAGCATGCCAGAGCGCATACTGCGATCGGATCTGCATGAAGGTCCTGGACCGTCATTGGTCACGAAGGGAGTTTTTCCTCATGACGGTCCAGAACCATCATTGATCACGAAGGGGTTAAAATTCTGACGACTGTTCCAGTATATGTTGATGTTGTAAAAGCTAATATAGAGACATTATTTATGAAAAATAATAAAAGGCTCTAAATCATTGATAGCTTTTTAGTGAAATACTTGATGCCGTTCCAAGGACATGTGTTGATGCCATGGTGTGTGAAAATAAGATGGAATAACGGCATTATTTGTCTAAATTGTATATTGAATTCTTAATATTCCGTGG
Organism: Pelodytes ibericus; assembly: GCA_036172795.1. Taxonomy (NCBI): domain Eukaryota; kingdom Metazoa; phylum Chordata; class Amphibia; order Anura; family Pelodytidae; genus Pelodytes; species Pelodytes ibericus. The sequence goes on along the minus strand of CM069859.1, from coordinate 144,446,793 downwards.
TGAGAGATGTCCGGGTCCGTGCTCGAAATTGACCCCGAACTTGACCCCGAACCCCATTGAAGTCAATGGGGACACAAACTTTTGGCCACTAAAATGCCTCTAAAAAAGTCCTGGAAAGGGCTAGAGGGCTGCAAAATGAAGTAAAATGTGGGTAAGAGTAGGACAAGTGCCCTGCAAGCAAATGTGGATAGGGAAATAACTTAAAATAATATAAAATACAAACAAATTACAAATACAGCTGAGCCATAAAATAGCACTAGATGGAATCTTTGATTTTAGCTTTGGAAGAACATAAATCTAAATCTAAAGCATGGCTGCCAGGAGGATCAACATAATTATCCATTTGAGAGAGGGTTGGAGTGCAGGGTATTCTCTTTCAGTTTATACTAAGTGACCCATAGGTTGAGGAGGCGGTGACGGTGGCGGTGTAGGAAGCTGCGCTGGAGGAGGAGGAGGAGGTAGCCAGAATTTTTCAAAGTGTGCTGTAAGCACAATATTGGACTGTTCTATTTGACTCTCAGATATGAAGTGTACCGCAAGACGCAAATGTACTATTTAGCACCCAAAACAATTATAATTTTTCAAAGTGTGCTGTATTTGACTCTCAGATATGAGAGTGTAATATTTAACATTTGAATTACAGTATTTAAAAATGCCTAGATGTTGCCCACTGAGCTAACATAACAGGATTAAAGTAATGTGCCAGGCACACATGCAGTTGCAAGTGCACTGCACTGTCTGTGGCACTGGGCTTAGGGCAGGGTACAAATATGTAGTATAGCACTCACTAAAATAATCACTGTAATTTGAATAATCGCTGTAGTTTGAATAATCGCTGTAGTTTGCATATTCAACACCAGAATTTTTTTTAAATGTGTCCCTTACAGCTGCAGCATCCTCTCCCTACACTAAGAATAGCTCATGTGATGTGTGGTGACTCCAGCTTATATATAGTAGACATGTGCATTTTCGTCCGAAAATAGCATTTTCGTCCATTCGTCCGAAAAACGAATAACGAAAATGCTAAACTAACGAAAGCTGAATGAACGAATGGTTAATAAACAAAAATCATTCGTCCATTCGTGCTATTGGCATTCTAGAAACCAAAATAGAGTCGGTTTATAGAATACCAATAGCATTACATAGATTCCATAAACCGACATAATTAACGACTTTCGGTTTATGGAATGCATGTAATGCTATTGGTATTTTATAAACCGACTCTATTTCAGTTTATAGAAAGCCAATAGCACGAATGGACGAATGATTTTGTTTATTAACCATTCGTTCATTCGTTCATAGCATTACATGCATTCCATAAACCGAAAGAGAGTCGGTTTATAGACTTTCGGTTTATGTAATACATGTAATGCTATTGTTATTCTATAAACCGAAATAGAGTCCCCATTCATACGAATAGGTCAATTGACCTATTCGTATGAGTGGGGACTCTATTTCGGTTTATAGAAAGCCAATAGCATTACATGTATTCCATAAACCGAAAGTCTATAAACCGAAAGACATTCGGTTTATAGACTTTCGGTTTGTGGAATACATGTAATGCTATTGGCTTTCTATAAACCGAATCTCTTTCGGTTTATAGAATACCAATAGCATTACATGTATTCCATAAACCAAAAGTCTATAAACCTAAAGATATTCGGTTTATAGACGTTAGGTTTATAGAAAACCCATAGCATTACATACAATGTATATGTATGTAATGCTAGGGGCTTTCTATAAACCGAAAGTCTATAAACCGAAAGAGATTAGGTTTATAGACTTTAGTTTTATAGAAAGCATGTAATGCTATGGGCTTTCTATAATCCGAAAGTCTATAAACCGAAAGAGATTCGGTTTATAGACTTTCGTCTATAATTAAGTAACTTTGAAAGATACATTTAAACCCTCAGGTTACACGAATGTAACCATTCGTATTACAACAGTGCCATCTACTAGCCAAATGTAACATTAACTGCCATTGAACATACTTTTGTTTTATAGAATGCATGTAATGCTATGGACTTTCTATAATCCAAAAGTCTATAAACCGAAAGAGATTCGGTTTTTAGACTTTCAGTTTATAGAAAGCCCATAGTATTACATGCATTCTATAAAACGAAAGTCTGTAAACTGAAAGAGATTCGGTTTATAGACTTTCGGTTTATAGAAAGCCCATAGCATTACATACAATGTATATGTATGTAATGCTATGAGCTTTCTGATTGGCTGCCCTGCAGCCTTTCAAAACGCCCAATTAAATCGCCAAACCCCGAACTCCAACCCGAACATACAGTGAAATGTCCGTGTTCGGGTCCGGGGTCCAAAAACTGTAATGTTCGGTACGAAACCGAACAGTGTGGTTCGGGTTCGCTCAACACTAGTAATAAGGTATCATTGTAACAGGTAAGCAATAGTGCAGAACAATAAATATCTTCACTGGGAACATATTAAGTTAAAGGAATGGTATCACTTAAACATTGTTTTACTCTGCATATAGAGAATTTAACAAAATATTGAAAATGGTTTACCCCTTGTGTTAACAGAATTGTAAAACAAAGGCCTTAATTAGGAGAAAGTACGTTTTAAATGTGGAGTCTCAAATTTATGATATCATTGTGGCTTGATATGCAAATTAAGTGGTTTTCAATGGAAAAATGTGTAATTTAAATATCAAGCCACAGGTGATATCATAAACAGGAGACATCTCAGATGCATTTAATATACATTGTTCTCATAATCTTTGCATTTGCTTGCAATTCTGCTAACACATTTTGTGTAACTTATTTGATTGCATGGTACTAGCTACTGGCGAATTCACTAGTTGTAGTAATTAATATCAAATGTATTATTAATATCAAATCAATCTCCATTTTCATGCAGATTTTTAGATATATGTGCGCTCTTTGTATTGTCCTTTACTACCGTATTTGCTCGATTATAAGACGACCCTGATTATAAGACGACCCCCCAAACTTTGGATATTCCTTTAGGAAAAAAACTAAAAGCCTGAATATAAGACTACCCTATAGGAAAAAAGTTAAACTTGTATATATTCACATGTAAATTGCTTTTTTAATAAAAAATTATGATATCAAAAAATGTATTTCTAGTTTTTATTTCTTTTTATGTGCCAATGCTGCCTTTCTCTTTCCCTTGCCCCCATTTTTCTCTCTCTCCCCCTCCCCTTGCCTGTCTCTTAACCCCCTCACTCCCCTTGTCTCTGTCTCTTAACCCCTTCCCTCCCCTTGTCTGTCTCTTAACCCCTTCCCTCCCCTTGTCTCTGTCTCTTAACCCCTTCCCTCCCCTTGTCTCTGTCTCTTAACCCCCTCCCTCCCCTTGACTCTGTCTCTGCCCCCCTCCCTCCCCCCTGTCTCTCTGTCCCCCCTGTCTCTCTGTCCCCCTCCCTCCCTCCCCCTGTCTCTCTGTCCCCCTCCCTCCCACCCCCTGTCTCTCTGCCCCCCCCTCCCTCCCTCCCTTCCCCTTACCTTGATCCCTGGTGGCTAGTGGGGGCAGCCGGGGGATGTCTGCACGATACTTGCAGACATCCTCCATGCTGCCCGACACGGCAGTCTATTATGACGGACAGCTGTCCGTCATAATAGTCTGCCGTGTCGGGCAGCATGGAGGATATCTGCACGTATCATGCAGACATCCCCCAGCTGCCCGATTGTCCCTGGTGGCTAGTGGGGCAGCAGAGGAAGTCTGCGCGATGAGCGCAGACCTCCCCTTCTGCCGCCCGGCACGCTCGCCGGGACTTCTGTGACGAAAGCGGAAGTATCCGGCTTCTTCACAGAAGCCCCGGCGGTCGTGCCGGGCGGAAGCAGGGGAGTCTGCGCTCCTTGCGCAGACTTCCCCTGCTGCTAGAGAGGGGGATCCAGGTCCCCTGCAGCTCTGCTGGGGACCTGGATCCATTTCTTATAATCTGACCTCAATTTGAGGTCAGATTATAAGAGACCTCGATTATAAGACGAGGGGGATTTTTCAGAGCATTTGCTCTGAAAAAAACCTCGTCTTATAATCGAGCAAATACGGTATATAATTTTCTTAATCAATCTTTTTTTGTAAATAATTTTTAAATTAATTTGTATACAGCAGAATGCCCTGATTTTTGTAAGCTTTGACAATTGGCAGTATAACGGATTAAATATTAAATATCCAAGTCCCCCTTCCCCTTTTTTCACTTGCGCACAGCGCTTTTAGAATTTCTTTTTATTTTAACCAACCAAACATTTTTCTAAATGTTCTGGGACACGACTGGTTAGTAAGGTTTATGTTTATTTCCGTCTGTTTATGTAGTGATCTACTGTATAAACAAGTCGGTATATTTATATTTATTTTGTTTCATTCACTATGGCTTATATATACACGTTGTTACATCCATATGTATATACATTTTTTTGTATAGTTTTATGTTTTGTGTTTTTTCCTCTAGATAAAATGTGATTTCACTAGTGCTCTTTAGGTACATTCATTTTATTTTAACACATTGTGAAACCCATTTGCCCTAAAGGAGACATGTGTTTTACCATACCTTTAAGTATTTCACCTGTAAGAGGGAGGAGTTCTCTAAGATTTCAGGCTCACTCTATTTAAATCCCCTACACACATGTTTCCTTTAGCTTATGATTACGTGCTTCAAAGCATGAAACGCATCAAGCATAAGCATCTAGCCCTCCTCCCTGTCATCTTTTTGTCCCTTTGCACAATCTCCAACATTTTTGGTGCTTATTTCTTTTACCTATTTGGATTTCAATAAAGCTAACTATTTTTTACTGCAACCTCATATGATGTTCATAGTATGTGTGGAAACTGGGTGAAATTTTAAAAAATAACTTTTAATAAAGATTACTTAAAAAATATTGTAGGGTAGTATTCAACTATACCCCACAGTGACTTAGTGAGACAGAATACTGCAAAAAGACACAGACATGACACATTAAAAAACAATTATGCAGTACACATATATAGTTGTCAGATCTCTATCCCCCTGTGGGGGTATTAGAGGATTATTTGACACAGATGAGGGTTCTATTACTTGTAAATTGGTTACTAAAACCTTATGAATTAGTTCTTATCACCTGTAAAGTAACCCAAACATCTGATAAGGGAGTGTTTTTAACTGTAATTAGATACTGGTAAAAATATGGAAATATGGACAGTCAATTAGATACTGGTAAAAATATGGAAGCAGTAACCTCAGCTGTTATAATCCTATAAGATTTCTAAAAGTATTTAAGCGTTATTGCTTTAAACAGACACCTGCAAGTGGTTTCAGGACATACAATTCTGGCAGTCAATGCCCGCAGGCTTATCTGTATAGTAGCCTGCTGCCTTTGGCTACACCGCATAATGCGGTCAGAAAAAGTCCACCACTTACATTAAATTGTTATTTCAGGTAAGAAACATAGGGAGGAAAGCTGAGGTTAAATTCCTTAAAAAATGGTTTGACCAGTGGTTGTAAAGCCGTAGCTCCAGAACCGGAGCACTTAGCTCTGTCCAGGGCTACAAACCGAGTGTAGTTGTGGTAGCCATTTAAATCCTCCCCCACTCTGTTCAATTGGTTAGTGTTGGAATCACAAGAACCAATCAGCTGCGAGTGGGCGTGTTTACAGTATCAAGCATCCTATTTAGGTGTAACTAAAGACAAATTCATTCATCAATTTATGAATGGAATGTCTGTGTGTACTATAATACGAACATTTCGGTTCTTGGGTTCATACGAATTGAGTCTGGTATAATACGAAAGTCTCCATTTGTAAGATATGAATGTAATTCGTGTAAAACGTAATGTGAATCTCATACGAAGATTTAAGTTTTACAAAATACGAATTGAGTTCTTGTGCTCATACGAATTGAATCTAATATAACACGAAATGTGAATCCTACACGAAGATTTTGGTTTTACAAAATAAGAAATGAGTATGTTGTCTGCTGCTAAAGTAGTCTGCTACAAAAGTAGTCTGCTAAAAAAGTAGTTCACATTAGTTTTAAATGGCTAAGAGACTTGTATTTAAGGTGAATGCATATGTAGACCAGATATTTAGTAATATCCTATGCCTTAATCATTTTGATATTACGTTGTATACTTCTAATGTTCCATAATAGGTTAATTTACCAGTGACTCAATTGTAATTTTGTTGGAAGTGGGGGGGAGACAATAGAGAAATTAAATAAAAAAGAAGAAAAGTATAATAATCTCTACTACACTCTGGTGGTTTAACCCCTTAAGGACAGAGCCTTTGAAACATTTTTGTCCTTTCTGGACAATGGCTATTTTAACATTTCTGTGCTGTTTGTGTTTAGCTGTAATTTTCTTCTTTTTCATTTGCTGTACCCACACATATTATATATTGTTTTTATCAAGACAAGAAGGGCTTTCTTTGGATGCCATCTTTTTGATCATATCTTATAATATTATAAAAAAAATTAAAAAAAATATGGTAAAAAAAATACACAAATTTCCTGACTTTTATTTGAAACATCTTCTCCTAATCAACAAAAGCGAACGAAAAAACCTGCTAAATAGATTCTACTCTTTCTCCTGAGTACAGGGATACCACCCATGCATAGGTTTGTTGGGGTGTTTGGGGGCTAAAAAGCCAAATTTGGTAGGTGCAGTTTTTAGTTTTCCAACTTGAAATTTTTACATGCAGACAGCCTGCACCCATGTTCCATTTGGGACATATTTGAAGCCAGCCAGTGTATTTTACCCCATCAACTCATATATTTTTTAAAAGTAGACACCCAAGGCTATTTAAATTGGTGGTATTTTAACACTTTCCATGCACTAATTCTACCACCAGCCTTTGTCAAAGTTTGTGGTAGTAATTGTTTTGTGTGGGTTTTTTTTCACAAATATTGTATTTCAGACATAAATTCGCAGATTTTGGTATGTGTGACTGCCAAACAATAACCCAATATGTGTTCAACAACATCTCCTGAGTACAGGGATACCACCCATGCATAGGTTTGTTGGGTTGTTTGGGGGCTAAAGGGCCACATTTTAAAGGTGCGCATTTTCAACTTGGAATTTTGACGTGTAGTCAGCCTGAGCCCATCTTTCATTTGTGACTTTTTTTAAAGTAGGACAGTGTATTTTACCCAAAAAAGTATATATTTTGTAAAAGTAGACACCCTAGGCTATTTTAAATGGTGGTATTTTAACACTTTCCATGCACCAATTCTACCACCAGCCTTTGTCAAAGTTTGTGGTGGTAATTTTTGTGTGTATTTTTTCCCACATACATTGTACTTTAGACACAAATTCACATATTTCGGTATGTGTCACTGACAAACAATACCACAATATGTGTTCAGCAACATCTCCCGAGCACAGGGATACCACCCATGCATAGCTTTGTCAGCTTTGTTGGGGGTTGAAAGGCTACATTTGAGAGGTGCGCTTTTTGATTTTCCAACTTGGAAGTTTGACATGTAGTACTGTACAAAAGAATTAACCCCTAAAAATGCACAGACAAGAAAAAATGTTCTACTGTGCAGTGATCAGTGGCAGGGAAGGGGTTAATACAAAGGGTATGGATTTTATAAAAGCCCTTGGGTCTCACAATTTTTTTTACATTTTATTTAATTTATTACAATTAAAAACTTATATTATACAGATCTGTCTCTTTCCCTCACTAAAACTCAAGTGAGGAGATGGAGGCAAATCCATATGGGTCAGAACAATATTTACCAATATTGATCTCACCAGATGAATGGTGATGCTCATCTGAGAAATCACCAAACCACCTTTGCCACTGATCGGCTGTTACTGATCGCTATACACGCGTTCAGACAGCTTCAAAAGGAATACACGTAATACCCTAGTGGGTATAATTAACCCCTAGCGAGTGTGATAAAAAAAAATCCTTCTGCGATCTGCTCCATATGCGCTGCTTAGGCAGTGACCATATGTGCTGCTTAGGAAGTGATATACGGCAAGGAAGGGGTTAATAGCTCTTAAAAGAGCCTTTGATATACTGTAATAAATCCCAGTAAAAAAAATGAACCCCTAAAAAATGCACAGACAGCAAAAAATGTGATACTGTGTAAGATCACTGCATACACAGCGATCAATTGCAGAGGAGGGGTTAAACACTGGAAACGGCTTTTATAAAAGCCTTTGGGTCTTATTTTTATTAAATATATTATAATTAAAAACTTACATTATACAGCTCTGTCTGTCTCCCTCACTAAAACTCAAGTGAGAGGGAGGCAGATCTACACGGGTCAGATCAAATATTGACAAATATTTATCTAACCATGCGAAAGGTGATGCTCATCTGAGCAATCACCAAACCGCCTTTGCCACTGATCAGCTGTTACTGATCGCTATACATGCGCTCAGACAGCTAAAAAATTTTTTTTTACGTTAAACGTAATCCCCTAGCGGGGATAATTAACCCGTTACGGGTGTAATAAAAAAGTTTTACAAAAAGTAAAAATGCTTCTGTAGCAAGATTGCTGCATTTGCGTCAGATCGCTGCTTAGGCAGTGATCTACAGAAAACAAGGGGTTAATAGCTCTTAAAAGAGCCTTTGTTATACTGTAATGTATTTACCAATATTGCCTTTGACTGTATGATAAGTGCTCATCAGAGCACTTATCATATATGCCTGCACACAGATCACACAGATCTGCTGTGCAGGCATCGATTGGCTCCCCCTAGAGCAACGGAAGTGAAATACATTCACTTCTGATGCTCTTGCCATTAGAAGGGAAGCGCTGCGCTGCCTCAGGAGAGCGACCACCATCCGTTCTGGGGGAGCATCATGGTGTTGCTAAGTGCCTCGCTAGCGAGGCACTTTAGCAACAACTGAGATGCTTAGAAAGAGAATGATCGTTCGCTTTCTAAGCACATGTGTGCAGGGGAGCAGCCATTTTTAAATCACTCCACTGGTCGCTTTCTTTACTCTTTTAAGAGCATGACTTGCCAGGCACGTCACGTGTCGGCAAGTCCTCGATTTGCCGTGACGTGCCTGGCACGTCATCTGTCACCTAGGCTTTAAGAAAATTAAACCTTATAGGGATACAGCATTGTAAATGGTGCGCTAGGCATGAGGCTATTTGATGAAAGGGCTGAAAGAGAAACCTTCATTCAGTCCGGACGGGTGGTGAGTGACTTCAATTGGAAAATCCAAAACTACTCTCTTTGTAGCAGTCGTTTATTAGTGTCGCCTCCTCTAGGTAGAGGGGAGACTTTTTCAATACCTTAAAAGGACAAGACTTTAGGATCCCCATTGTGATAAGAATTCACATGTCTAGAAATTGGGGTGTCAGTTTTGTTGATTATATCATTGATGTGTTCCAAAACTCTCCTCCTCAGTTCTCTTATTGTTTTGCCCACATATAACATACCACATTGGCAGGTGGCCATGTATACCACAAAGTTGGTTTTGCAATTTATGAAAGTTTTTATATCATAATTTTTGGTGTTGGCCGAGTTGCTAATCTTTTTAGCTGTAACCATGAAGTTGCAGGCCTTGCATGTTCCACATTTGTGGGAGCCTGTGGTGGATTTGAGCAACGTTTGTTGTCTAACGACTCCTATCGGTCCCAGATGGCTATGGACCAGGGTTTCTCTCTGGCTTGGTCCCTTTTTCATAGTAACGGAGACCTGGGGTGCTATGACAGGTTTAAGATGTGCGTCCTCCTGGAGGATAGACCAGTACCTATTCAAAAGCTTTTTAGTGTTCGGCCAAGCTGTATCGAACATTCCTACACACCGGACTTGTTTGTCAGTGTTTAGTGGTTTCTTGGGTTTAAGTAGATCGCTCCGAACCGAGGTGAGCGCTCTCTTATACGCTTTCTTCAAGGTTTTTCTCCGATATCCCTTTTCGAGGAATATTTGTTGAAGATCTTTAGCCTTATCATTGAAATCTTCGATTGTTGAGCAGTTACGCCGTAGGCGTAAATATTGGCCTATAGGAATACCTCTCTTAAGGGGTTCAGGATGATAGCTTCCCCATTGTAATAGGCTATTGGTAGCTGTAGGTTTTCTAAAGAGTGTGGTTTGTATTGTTAGGTCCTCATCCACATAAATTGTTAGATCTAAGAAGTTGATACTCTTACCTCCTAGCTCCTGTGTGACCCTGAGGTTCAATTCATTCTTGTTCAGTATTTCTGTGAATTCTCTAAAGTGATCTTCGCTGCCATCCTAAATTATAAGTATATCATCTATGTAGCGTAGCCATAGATAGATATGTTTGGTGAACTGTACCATTTCGTCAGTGAAGACCCTCTGTTCTTCCCACCATCATGTGGATAATGTACAGGTTAGCGTATGATGGAGCACAACATGTGCCCATGGCTGTTCCTTGTATCTGATGATAAATCCTTTTGTCAAATGTAAAGATGTTATGGGTGAGAACAAATGTCAGAAATTCAGTTGTAATTTTCGTGTGGTCGCTATTAATCAGCCCTCTTTTCTCCAAGAAGTGTTCTGTTGCCAAAGTCCCCACTTGTGTGGTATAGAGCTTTAAAGGCTCTCTACATCTAATGAGTAGAGTTTGGAGTTTGGTTTAGTCTTGACTCCTTCCAGTCTTGATAGTGTGTCCTTGGTGTCTTGGACAAATGAGGGCAGCTTCTTCACGTAGGGTGCCAATATTTTGTCAATGTATATACTTGCTTTCTCTGTTATGCTTCCTATCCCTGATACTATTGGCCTCCCTGGTGGCGGGCGTTTTGCCTTATGTATTTTTGGTTATCCATAAAAGGTAGGAAGTGTTGGTGTGCTTGTGTATATAAAGTTATATTCCTGTTGGCTTAATACCCACCCGTTCTAGGCCCCCACTGAGGATGTTCTTCAGTTCTTTTTGATACTGTGTTGTGGGATTGGTAGTCAGCACCACATACGTATTTTGGTCAGTTAGAAATTCCAATATCATTCTTTTATAGGCCTCGTAGTCCATGACTACTATGTTGCCACCTTTGTCTGATGGCTTGATTACAATGTATGTGTTGTCTCTGAGCTCTTCCAAGGCTTTCTGCTCTTTTGGTGTGATGTTATTGTGGCACTTGATTTTTTCCATTTCCTCAAACCTTTCTGTCATTAATTTAACGAATATTTCGATATGGGCATATTCTTTAAATCTAGGTGTAAATTTGCTTGTCGGTCTCAGGTCTGTATAGGTCATTAGTGATTGGGGTTCATTTACGTCCAGTAGGGACATTAGTACCTCCAGATTCTCATAATCCTCTTTAGTGAGACCTATTTTCTTAGCTTCTCTTTCTTTCTTGATTTCAAAGAATTTGTGTAGCGCCAGTTTCCTGGCAAACATATTGATATCTTTAACCCATTCAAAGTGTTTAAATTTTGGGGTCAGGACAAAAGAGAGTCCTCTTCTCAGCAGTGTCAGGTGGTTAGTATCCAAGTTAAATTTTGAAAGATTAATTATTTGAGTTTCTCAGGATTGGTTTGTTACCACCTTGGTCGTCTCCCTCTGTAACCCCATTTGTTCCGGTCCCTGAGATTGGGTGCCTCTTCAATCTGGCCTGTTCCTAAAAAATCTTTCTTTAGAATGCTTTTTGGTTTTTGCTTAGTTTGTTTTCTGTCTGTGGTACTTGAGTTATCACTTCTTGGGTCTTCCGTATCAGAATTTTCTGGTTCGGTTGATGAGAAGTTTACCTTGTTCTTTTTGTAATACGGAGATTGCTTCCTATAAATGTTACAAGTTTTGAAATCATTCGCATCTTTTCTGAATTTGTCATGGCTACGCTACATAGATGATATACTTATAATTTGGGATGGCAGCGAAGATCACTTTAGGCAATTCACAGAAAGAATTAATTAAACCTCAGGCTCACACAGGAGCTAGGAGGTAAGAGTATCAACTTCTTAGATCTAACAATTTATGTGGATGAGGACCTACAGCTACCAATAGCCTATTACAATGGGGAAGATATAATCCTGAACCCCTTAAGAGAGGTATTCCTATAGGCCAATATTTACGCCTACGGCGTAACTGCTCAACAATCTAAGATTTCAATGATAAGGCTAAAGATCTTCAAGAAAGATTCCTCGAAAAGGGATATCCGAGAAAAACCCTGAAGAAAGCGTATCAGAGAGCGCTCACCTCGGTTCGGAGCGATCAACTTAAACCCAAGAAACCACTAAACACTGACAAACAAGTCCGGTGTGTAGGAATGTTCGATACAGCTTGGCCGAACACTAAAAAGCTTTTGAATAGGTACTGGTCTATACTCCAGGAGGACAAACATCCTAAACCTGTCATAGAACCCCAGGTCTCCGTTACTATGAAAAAGGGACCAAGCCTGAGAGACACCCTGGTCCATAACCATCTGGGACCGATAGGAGTCGACAACAAACGTGGCTCAAATCCACCACAGGCTCCCACAAATGTGGAGCATGCAAGGCCTGCAACTTCATGGTTACAATTAAAAAGTTTAGCAACTCGGCCAACACCAAAAATTATGATATAAAAACTTTCATAAATTGGAAAACCAACTATGTGGTATACATGGCCTCCTGCCAATGTGGTATATTATATGTGGGTAAAACAATAAGAGAACTGAGGAGGAGAGTTTTGGAACACATCAATGATATAATCAACAAAACTGACACCCCAATTTCTAGACATGTGAATTCTTATCACAATGGAGATCCTAAAGTCTTGTCCTTTAAAGGTATTGAAAAAGTCTCCCCTCTACCTAGAGGAGGCGACACTAATAAACGACTGCTAAAAAGAGAGTCGTTTTGGATTTTCCAATTGAAGTCACTCACCCCGTCCGGACTTAATGAAGGTTTCTCTTTCAGCCCTTTCATCAAATAGCCTCATGCCTAGCGCACCATTTACAATTCTGCATCCCTATAAGGTTTAATTTTCTTAAGCCACCAGAGTGTAGTAGGGATTATTATACTTTTCTTCTTTTTTATTTAATTTCTCTATTGTCTCCCCCCCACTTCCAACAAAATTACAATTGAGTCACTGGTAAATTAACCTATTACGGAACATTAGAAGTATACAACGTAAAATCAAAATGATTAAGGCATAGGATATTACTAAATATCTGGTCTACACATGCATTCACCTTAAATACAAGTCTCTTAGCCATTTAAAACTAATGTGAATACTTTTGTAGCAGACTACTTTTGTAGCAGACTACTTTTGTAGCAGACTACTTTAGCAGCAGACAACATACTCATTTCTTATTTTGTAAAACCAAAATCTTCGTGTAGGATTCACATTTCATGTTATATTAGATTCAATTCGTATGAGCACAAGAACTCAATTCGTATTTTGTAAAACTGAAATCTTCGTATGAGATTCACATTACGTTTTACACGAATTACATTCATATCTTACAAATGGAGACTTTCGTATTATACCAGACAATTCGTATAAACCCAAGAACCGAAATGTTCGTATCATAGTACACACAGACGTTCCATTCATAAATTGATGAATTAATTTGTCTTTAGTTACACCTAAATAGGATGCTTGATACTATAAACACACCGACTTGCAGCTGATTGGTTCTTGTGATTACAACACTAACCAATTGAACAGAGTGGGGGAGGATTTAAGTGGCTACCACACAGGGGCATATCCTGAGTCTGATCTCGGGAGGGGCACATGTCCGTCTGTCTTTTCCTCTCTTCCATGTCCATCTGTATTTTCCTCTCTCCCATGTCCATTTGTCTTATCCTCTCTCCCATGCCCATCTGTCTTATCCTCTCTCCCATGTCCGTCTATCTTTTCCTCTCTCTCATGTCCTTCTGTCACGGTCCTCTCCCTTCCCATGTCTGACGCACTCCTCTCACTCCCCGTGTCCCTCTGTCTCTCTTCCTTCCATGTCCGTTTCTCTCCTCTTCCTTCCCATGTCCGTCTATGTATCCTCTTCTTTCCCATGTCCGTCTGTCTCTCCTCTCCCATCCCATGTCTGTCTTCTCTCCTCTACCATCCCATTTATGTCTCTCTCTTCTCCCTTCCCATTTATGTCTGTCTCCTCTCCCCTTCCCATATCTGTCTGTCTCTCCACTGCCATCCCATATCCATCTGTCTCTCCTCTGCCATCCCATATCCGTCTGTCTCTCCTCTGCCAACCCATGTCTGTCTGTCTCTCCTCTACCATCCCATTTATGTCTCTCTCTTACCCCTTGCCATTTATGTCTCTCTCCTCTCCCTTTCCATGTCTGTCTGTCTCCTCTTCCCTTCCCATGTCTCTCTCTATTCTCTTCCTCCTATGACTGTCTCTTTGTCCCTCTAAACATGTATGTGTCTCTCCTCTTCCCAATAGCTGTCTCTTTTCCTCCTCTCCCTCATCTGTGTTCTCTCCTCTCTCCCCCACCGTCAGTGTTCTCTCTTCTCCTCTCTTCAGTGTTCTCTCTTCTCCCCCATACGTGTTCTCTGCTCTGCCCCCCCCCCCATCAGTGTTCTCTCCTCTCCCCCCCAGTGGAGTATCTTGGCCCTAGGCAGACAAAATTTGGGCACCCCCTCCTCTACCCACGACATAACCCATAACCCATGTTGCACACCAAGTACATGCCCCATCACCCCATTTACATGCCTTCATCACCCCATTACATACACAATGCCAATGTAATTTGCCATTAATATTCCCCAGCCAATTTTCCCAATAATATGGCAGTATTATTTGCCATTAAAATGCCCCAGACAATTTGCCCAATAATATGCCAGTGTTAGTTGCCAGCTACGGCTTAACAACCGCTGGGCAACAGACTAGAATTCAAGAATTAGTGTTAGTTGTTAAGAAGTTATCTATGTGTTATTGCAAGAATAAAGACAGGCATCATACAATACAATATAAGAGTCATAGAAACGAAAAGTCGATACCCTAGAATTATGCCCATGATGGAACATACCTCTTTTTTTCACATTTTCTATATTGGCGACATAAGATATATAAGCCTTAAATAATCAACACACCTGTGCCCCAGAAACATAGCGTTAGAACATTGGTCGTTGAATTATCAACACACATGTGCCCCGGAAACATAGCATTAGGACAGTGGTAATTTAAAGTTGTCACCATCTCTACGCCTAATGACACAGTTATTCATCAGCATGGGTAAAGCAAGAGACAAACATCCTACAATATGATACAATAAATCTGATATGTCGGAGCTAGATATCATAGAATCTCATCCACGTCAAAACCTATGTTCATTTCCTCAATGTCCATGTAGATGATGTACAAATATGTAAACATAGAATATCCGATACACTTGTGTCTCAAAAACGAACTCATTGTGACATTGCCAATATAACCTTTCTGCAACCTCTGAATTCGATAATGTTGCAACTTTTCAACAAGGTGAAAACAAAACCAAAACCAGGGGAAAATTGTATAACCTGTCTGCCTTACCCCTGCCCGCCCCCCGAGATTTCTATTGCTGTGGCATTTTTGATCCCAGATGGCAGTCGCCTGTATGATGTTGCCTAGTTAGAGAGTTTGAATGGGGAGTTTTGTGTAAGGTGTTTTTTTTACAGTACCAATCGGTATGACAAAAGGTGTTATATATCTTAGTTTTGATATGTATATCTAACGTGTTAATATATGCGGTCCAATGTTTAAAAAAGGTTTTTGTTTTCTTATCTTTGTGTAAGTTGGTTTCCAGCCAGTCCATTCGCATTATATAATAAAGTTTGGTTTTTAACAATGCTATGGTTGGGGGGAGTTGATGAAGAATCATCTTGCTGCTAAAATAATTTGGAGAATACTTTTGTTTCCTCGATATTGGTCACTGAGACCAGAAGGACGAAATAACTGGACATGTCCAGAAACAGTGATATAACATGGCATCATTGTCTCCACATTTCAGACAATAAGTAGATTCGGAAAGGCCCATTTTATACAGCCTAGAAGGAGAAAAGTATGAGTAGTGGGCAATTTTTAATGCCATGTCTTTATACAGTGCAGAAGGTATGACTTTTATCAAGGCAACCGTAGCTTTCTGGATATCCTCAATGTCTAGACCTTGGATATGGACAGTCCAATTTCTTATTCCCCCTGGAATGTCCTGTCTATGGTCATCAGAATGTAACATATGATATAAAACTTTTGTCGATGGGGGAGAAGTCACCTCTGGAGCTAACAAGTCATTAAATGGATTATCCCAGTCCTTCTCAGTAAAAAGGCTAATTTGGGAAGAGATAAAACTTCTGGCCTGGTAATACTTAAAAATTTGAATATTAACTGTGGGGAATTGTGCCCTAAATTCCCCGTACTCTAGAATCCTTTTTTTAACTGAATTGATAAATGGAGCAAGTGTGGTTATGCACTGTTGCGTCCATATTGTATATGGGCTGCCAGCCTCCCCATGTTGGAAAAGAGGGTTCCGCAACCAATGCTGGAAAAGTGAGTATTTCCAATGAGCGTTTAATCACAGTCTGGCCATTTACCAGGCCCTTATCGTGGAGACCAATAAAGGGTTGGCAATGACCTCGTCTGGTAACAGTATGGGGTGTGGAGGAGTGACAGTACTGATTGAGCCGGGTAAAAACTGTTATCTAATTGCGTATTAGTGTAAATGTTAGTATTCTTTACCCAGTCCGAGGCATATCAAAGTAATGCGGGCAGGTTATAATCTAAAGGGACGGGAATGTTTAGACCTAATTGATCAAGAGAGACCAATTCTTGCTTTTTTTTATCTAACCATAAAAACTTAGACAAACTTCTCTGCAGGCCTTTAATGTCAGTGTTTGATAGGAGGACAGGGAGTGATTGAAACTGGTAAAGTAATCTTGGAAAGCTAGTCATTTTAATTAAGGCAGCCCTACCCGTGAACGTGAGATGGAGTGATTTCCAGCTGGGCAATTCACTTTCAATCTTCCTAATTATTGGGTGAATATAGTACAAGTCATTCAACTGTCTGGGGACTTTTATGCCTAGGTACTCTATTGCCTTTGTTTCCCAGTGAATGCCAGGAGTTTTTAACCTCAATGGAATTCTTCTGCCTTTTAACCCCTTCACGACAATGAACGCGTCAGGCACGTCCTGCGGTGAACGCTTTAATGGTGCTGGTCTATTGCCTCGATGTCGAGGTGATAGCCAGCACCAAAATTTCCAACCTGGGGCACCCACGATCACCCCATGGAGTGATCGTGGGCACCATATTAACGGAGCAGCATGCTCCGTCAATATAGCTATGCCCTCTGGTGGTCTGAGCTTCGGAAGTGAAAATAAATCACTTCCGTCGCTCTGAATATGGTGCTTGACTGCCCCTAGAGGCAGCCAAGCAACATTTCAATGTTAAAAAAATTGAAACATTTTTTTAATTAGCTTAAAACTAGTATTATGTTAGATTAGCCTATAGGGTAAAATTAAATAATGAACATAATGGTATCTAATAAAAAGCCCTTCTTATGACGATAAAAACAACATATAATTTTGTGGGTACAGTATGTGAGAGAGAAGAAAATTACAGCTAAAACCACAAACACCCCAGAAATGTCAAAACAGCCATTGTCACCAAGGGAAAGTCAAGGTAAAAATGTCTTGTTACTAAGGTGTAGATCGCATTGGTTTTAGATCGATTAATACCGAATCCCACTGATCGATAGAGTCTAAGATCCTTCCCAACGAATGTTCAGGACACTGCTAAGAGGACATCATCAGCGTATGCGTGTACTCTGATCTGTGAAGTTCCCTCCCCTATCCCCTTAAATATGGTAGTTGAATAAAGGATGAGAAGTAATGGGTCTAGGGCAATATTAAACAAAAGGGGTTATAATGGACAGCCCTGGCGGACCCTTATCTTCATATGTACTTTTTCTGAGTCGATTACCCGTGAGTTGTGTTGTCGGGTCATAGTATAATTTACGGAAAAAAACTAAGAAACGGGGTTCCAAAATATTGGTATTTGATATACCAATATGATATACCCATCCGGTCTGGGGGTCTTACCATTTTTGAGATTATTTATAGTTAGGGATACTTCTCTTTCTGTAATGGGGGCATTGAGGAATTCCCTATGTTCGTTAGACAGTCTGGGAGATTTTGCCATTTCAAGAAGAGCGAAGCCTTCGTGCCTATTATCTGGGGCTGCGGAATACAATTCTTGATAATAAAGTTGGAATAGCTTACAAAGCATTTGGGGTCCATCTCTAGTTTACCCATGGGGTCCACAATATGACTAATATTGTGTTTGGGTCTCTTGTTTTTTGCAAGAAGAGAAGGAGTTTGCCTGCCCTATTACCCCATGGATAAAATTTATTTTTTGTATGATCCAATTGGTAGACATGTGCATTTGTTTTCGAACTAATGCATTTTCGTCCGAAAATAGCATTTTCGTCCATTCGTACGAAAAACGAAGAACGAAAATGCTAAGCTAACGAAAGCCGAATGAACGAATGGTTAATAAACGAAAATCATTCGTTCATTCGTCCATTCGTAGTACTATTGCATTCTATAAGCTGAAATAGAGTCGGTTTATAGAATACAATAGCATTTCACTACACGAGACAAAGTCTCTATTCATAAATTTATGAATGGAGACTCTGTCTCCGTGTAGTGAAATGCTGACAGCCTATAAACCGAACGTTCGGTTTATAGGCTGTCGGCTTATGGAATACATGTATTCCTATTGCTATTCTATAAACCGAACGTGTCGGCCTATTCCATAAGCCGACAGCCTATAAACCGAACGTTCGGTTTATAGGCTGTGGGCATTTAACTATACGGAGACAAAGTCTCCATTCATAATGAATGGAGACTCTGTCTCCGTATAGTTAAATGCCCACAGCCTATAAACCGAACGTTCGGTTTATAGGCTGTCGGCATTTTACTACACGGAGACAAAGTCTCCATTCATAATTTTATGAATGGAGACTCTGTATAGTTAAATGCCGAAAGCCTATAAACCGAACGTCCGGTTTATAGGCTGTCGGCTTATGTAATACATGTAATCCTATGGCTATTCTATAAACTGAACGTTCGGTTTACAGAATAGCAATAGGATTACATGTATTCCATAAGCCGAAAGTCTATAAACCGAACGTTCGGTTTATAGACTTTCGGCTTATAGAAAACATGTAGTACTATTGCCTTTCTATGAACCGAACGAGAGCCCCATTCATAAGAATTTCTTATGAATGGGGCTCTCGTTCGGTTTATAGAAAGCCAATAGTATTACATGTATTCTATAAAACGAACGAATAAAAATTAACGAAACGAAAATAATGAACGAATTTCGTCTGAAACGAATGCAGTAATGAACGAAATTCGTTTTAGACGAAATAAATAACATTTTCGTCCGAATGGACGAAAACTAAACGAAAATTTTAGTTTTGCACATGTCTACCAATTGGTGTCAGAAATGTTTCTAAGAGTTGCCTACTTTGTGTATAGGCTTCCCTATTAGAATCTGACAGGTCAGTTCTGAACTGTCTCAGGGCATTGGATACCTGGGTACTGAGGGATTCAAATTTAGTCTGCCAATCTTTCTTCTTTTTGAAGGTATAAGAGATAATATGGCCCCTGAAGACTGCTTTGGAAGTTTCCCAAAACAACATAGAAACATAGAATGTGTCGGTAGATAAGAACCATTTGGTCCATCTAGTCTGCCCAATTTTTTTGAGTACTTTTATTAGTCCCCCGTTCCCGGTCTTATAGCTAGGATAGCCTTGTGTCTATCCCACGCATGCTTAAAATCCTTGACTGTGTTTACCTCTACCACTTCTGCTGGCAGGCTATTCCATACATTCACTACCCTCTCAGTAAAGTAATACTTCCTGATATTACTTTTAAATCGTTGCCCCTCTAATTTAAGACTATGTCCTCTAGTTGTGGTAGTTTTTCTTCTTTTAAATATACTCTCTTCCTTTACTGTGTTTATTCCCTTTATGTATTTAAATGTTTCTATCATATCCCCCCTGTTACGTTTTTCCTCCAAGCTATATATGTTAAGATGCTTTAACCTTTCCTGGTAAGTTTTATCCTTCAACCCATGAACCAGTTTAGTAGCCCTTCTCTGAACTCTCTCCAAAGTATCAATATCCTTCTGGAGATACGGTCTCCAGTACTGTGTACAATACTCCAAGTGAGGTCTCACCAGTGCTCTGTACAATGGCATGAGCACTTCCCTCTTCCTACTGCTAATACCTCTCCCTATGCAACCAAGCATTCTGCTAGCATTTCCTGCTGCTCTATTGCATTGCCTACCTACCTTCAAGTCCTCTGAAATTATTACTCCTAAATCCCTTTCCTCAGATGTTGAGGTTAGGACTGTACCAAATAGTCTATATTATGCTTTTGGGTTTTTTAGCCCAAAGTGCATAATCTTGCACTTGTCCACATTAAATGTCAGTTGCCACTGCTCTGACCATTTTTCTAGTTTAGCTTAATCATTTGCCATTTGGCTTATCCCTCCATGAATATCAACCCTGCTGCAAATCTTTGTATCATCAGCAAAAAGACATACTTTGCCAACAAGACCTTCTGCAATATCGCTAATAAAAATATTAAAGAGAATGGGTCCAAGTACAGATCCCTGAGGTACCCCACTAGTAACAAGACCTTGCATCGAATATACCACATTGACTACAACCCTCTGTTGCCTGTCCCTCAGCCATTGTCTAATCCATTCAACAATATTGAAATCCAAACTTAAAGATTTCAGTTTATTGATAAGCCTTCTATGTGCGACAGTGTCAAAAGCCTTACTGAAATCTAGGTAAGCAATGTCTACTGCACCACCCTGATCTATTATTTTAGTCACCCAATCAAAAAAATCAATAAGATTAGTTTGGCATGATCTCCCTGAAGTAAACCCTTCTTGAAATCCAAGCGACTTTAGATGTTCAACAATCCTATTCTTTAACAAGGTTTCCATTATTTTCCCCACTACTGAAGTAAGACTTACTGTTCTATAGTTGCCCGCCTCCTCCCTACTACCTTTCTTGGGAATTGGCACAACATTAGCTAATTTGCAATCTTCTGGAACTACTCCCGTTAACAATGATTGGTAAAATAAATCTGTTAACGGTTTTGCTAGTACACCACTAAGTCCTTTTAATAACTTTGGATGTATCCCATCAGGTCCCATCGACTTATTTGTCTTTACTTTAGACAGCTGAAGTAAAACCTCTTCCTCTGTAAACTTACATGCATCAAAAGACTCATTAGTCTTTTTCCCTAAATGAGGTCCCTTACCCTCATTTTCATTTGTAAAAACTGAACAAAAATATTCATTAAGGCAGTCTGCTAAGCCTTTATCCTCTTCTACATAGAATCCTTCTTTTGTTTTTAATCTAACTAATCCTTGTTTTACTTTCCTTTTCTCATTTATGTATCTAAAAAATGTTTTATCCCCTTTTTCACTGACTGGGCTATAGTCTCTTCTGTGTGTGCTTTGGAAGCTCTTATAGCTTGCTTTGTCTCTTTCTGCCTACTCTTATAGATCTTTCTATCTTCCTCACTCTGAGTATTTTTATAATTACTAAATGCTAGCTTTTTAGTTTTTACTATTTTAGCCACCTCAGCAGAGTACCACAGTGGTTTCTTAAATTTTTTGCTCTTACTGACAAGCCTTATGCAATTTTCTGTTGCCTTCAGTAGTGCAACTTTTAGATAATCCCATTTCTCCTGGACTCCATTTAAATTGCTCCAGTCTGATAATGACTCCTTTACACCTAATCTAATTTTAGAAAAGTCTGTTTTTCTAAAATCTAAAACTTTTGTTTTTGTGTGGTGTGACTGCGTCACTGTTCTTATATTAAACCCCACTGTCTGGTGATCACTAGATCCTAAACTTTCACCTACAGTAATATCTGATAACAAATCTCCATTTGTGAACACTAAGTCTAGTATGGCCTGCTTTCGAGTTGGCTCCTCCACTACATGTTTTAGAGATAATCCCAGTAGGGAGTTTAGGATATGCGTACTCCTGGCGCAAGTAGCTATTTTGTATTTCCAGTTCACATCAGGAAGATTAAAGTCACCCATGATGATCACTTCTCCCTTCATTGTCATTTTAGCTATTTCATCAACTAGTAGATTATCTAACTCCTCTATTTGTCCAGAGGGCCTATAAATCACACCTACCCGAGTTACCATATGATTACCAAATTCTAATGTAACCCAAACTGACTCTATGTTCGACTCACTAACTTGTATCCACATGTTCTAGGTTGTCATCTAGGAAATGTCCCCATGTAGATTCCAGAAAAGATTTTAAATCAGGTTTTGTAAAATAATATGAAAGAAAGAACCATCTTCGCGATTTCTCTAATGGGAGGTGCAAATAAAGTGTAATTTCGATGGAGACGTGATCCGAAATTTGAATGTTATGAATCTTAGTGTGTTTAACTGTGTGTAGTAAATGAGGGGCCAGTAGGAAAAAATTAATTCTTGACATGGTATTATGGACACAGGACAGATGTGTTCAAAGTTCTCCATGGATCTATTAAATATAATTTTGTCAGTAAGTAAAAGCAGTCCCTCATGAGGTTGACTCGGATATTGGAGCGCGGGCCCCAGCCTGTCTAAGGAAGAGTCTTGTAATTTAGTCGCCCCCTAAAATGATATTTGAGTCTGGGTAATCGGCAAATTCGGAGCATAGATGTGGATTAACAGAAACATTGTTGTACCTAGTGACAGCGACAGCAATAGATATCTTCCCTCAGGGGCAAGCACCATAGAGACAATGGTATAATTTAAAACTTTATGGAACAATACCGCCACACCTCTCGAATTAGAGTTATAAGGGGCTGATATGCATTCCTTTACCAATTTATCTTTTAGAGTACCCCTGTCCCCTGTTTTCCAGTGCATCTCTTGTAATACATGAAGTTTATTAAGAAATGTCCTCCTTTTTATGGGCGTATTGAGCCCCTTTACATTACAAGAAACGATACGCAGTGTACCAGAAGAGGTTATGCCCTGCACATTCCGGTATCTATATTATTCGGGTCCAGGTCAGTAATTTCTCAACCGACTTCAGTTAAATCCAACTATAGCAAAATTGTGAGAATTTTTTTTGTTGAGGGCCCCCGGTCCCAGCGCCAGGGGCTACCCCATACACCTAGGGGCGCGATAGAAGGTGGACAGCCATTCAAACTAAACCCGTGTGATACGGGAGCCTTACCCATTACAACAAAACACTTAATCGACTCCACATCTATAACATTTTGCAAACTGTAAGCCTTTGTAAAATCTTTTCAATTACTTACAAAAGCTTTCTGTATGGTAAACCCACCTGACCTCCCAACTACAGACCCAGATCCGATATCTTTTGATGAGCTTCAGCCGGAGTGTCCCACAGGTATGTATGGCCTTCATGTGTGAGACGAAGTTTGGCCGGGTAGAGAAGACTGAATTTGGCACCTTTTTCGTGTAGGCTTTTACAGATAGGTGTAAATTCTGTGCGTTTCAGTGACACCTGTTGTGAATAATCTTGAAATATGAGCACTTTCTGGTTCTCATATTGTAGATCGCCTTTCATCTTGTAGGCTGCCAGGATCTCTGAGAACTGTGAAAATTACCACTCTGGGCCTGGCCCCCGGCCCCCTGCGATCAGGTCTTATTCTGTGAGCTCATTCAGTGAGGAGAGGATTATCCTCAGGATAGCTGAGACCTAATGCTGGAGGAAGCCACCTTTGAATGGTTTTGAGAAGTTGGTATGATTTGATATGTTCTGGCATATTTAGAAGTTTAAAATGATTGCGTCTACTTCTGTTCTCAGATCCTCAATCCATTTTAGGAGGGTAGTCATGGTTTTAGAGTGCTGAAGAACATCACCTTGTAGCTGTTGAACCGTATCTTCTATTTGGCTTTACCGATTCTCCAGCTCTGTTATATTGGTGGAATTAGCAGCAATTTGTGCCAGGGTGTAATCAATGGAAGTCTTAATCTCCACCAAGCGTGCATTAAAAAGCGGCCATAAGGCTTTAAAAGTGTCCTGTGCCACAGTACTTGTCGGTTTTTTGTCTCAGATTGACTACCCTCCAGCATAGGCATAGACAGTGAAAGTTCCTGAGAGCAATTGGGTGACGTAGAAAGTGGAGGCTGCTCCTGTTTATTGCGTTTGCCAAACTTTATATCTGAGAACACAGATTTTTTCTTTTTGTCTTTGTCTTTGGAAGGTTTGTCTACGAATGTATCCATAGTGTGGATTTTTCACATAAAATCAGGCTCTCTCAGCAGAGAGGTCATGTGAGCACCAAAACACAGCAATTCAATTTCGGTTCTAGCAAAAAATCCGCAAAGAAGGTCCTGTAATGGCGGGTTTCCTACCCTTTTTCCTCCTCTCCCTGTGGAAGAGATCCTTCGGCACAGATTGGGTACAGTTCCCAAATGGGGGTAAGTAGTCTCACCAAAGTTCGTTGGTAGGTATGTGCTCACCGTCCTGACGAAGATTCTCCGGAACGGAGGCTGACTGACTTCACTTCAACGATGTAACGTGGCTCACATGTATGCTGGAGAGCCAATGAAGCAGATGACAGCTTGTTTTTGTCCAGGATCTTATCCTCCGTGATGGGATGCAAGTAGTTTCCAAATCGATGCCATAAAAAAATAGTCTTTTAAGACATGTGCTCACCAACTGTGGAGGAGCTCCGTTAAGATGCGACCATCATAGTAGGCTCTGCCCCCGGTAGTCCCGATCACTATGTTTTTAAAAAATGTTAATGTGGAGATTAATAAGATTAGAGACTGCTAAATGAATAGGAGTCTGAGATCAACTAATTCAAATTGATTAGTGAAATATTGCATGTTACTAACTGGCATTTTTTGAGTTTTATTTTCATATAGATCACAGCCGTACAGCCAACAAAAGTCAAGCTCAAGTGCAACAACTCGAATCTATTGCTGGTCAAGTTTATTTCTAAAGAGAAAATGCTCTCCAACTCATTTGAAAAGGATCCTCTAAAAGTCTACCAGAATATTGTTGTGAAAGTTGCTTAACTCAGCTCCTGGATCCACGTTATATACAAAAAGCACATTCCTCCACTGACAAACAGGTCAACAAAAGAGCAGCAGTTAGTGTTTTGATGGGCACAATAATACCTCATCACTAACAAGCATGGGATAGCCAAGTCTTCACCTCAAGGGTAACGCGCAAATAAATCACCCTGGAGTCTACGACAGATCATCGATGTTGGGAAGTATTTTAATTGATTACATATGTATAAAATTGTTATTGCTGGTTTATAATATTTGTAGTAGATATTTGTTTAATTGTGAAACTATAGGTATATTTAGAGTATAGTGTAATTTTGAGATTTAACAATGGGACTGAATCAACCAAACCTTTGTGTTTGGTTGATTCAGTCCAATTGTTAAATCTCAAAATTACACCCATAAGAAATTGGATTTTGATATTTTTGTGGAATTGGTGTCTAACTGTACATAAAATGTCAGTAAACTTTTCCAACACTTTAAATAATTTAGCCTCTGTAAGAGAATCTAATCAAGAAGGATTATGCATTTAAGGAGAAGGTTAAAAATGTTCTACAGGGGAGAGACGTGGCTTCCGGATCCAAGATGGCTGACTGAGATTCCCGCTCCCCAGCAGGCTAGCGATCTTTAGCTTTTTTTTAGCAGACTCTCCTCAAATTGCACCTTCATAGGGTCTACTGAGACTCTTATGTGCCCCCCATCAGCCACACGTCGTCGGTAGAAACAGCAGTCCTCGGAAGTCGCCCCTATCTTCAAGACGTGAACTCCCGCCAAAACAGCAACAGAGGCCTTGCAGATTTCAATCATGGAGCCTCTCACTCCTCCAGCGGTGCAGGCCCTAACTAAGAAGGACCTCAAGGACATATATAAAATTGCAAAACTTTATTAAAGACAAACTATCTACCAATCTGGCTACCCTTAACAAGGAGATACGCACCCTCCGTACAGATTTAGATACTCAGGCTGATCAAGTGGCGACTCTCACCACGGATTACAATCATATCACTGATGACACTCTGGATCATCACCATAGGGTTACCCAAGTGGAGCTGTCGCTTGAAGACCTCGGCAACAGATCAAGAAGGAATAACGTGCGGTTGCGAGGGCTCATTGAAACCATGGGAATCAAAACATTGGCCTCCACAGTGACAGAAGTCTTTCAAGCCATGCTCCCGGACCTACCTGCAACACGATTCCATCTGGACAGAGTACACAGGGAATTGTGAGCTCCCGGACCCCCGGGCTCCCAACCAAGAGATGTGGTGATCGATTCCACTACTATGCCACCAAGGAGGCGATTATGCAAAAAAGCAGGAAATCGGCGCCGATTTTTATAAACTCCTGCCTGCAGCTGTTCCAGGACCTGGAGCTATTCACGTTATTTAAGCGAAGGCAATGGAAACCCTTGACAGACAGATTAAGGGATGCCGATGTGAAATATTCCTGGGGCTTTCCCTTTTGCCTAGTTCTCAAATATGGTGGAGAGCAGAAGATTTTCCACTTATATGAGGATTTACAAGTGTTTGTTGACCACCTGGAAATTTCGGAGCCGGTGACGCTTTCTCCTAGAGGATCACCATGGTACTCGCAGTCCTAATTTCATCTGGTGTGGGACACTCGGGACCTCGCCCGGCGGCACACTGGTCCCCCACGTTCTGAAACCTGCAGTTTTCCCTCTCTCGTCTGACATCCCCTTCAATACTTTTGGATCATTTAGGACCACCTTGCTAGATACTTTATGGAAATGAACGATGGTCTTGTATAACTGTGTTCTTCAAATTAGAACATCTACCCCTGGACATTGAACTAAGCTGCTCACTGGGCATTGGCCGTAAGTAGGATGGTCTATTATATCTGTCATTTATGAGCAATGATAATGCACATAATTCTCAGGGATCAGATACACTGAATATATATCCCACCTGTTTTCCCAGGTCCGGTAGACCCTCAGCTGATACTTGATACTGATAAGTTGGGTCTCGAGTGGGACTCCTTGGCAGGGTGAAAAAAAAGTTGATTAGGGTTTATCTCCCAATACGGGACTTTTTATTCTAGATTATCAAATGATCCCAGATAGATTAGCTCTCTCAAATTTGCTCCCTTGGACCTATCAATAATGACAAGGAATAGCACTAATTCAGAGATATGAGCCCTAGGGTTTGGAGCCTCACTGACAGGACCTATTTTTACTCGGGTCAGCCAGAATTCCAAAACTCAAGCTCAGTTTTATGATGTGTTTTTTGAAGGGGCTCCTGCCGCATGTGCTTACTCATATTCCGTCAAAATTGCGTTGCTAAACTGTTTGTTTAATGGATTGTGGGGATTCATCTACTCAAGTTAATCTGATTATTCTAGTAGGGGGCCTGTGGGATCGGTCTGAGTGTCCTGCCACCCTAGTCAGCCCAGATGCTGGAGAGTAGCGAAATATAGCCTTCCGGTTGTGGGTACCCCCGATGCCATTGTACATTTAATCGTATAACTACTGCGTTGATTGATTGGATATGCAACTGTTTTTGTTCAATTGTAAAAGTCACGGTTTTTGATACAACTTTCATGTTATATTGTACTAGCTTGCAAAATAAGAACCTCTCCGCTGTTTAGATTGGCAATTTAAGTAAGACCAGCCTAGTACTTGAGATTGTGTTTTTTTTTGTTTTTGTTTGTTTCTTTCTCTTTTTTTCTCTTCTTTTCTTCTTATTTCTTCGTTCTATTTCTCAGTAGTGTTTCCTTTTCTCCTCATACCTGAAAAAGCACCAATTTCGAAATGCCAGCAGCCTTAACTCTTGTGTCACTTAATGCCCACGGTCTCAATTCTCTGCAAAAGAGGAAAACTCTACTGCGCCATCTCAAAAAGAGACGTGCGGACATAGTCCTGATAAAAGAAACACACTTCGCAACTAATGGTACCCCCCAGCTGCGGGACAATCTTTTCAGAACATGTTATGTTTCCTGTCACAAATTTAATAAGCTGGGAGTGGCGATTATCTTGCCTTGATAGGTCACATAGCTCAAACGCCCCTGACTATTGTAAATATCTATGCCACAACTACACCAGACCCATCTTTTTTGCCTCGGTTCCGTGAGTTTCTCAAAAAACTTCAAGCTACTAAATTGGTATTTGGAGGTGACAACAACTCGGTAATATGTTCTAGTGAATTGCACGGACAATTCTCAAGCTACGGCTCCCCAACCTTCAGATACTATTTCACAACTAATTCTGGTTCTGTGGATGATCCGGCCACACTATGGGCGGCACATAAAACTGTGATTAGAGGCCTACTCATCGCCTTAGCAACTAAGATGAAGAAAGACAGAGTGTCTCTTCTTTTTTTATTTTTTTATTATCAAACATGGAAAAAGTTATATTTTGCATTCTTTAAATACATATTGTGTTAATAAAATTTCATAGAATAAGTTGAATTCAACAAAGTGCATTAAATCTTCCTTTTCCACATTCACACTCACTCTCTGTAACCATTCATACCACATTCAATCTCGGGTTGTTGCCCAGCTAAATTTGATTATTGAGTTAAATTTTAAATTTTGTTATTATATATCATTTTTCCTACTGATCCATCTACACCATATTTTTCATATATTATTAAAGATTTTCCATTTTTGGACCATAAAGCTTTTTCCATTTGTGCTTGATATTGAATTTGTTGTTCTACTTTGGCCCAAGACGGGGGCGAGGATGATTTCCAATTCCTGACAATCTCCATCTTTACAGCCAGCATTATATGGATCAGCAGGACTTTTTTCTTGTACCGGTTGTTTTAGGTGAAGAAGGGTGAAGTCGGGAGTCAACCTAATGTCTTTATTTATCAAATTTGTTATTTTTACTTCGATCTGTTTCTATAATGTATTTATTTGAGTGCAATCCCACCATATATGTTTGAAGGTATCTCCACTTCCACGCTTCCAGCATTGTACTGTGATTTTGGATATATCTTCCCATTTTTTCTGGTGTTAGGTACCACCGAAGGATTCATTCATGATAGGTTTCTATCAGGTTAGTTGAATGAATACATTTTTCTGTGTGATTTATTGCTCTCAACCAATCTTCTGCTGGGTGTGTAATGGAGAGTTCTCCTTCCCGTGATTCTATATGTCTGTATTTTATTATTGAGAGGTTATCCAGTGCGTCATAAGCTCTTTTTGTTAATCTCCCTTGCCACTTCCCCAGGAGAAATTCATCTAGTTTTTTTTATCTTCTTCATGTTCCTCTGGTAGAATTTGACTTATTACATAATGCCTATTGCTTAAATAATTGTAATATTCCTTTTGTTCAAGTTGCTATTTATCTTTTAAAGTGTTAAATGGTAGTATATTTTTATTTTTCTCTATTTGATTTATGTTTGTCAGTCCATTTTGTAACCAATTTGTTATATTAAAATTCAGAAGCAGGTTTTCCAATATTGTTAACGGCATAATTAATTTTAAATTATATTTGGGCCAATGTGATTTCAAGATGGACTCTTTTTTTATTTTTATTTAGATCGTGGACTATGGGATTTTCACATTCTTTTATTAATTTTGGGGCCCAAATTAATGATCTTAAGTTTGTCCTTTTTAAGCCCAACTTTATACCAGGGATATTCTTCAATGAACTCTCTGAACTATGGGGCTGTATGTGACATTATTGAGGCTTGATATAATTTCTTTATATTTGGTATCCCCAGTCCCCCATCTCTCGCTCTTCTTGAGGTGACTTTAAATGCAATTCTCTGGGTTTTCTTTGCCCATATGAAATTATTAAATACCTTTTGGAATTCCATTAATATTGGGAATGGTACATATATTGGGATGGATCTAAACAAAAACAAGTGTCTCTTCTAACGTCCATGCAGCAGCTGGAAACTCGGAATATCCAAGGTCCGACGGCTGTTCTCTCAGAACAATTGGCTAAGGTCTGAAACAAACTCTGTGCACTCACACTGTCAGATACAGGCAGAGCTATGAAGTATACCAGCCAAAAATATTATGAGAAGGCGAATAAAGCTGACAGACACTTGGCATCTAAACTCCGCAAGATCACAACAGACAGATTGATTTCTTCTATACAGACGAGTAAGGGAACTTTGTCCTCCGACCCTGGCACAATAGCCCAAGAATTTAAAAGATACTATGCTGACCTTTACAATCATTCTACAGAGCAGTCATTGCTTAATGGAGTGCACGTACAACAAACCGAAAATTATCTCCAGAACAGTGGAGTTCCACAACTGTCCCCAGAAGACAGTGATTATTTCGATCAACCTATCACAGATGAAGAAGTAGAGACAGCTATTAAAACATTAAAACCTAACAAGGTTCCGGGGCAGATGGCTTAACTAATATCTATTACAATCAGTTCTCCACTATACTCATTCCTCATCTTGTGACACTATTCAATGGTTTTATGGATGGCTGCTACATTACAACGGACATGCAACTCGCAAATATGTCTTTAATTCACAAGGAAGGCAAATCTAAAATATTGCCAGCACGTTACTAACCAATTTCTTTACTCAATGGAGACTTTAAAATCTTTACGAAAATTTTAGCTACCAGACTCAACAGGGTTCTTCCTAGTGTTATAAATCCCGACCAAGTCGGCTTTATACCCAACCGTCAAGCATTGGACAATACAAGAAGATGCAGAGACCTGGTCTGGCTGGCCAAGCAGTCAACGACGCCGTATTGTTGCTTTCCCTAGACGCTGAGAAGGCATTCGACCGAGTTAACTGGTCCTTCCTCTGCCTTACACTTGCTTATATGGACTTTCCGACAAATTTCCAGAATTGCTTAGCCACGATCTATCATAAACCCACATCTCAGATCACAATTCCAGGGGCCTCTCCAGTGAAAATATCTATGCACAAGACAAGGCTGTTCTCTCTCTCCGCTGTTGTTCGCTCTTTCCTTAGAACCACTCCAACAATCTATCTGGTCCAACAAAGCTATCTCTGGGCTCACGGCGATCCACACAGAATTTCAAGTGGCGGCATATGCCGATGATATTTTGGTAACACTCAGAAAACCATTAAAATCTCTTCCATTCCTATTTCAGGAACTGCAAGGGTTTGTTCGCCTCTCGGGCGTTAAGGTGAATGTTGAAAAGTCACAGGCTCTTTCCATTTTTCTATCAGGGAGGTCAAAACAAGCCAGGTAATTCAGAAGGGATCAGGATACAGACGCTTAGGGTACAAACAGCACAGATAACTGAGCAAGGAGGATTTGGCGCCAGGGAAATTTAGAGGGCAGTAAGCCCGCCTCCCTATGACACCAGGGAGTGACGTCGCCTCCTCTGTTGCCGTGGGGTCTTTAAAAATGGGTGGCCCTCGTGCCCGTGTAATCATTGGATGGTGGGTAGGGGAAGTGCAGGGTGCATGCTGAAGGCCCTTCTGAGGCCTGGGGGCTGGAGAAGCACGGCAAAGAGGAGTGCCACGACGGACCTGATGCAGGCCTGAGGCAGTTACTGCTGGGGTTTTTGGCCTGAGGGAATATTTATGATGACAACTGAACTTTGAGATCTAAATCTCTGACACACCACTCTGCTATTTAGGTATTCGGATTCCCCACAAGTTGGAAGAGTTCTACTTTGTACTATGTCCCTCTCCTGACTCGGTTGCACAAAGAGCTCTACTCCATGCAAGATCTACAAATTTCTTGGATAGGGAGGATAACTTCAGTCAAAATGAACTTACTGCCGCATCTTTTATTTCTTTTCCAGACTCTTCCTATACCGATCAGGCATGCATATTTTAAACGTCTACGTCTTCAAGTGCCTCATCCGCAAGTGCATCCTGACCACTGACACCATGCCCCTTCTAGAAGACACTGCTCAGATGTTCCCCGCTATGGAAGCTTACAATGTAATTAAGCTGGATGACCTATCACTTTGAGAAATTGAGGAAGTGTGCTTTAATCACCTTGGATACAATGAATTATGTTGACCAGGCAACTCCTGTTGGTTATCCTTGAAAACAGACAATGTACATTTTTGAGAATAAAAGGGGAGGACATTATGAATATTATATGGACTGTAGGGGCCTCTGTAGTTATGTCGTGGATGAGAGACCATATTGTTTTGTCTGCTGTCATTTCGTCTGACTGACACTTTGTGTTCTGAATGCATGTTTTCAGTTTTGCTTTTTCAGTCCTTTATTTTTTTAAGTATTTTGCTGACAACTCAGTCCTTGAGAACTGCAAACTCCGGAATAATGAGTTTGATTCTTAAATGCACCTATTGGTTTTAGAGAAATGTTAACTCATATACTTAAGCATTTTTTCAGGCAGTGTGGAAGAACGTTTTCTATGTTATGAACAATAGATAATTAATTTATTTTTGTGACCATCATGTGTTTTTGGTCATCAGATCATGCCATTATGTAACATATTATAGAAGCAGGCCTTCTCTTATTTCTCTCTCTGTAATTTCTTTAGATTGTAAGTCCGATATCACCCTGCTGAGTAAAGCAGAAGCCTGCGCCACCACCAAAGACCTAAAGCTAACCTCACAGGCTATTAAATAGTTACTGTTAGATGTCAGTAGTGACAGGGCCGGACTAGGAACAAAAACCAGCCCTGGAAAAAATATGTATACCAGCCCCATAGCATAAAAATTTTAAACCAGCCCCACAGCATAATATAATACATATTTTTGTATTGTCTCTCTCTCATTTCGGTAGCGTCTCTCACTCTCGCATTTCTGTACCGTCTCTCTCGCATATCTGTAGCGTCTCTCTCGCATATCTGTAGCGTCTCTCTCTCGCATATCTGTAGCGTCTCTCTCTCTCTTGCATATCTGTAGTGTCACTCACCTGATCCCCTCACACCGCTTGTCACCTCCTTCCTCACGCCGTCATAGCTCTCATCTTGTTACGGCAGCCATGTTTTTGGAGTCAGGAAGTCACTAGTGACTTCTGGAGATGTTTTTCATCTATGGTGGCCATGTTTTTGGAGTCTGTTTGCTCTCTATACAGACTTCAAATAGATGCCTTCATTTTTGTTTTATTTTCGGTTTTACTTTCTTTCTATCACTTAGAATCCTCTTCTATTGTAATATATATGCATATATATTTTAGTGTTCTGTATTCTTTTTGTTTTTTCCTGTTCCTCCCTCCTGACACACCCATCTCCTTCTCCATTGGTCTATGCTAATTACTTCCTATATTTATTCACCTGTTCAATCGTTTTCTAGTTGCCTGTGCAAAGAGTTTTCTCTTTTTTTTGGCTATTGTTATATTTCGTCTGACTTCTGATATTGACCCTTGGCATGTTTTTTTACTCTGTTTTTGATCTCCGCCTGCATCGACCCCGGATAGTACCTTGACTTTGTTTGATCTCTGCCTGCCTCGAATCCTCAGCCTGTTTTTGACTTTGCTTGACTTCTGCCTGCCTCGACCCCCTGGCTTGTTCCTTGACTCCGCTTGTTCTCAGCCTATTTATATCATCAACCTGTTCCAGTCTGTCTTGTCTCCTGTGATGCTTAGAGTACTCCAGCAACCCATTCCTGGTTACCTCTAGGTTGTACTTGTGCCGCACAAGCCCCTGGCAAAACATTACCCTGGGCTCAACCTTCGGGTACATATTTGTCAGGGTGAACACCGCAAAGTACTTCCCAAGAGGTGATCTTGCAACAAGGGTTCCTCCTCCTGGGTGTCACTGGTACACCGTAACATGTAGCGTCTATTTCTCTCGCATATCTGTAGCATCTCTCTCTCGCATGTCTGTAGTGTCTCTCTCTCACATGTCTGTAGCCTGTCTCTCTCTGTCGCATTTCTGTAGCGCCTCTCTCTCTCACATTTCTGTAGCGTCTCTCTCGTGCATTTCTGTAGCGTCTCTCCCTCGCATTTCTGTAGCGTCTGTCTCTCTGTCCTTTCTGTAGTGTCTGTCTCTCTGTCCTTTCTGTAGCATCTCTCTCTGTCCTTTCTGTAGCGTCTCTCTCTCTGTCCTTTCTGTAGCGTCTCTCTCTTTGTCCTTTCTGTAGTGTCTCTCTCCCCCCTTAGTGGCTTTCTCCCCCCCTTCCCCCTGTAGTGTCTCTCTTCCCTCCCTCCTCCCTGTAGTATCTTTCTCCCCCCTTCCCCCTGTAGTGTCTTTCTTCCCCCTTCCCCTGTATTGTCTCTTTATCCCACCCTTCCCCCTGTAGTATCTTTCACCCCACCCCCCCAGTAGTGTCTTTCCCCCATTCCCCCAGTAGTGTCTTTCACCCCATTCCCCCCTGTAGTGCCAGAATTTTGCCCCTCAATAAGCCAGGATTTTGCCACTCTACGGGGAGTGCAGAATTATTAGGCAAATGAGTATTTTGACCACATCATCCTCTTTATGCATGTTGTCTTACTCCAAGCTGTATAGGCTCGAAAGCCTACTACCAATTAAGCATATTAGGTGATGTGCATCTCTGTAATGAGAAGGGGTGTGGTCTAATGACATCAACACCCTATATCAGGTGTGCATAATTATTAAGCAACTTCCTTTCCTTTGGCAAAATGGGTCAAAAGAAGGACTTGACAGGCTCAGAAAAGTCAAAAATAGTGAGATATCTTGCAGAGGGATGCAGCACTCTTAAAATTGCAAAGCTTCTGAAGCGTGATCATCGACCAATCAAGCGTTTCATTCAAAATAGTCAACAGGGTCGCAAGAAGCGTGTGGAAAAACCAAGGCGCAAAATAACTGCCCATGAACTGAGAAAAGTCAAGCGTCCAGCTGCCACGATGCCACTTGCCACCAGTTTGGCCATATTTCAGAGCTGCAACATCACTGGAGTGCCCAAAAGCACAAGGTGTGCAATACTCAGAGACATGGCCAAGGTAAGAAAGGCTGAAAGACGACCACCACTGAACAAGACACACAAGCTGAAACGTCAAGACTGGGCCAAGAAATATCTCAAGACTGATTTTTCTAAGGTTTTATGGACTGATGAAATGAGAGTGAGTCTTGATGGGCCAGATGGATGGGCCCGTGGCTGGATTGGTAAAGGGCAGAGAGCTCCAGTCCGACTCAGTCGCCAGCAAGGTGGAGGTGGAGTACTGGTTTGGGCTGGTATCATCAAAGATGAGCTTGTGGGGCCTTTTCGGGTTGAGGATGGAGTCAAGCTCAACTCCCAGTCCTACTGCCAGTTCCTGGAAGACACCTTCTTCAAGCAGTGGTACAGGAAGAAGTCTGCATCCTTCAAGAAAAACATGATTTTCATGCAGGACAATGCTCCATCACACGCGTCCAAGTACTCCACAGCGTGGCTGGCAAGAAAGGGTATAAAAGAAGAAAATCTAATGACATGGCCTCCTTGTTCACCTGATCTGAACCCCATTGAGAACCTGTGGTCCATCATCAAATATGAGATTTACAAGGAGGGAAAACAGTACACCTCTCTGAACAGTGTCTGTGAGGCTGTGGTTGCTGCTGCACGCAATGTTGATGGTGAACAGATCAAAACACTGACAGAATCCATGGATGGCAGGCTTTTGAGTGTCCTTGCAAAGAAAGGTGGCTATATTGGTCACTGATTTGTTTTTGTTCTGTTTTTGAATGTCAGAAATGTATATTTGTGAATGTTGAGATGTTATATTGGTTTCACTGGTAAAAATAAATAATTGAAATGGGTATATATTTGTTTTTTGTTAAGTTGCCTAATAATTATGCACAGTAATAGTCACCTGCACACACAGATATCCCCCTAAAATAGCTAAAACTAAAAACAAACTAAAAACTACTTCCAAAAATATTCAGCTTTGATATTAATGAGTTTTTTTGGGTTCATTGAGAACATGGTTGTTGTTCAATAATAAAATTAATCCTCAAAAATACAACTTGCCTAATAATTCTGCACTCCCTGTATCGCCACTTAATATGCCAGGATATTGCCATTTAATATGCCAGGATATTGCCATTTAATATGCCAGGATACTGCCACTTAATATGACAGGATATAGCCATTTAATATGCCAGGATATTGCCATTTAATATGCCAGGATATTGCCAATTAATATGCCAGGATATAGCCAATTAATATGCCAGGATATTGCCACTTAATATGCCAGGATATTGCCACTTAATATGTCAGGATATTGCCAATTAATATGCCAGGATATTGTTATTTAATATGCCAGGATATAGCCACATAATATGCCAGGATAATGCCAATTAATATGCCAGGATATAGCCACTTAATATTCCAGGGTATTGCCACTTAATATGCCAGGATATTGCCAATTAATATGCCAGGATATTGCCATTTAATAAGCAAGGATTTTGACCCTCAGAATGCCAGGATATTGCATTTCAGTTATGCTTCGTAGATGTTCCAACTCCTACCACTTGAATCCAAATTATTGCTGATATATTGCCGTATACCAGAGATGTGTTGAGCAGACCCCTCAGTAGAGACTTGGTCCCTAATGGCAGCAACAGCAAGTGATGGGGCTGAATGAGTTGGGGCAGCAGTGGCCACAGTGGTAAATGTACTTGCATTACTGAAATATAATTCAATGCAATATCACATTATTGGTTATCTGTTTCGCTTGTCCCTTTGTATATGATTATTTGGAGATCAGAACCCTTGATATTCGCTGAATCAATTGGTGGCAGCTGAATGGTCAGATCCACCTAAAGCTGATGTGTTCCAAGGTAAGTCTCAAAAGATTAACTTCAGTGTGTCAGAAGAAGAGCTATACAGTGGGGGGGGGGGGACACAGGGTACTCAGATACTGACAAACAATTTATTAAGAATAATAAATGTATGAAAATAAAAGATCCCTACCAAAATATAAATAAAAAGAACAGTAAACAATAAAGAGTGCAAAATATGCATAGAAAAAAAATAGTAACCGCTTGTATCTATAATGAAACAGTATCCACACGTGTGACAGATGGAGCAACAATACAAAATAAAAAGCTGGAAAAAAACTACCAGTACTGTGGCGCACCAATCTCTTCCACAGGAAAGGAAGAGTTTACTACCTCTTCTAATCATGTGCTTCAAGGAAAAAGGATAAGGGAACATAAACAGACATACAGGAACTGACATAAAATTCTGAGATGATAATAAAGGAGGATTTAGTTCAATTATGGCCATAAATTGATGGCCTTGAACTAATAATAAATTATCAAATGAATAAATAATGGAATCTAAAAGGATTACATTGAAATAACACACAAACCCAGATAAAATACCTGCAGAGCTAAAGAAACATGAAAGAAGCTTAACATGGTTCTAAGACAGGGCAGAAGTATACAAGTCTGAGCTATAAACAAGACAGAAACTATAACACGAAACTAACTATAGTCATGCTTAGCTGAGACACGGCTGATTCAGGATACAGAACAAAAAAGCAGACATAGCCTCCAATTTTCTGAGCAAAAAACTGCTGCTATATCAAGTCCTGATTGGTCCATGTTAATAGTCCTTATATGTAAAACTTCATATCCTTAATTGGTAAACAAATCTTTATTACATAAAAATGGTAGCAATGTAAAACACACGTAAAAATGAAAATACAACAGCAATATAAAAAATATGATTTAAAAAATACATCTGAAAAATAATTGGAGAGGAAAGAATCTTTCCTCTTATAATATAAGTCATACATATACAATAATGATATCAGAAAAAAATATATGAATAATATGTACACATATGACCTCAGCTTCTCCCTAACAATCCTCAAAGTGCTTGAAAGCAAATATATTAGTATTTCTGGAGTAGCGCAGAATAATACATGTAAATATATAAGAATATAACACAACTTGAAATTTGTCTTATAAATATGGTGACAGATAAATGTGTGGTTTATGCACTCACAAACTTAGGTGCAGAGTAAAGCCTTGAATAAGTAAATCAGGCCTTCTGATAATCCATTTATTGGCTATAAAAACAGGAAAAATAAAACTACATAGGGTAGTATTGCAAAAACAATAAAGTGCTGGTAAAGCCACTCACAGTGTGTGGTGGCTCAATGGATGAGCATAAACAGCATTTAAAAAAAACAGGTATCTGTAGGTAGTAGCAGATAGCGCACAGAAGTCCCAGCTACAAGGTGCAGGCGATAAAACAGTTCTCTACAGGTTTCGTTGGTCTGCAGTACCAACGTCCTCAGTGAATTCTGTCAGGCTTCACTCTGTGTGCAGACTTATTAAGGCTGTGTCTAGTGATTTCTATATTCTTTTTCTCTGTTTGTTTGCCTATTATCTATGCTTGCTCCTGCTTTTTCCTTTCTCTCTTGTTTTGCTTATTACTTATGCTCGCTCATGCATTTGGTTTGCAACGTTGTACCTTGCTCCTTTCCTTGCTCTGCCACAATGTGCTGCCCTGACCCTTTTCTTGCTCTGCCACTGTGTGGCACCCCAGCCCTTTCCTTGTTCGGCCAGAGTGTGGCGCCACAGTCCTTTCCTTGTTCGGCCAGAGTGTGGCGCCACAGTCCTTTCCTTGCTTGGGGACGGTGTGGTGCTCCAATCACTCCTTAGCTCAACCAAATAGTGGTATCCCCACAGAATTGCACCCTACGCTAGCTTGACATTAGTTGGCACCAATTTTCTAGTTTGGTCACAGAGTGTCACTTCCCTAGTAAAATCCCTGTTCCAGAATAGCTCCATGTGACATAAGACCAGGAAATCTATACATGCGATGACTTCTGTTCTCACAAAGAAGTTATCCAGCAACGCAGTAGTGCTGGTCACCTACAGATGTTGCTCGTGAAATTGAAGGGTATGTCTGCTCCATTGTGTAACCTGAATCCTGACGCCCTATAATGGGTCTGCCCTGTATTGTTTAACCCTATCTCTGCTCAGCCGTGTCTCAGTTCTATCCTATTTTAGAACCCTGTAAAGGGGTTTTCTTTGTTTCCTGTTTCTGATCATTTATTCTCTTGTTTTCATTGCCTAAT